>CAXITT010000050.1:1030846-1069902 GCA_964033795.1 Lymnaea stagnalis | reverse complement strand
GGGGGGGGGGGGAGAGTCTATGTCACCAACTGACTGGACCTATTCATTTCTGAATTTCACACGTCATATGAGCACACGTTAGTGCATACGGGTTATGTTGAAATTCTTATAAGACTAAACTTTAAGTCCATAACGGATCTACGTGCGTTCCAAATGTATAATGTTTGTTTCAAGTTTATAAACATTCACCGGCTGTCGTGTTTTTTGGTAATTTCCTTCCTCGCCGGTCATGTTTGTTTTGTGTATCAACGAATAAGGCCTACCCCCACCCCCCTTTTCTAAAAATGTATTTAAAATGGAACATGCCACGCCATAATCTCTAAACCTACACAATTTTAGTTTAAAAAAAAGCTAAAATTAAAATGGAATAAATAAAATAACAAAGCCTTCCTACTTTCCAAGGCGTTCACCGAAACACTTCAGATTGCTATCTCCATGTTTCTTTTCATCTCTTATTTTTATATTTTTGTTGCTCTTGTTTTCATCTTATTATGTTTTAAAATCTCGTGGCTGTTTTCGTTGCTTCATGTTTTTAATTACTTTTAACAGTGGCCGTTGTGTTACTACTCAAGAAAATGATGAATTGATGAAATCAAAATTTAAAAAAATCAAATGAATTATAAAATACGATCAAACTAAATGAAATGGCTGACTGATTTTGGTGTCTGATTTAGTTTACTGATTTTGGTGACTGATGATGAAATGTCTGGCAGTGGAGGGGGAGTGGAGGGCGGTGGAGGGGAGTGGAAGGGGAGTGGAGGGCAATGGAGGGGAGAGTGAAGGACAGTGGAAGGGAGAGTGAAGGGCAGTGGAGGGGAGGGCAGTGGAGGGGAGTGGAAGGGGAGTGAAGGTAAGTGAAGGGCAGTGGATGGGGAATGGAGGGCAGTGGAGGGGGTGGAGGGCAGTGGAGGGGGAGTGGGTGTAAAGGGTGTGGGGCTGGAGGGGGAGTGGAGGGGGAGTGAAAGGGGAGATGGGTGGGGTGGAGGGGGAGTGAAAGGGGAAAGGGTTGGAAGGGGAGAGGGTGGAAGGGGAGAGGGTGGAAGGGGAGAGGGTGGAAGGGGAGAGGGTGGAAGGGGAGAGGGTGGAAGGGGAGAGGGTGGAAGGGGAGAGGGTGGAAGGGGAGAGCGTTTGAAGGGGAGAGGGGTGGAAGGGGAGAGGGGTGACATCAAGCCGTAAAACCGTAAATATTGCGACAGGCTCAAGTCAGACTTTACACAACATTCCTGAGTATCGATATCAGATGATCGATTTTGGGGATACTTGCCAATTTATTACAATGATAACGGACGCATTCGCACTGAGCGATACCACCAAACTATATGGTTTGTTTAACTAGCCCCATACAGACACACTACAACAGTCCCTTCACTCTATATGGCATCGGACAGACACACTATAACAGTTCCTTCACTTTATATGGCATGGAACAGACACACTACACCATCCCCTTCACTTTATATGGCATCGGACGACAAACTACAACAGTCCCTTCACTTTATATGGCATCGGACAGACACACTAAAGCACTCCCTACACTTTTTATGGCATCGTAAAGACACACTACAACACCCCCTTCACTTTATATGGCATCAGACAGACATACTACAAAAGTCCCTTTACTTTATATGGCATCGGACAGAACACTACAAGATCCCCTTCACTTTATATGGCATCGGACAGACACACTACAACATCCCCTTCACTTTATATGGCATCGGACAGAAACACTACAACATCCCCTTCACTTTATATGGCATCAGACAGACATACTACAAAAGTCCCTTCACTTTATATGGCATCGGACAGACACACTACAACATCCCCTTTACTTTATATGGCATCAGACAGACATACTACAAAAGTCCCTTCACTTTATATGGCATCGGATAGACACACTACAACATCCTCTTCACTTTATATGGCCTGGACAGACTAACCACAACATCCCCTTCACTTTATATGGCATCGGACAGAAACACTACAACATCCCCTTTACTTTATATGGCATCGGACAGACATACTACAACATCCCCTTTACTTTATATGGCATCGAACAGACACACTACAACATCCCCTTTACTTTATATGGCATCGAACAGACACACTACAACATCCCCTTTACTTTATATGGCATCGAACAGACACACTACAACATCCCCTTTACTTTATATGGCATCGGACAGACATACTACAACATCCCCTTCACTTTATATGGCATCGGACAGACACACTACAACATCCCCTTCACTTTATATGGCATCGGACAGAAACACTACAACATCCCCTTCACTTTATATGGCATCAGACAGACATACTACAAAAGTCCCTTCACTTTATATGGCATCGGATAGACACACTACAACATCCCCTTCACTTTATATGGCATCGGACAGACACACTACAACATCCCCTTCACTTTAAATGGCATCAGACAGACATACTACAACACCCCCTTCACTTTATATGGCATCGGACAGACACACTACAACATCCCCTTCACTTTATATGGCATCAGACAGACATACTACAAAAGTCCCTTTACTTTATATGGCATCGGACAGAACACAACAACACCCCCTTCACTTTATATGGCATCAGACAGACATACTACAAAAGTCCCTTTACTTTATATGGCATCGGACAGAACACTACAACACCCCCTTCACTTTATATGGCATCGGTCAGACACACTACAACATCCCCTTCACTTTATATGGCATCAGACAGACATACTGCAAAAGTCCCTTTACTTTATATGGCATCGGACAGACACACTACAACATCCCCTTCACTTTATATGGCATCAGACAGACATACTACAAAAGTCCCTTTACTTTATATGGCATCGGACAGACACACTACAACATCCCCTTCACTTTATATGGCATCGGATAAACACACTACAACATCCCCTTCACTTTATATGGCATCGGATAGACACACTACAACATCCCCATCACTTTATATGGCATCGGACAGACACACTACAACATCCCTTTCACTTTATATGGCCTCATCTCCACATTACAAGTGAGAAATTCACGCCATTTTGCCTTTGAGGTTGAGAGTACAAGTTCCATCAACCACTGAATTGTTACTAAGTCTCCAGGCGCAAGTCTGGTCAAGATATCAAAGTAAGCTCTGAAAATGAGATTGTATTATTCAACCAGTCAACCAGTCAAGTTGGCCATAGATGTGGTTGGGATAGTGCACTTCAGATGGTTACCAAGGTCCACTTCCTCTTGTGCCTTTTGACCCATTCGTCACGGTCCTGTGCTTTCCTTTCCAGTTGCTTCCAGGTGTATCCCAAGGTCCACTACTTACTCTCTCACAAGGCCGTGACATTATTAGAGCAAGATGGTTACCAAGATCCACTACTTCCACTATAACATGGCCATGTTAGAATTTTTTTTTTAAAAAGGCATTAAAAAAACAACACTCTGTGTCGAGCAGAGATTCGGACTATGTGACTTTTGATAATGTCCCCAGGTCAACACGGAACGTTGACAAGCAGTTTAGTGTCTCGGTGTTAAGGATCTGGTGAGGGAACAGGGGGGAAAATTCCAACAGCGAGAGCTGCATGACGTAAGGTCGGTGGTAAACCATGGGTCAACATGGGGCACGGCGTGGCCAACATTCTGATGATGGTGTCGCCATCTCGCAAAGGGCAGCCATCAAGCACCAAGAAAACACTGGAAAAGAAACCTCAGGGGAGCTAACTATATACCATGTAAAAAAACATGAACCCTTCAGATTCCATTGGACGGCTGAAGCCCAAAAATTTGATTGGATACTAAAATTAGAACATCGGATTCAATATAGTTAACTATTGTGGACGCAACGATGAATATTTCGCCACGTGTTTGGCTTTAAGGTACAGTTTTGACATCATTATCAGGACGATGTACGAATTGGACGTATGTGTAGGAATAGGACGTAGGTGTAGGAAATCACCTTTTGCACCGTTTATTAACGAGAGCTATATGTCGTATATCATCACATATTATAATTAGTCCCCCCCCCCTTCAAGTCTTAAGTTCAGACATAAGAAAAGATCCTGTCTTAATTTATGACATTAGAGAGATCTGGTCTTAAGTTATGACATTAGAAATGATCTGGTCTTAAGTTATGACATTAGAAATGATCTGGTCTTAAGTTATGACATTAGAAGAGATCTGGTCTTAATTTATGAAGTTGGAAGAGATCTGGTCTTAAGTAATGGCATTCAATGGGATTATTGCTGTTGACACTGTGGAAGAAGTGCATGATTCCCCCACAAAGTGGCACTGGAAATCAGTGAAATTTCCTCATCAACACCAGGAACAGAAACATTGCAAATCCCATCAACATGCATAGGAGCCAAAATGATCAATAAATTGATCGTGGGCCCTTAAGATATAGAAGAAGAAGAAGGTAAAGGTAGCTAAGTACGCCATTCAATAGGAGCATTGCTGTTCGCACTGTGGAAGACGGTAAACGTAGGGCCTCGCCTGGTCGTATTTGAAAAGAGATTTCACTTTTTATTTCATTGACTGAACCAACACTGGCCCGGCTAACCCCTGTGTGTAGAGAGATTGCCCTCATTACGGTACCTAGTGTCAACACATTACGGTAATGATCTATTGAACTGTTCTACACACGCTTCAGTAATGATCTATTGAACTGTTCTACACACGCCAATGTAGGCTAGTCATTTTTGGCTGTAGAGGTAGGCTAGTCATTTTTGGCTGTAGAGGTAGGCTAGCCATTTTTGGCTGTAGTGGTAGGCTAGCCATTTTTGGCTGTAGTGGTAGGCTAGTCATTTTTGGCTGTAGAGGTAGTCTAGCCATTTTTGGCTGTAGTGGTAGGCTAGCCATTTTTGGCTGTAGGGGTAGGCTAGTCATTTTTGGCTGTAGTGGTAGGCTAGCCATTTTTGGCTGTAGTGGTAGGCTAGCCATTTTTGGCTGTAGTGGTAGGCTAGCCATTTTTGGCTGTAGTGGTAGGCTAGTCATGTTTGGCTGTAGTGGTAGGCTAGCCATTTTTGGCTGTAGTGGTAGGCTAGCCATTTTTGGCTGTAGTGGTAGGCTAGTCATGTTTGGCTGTATTGGTAGGCTAGCCATTTTTGGCTGTAGTGGTAGGCTAGCCATTTTTGGCTGTAGTGGTAGGCTAGCCATTTTTGGCTGTAGTGGTAGGCTAGTCATGTTTGGCTGTATTGGTAGGCTAGCCATTTTTGGCTGTAGTGGTAGGCTAGTCATGTTTGGCTGTAGTGGTAGGCTAGTCATTTTTAGCTGTAGTGGTAGGCTAGCCATTTTTGGCTGTAGTGGTAGGCTAGCCATTTTTGGATGTAGTGGTAGGCTAGTCATGTTTGGCTGTAGTGGTAGGCTAGTCATTTTTGGCTGTAGTGGTAGGCTAGCCATTTTTGGCTGTAGTGGTAGGCTAGCCATTTTTGGCTGTAGTGGTAGGCTAGCCATTTTTGGCTGTAGTGGTAGGCTAGCCATTTTTGGCTGTAGTGGTAGGCTAGTCATGTGTGGTGGACAGCGAAGACTTTCTCCCACACTTTCTCTCTAGATAAAAATATTAAAAATATTTTCTTACTTTTGATTTTTGTTAATCGGCCATGTCTGTGGTCCAGATACTTGTTCAAATGATACCGAACACTTTCCTAATATCTCCGGTATCCATTTTTACATGGGGATTCTCTTGCTGCAATACTGGACTGTCCGGTTGACTGGCAACCCTAGCCCTGTAATCCTGGACTGTCCGGTTGACTGGCTGCCCTGGCCGTGTAATCCTGGACTGTCCGGTTGACTGGCAACCCTAGCCCTGTAATCCTGGACTGTCCGGTTGACTGGCTGCCCTGGCCCTGTAATCCTGGACTGTCCGGTTGACTGGTTGCCCTGGCCCTGTAATCCTGGACTGTCCGGTTGACTGGCTGCCCTGGCCATGTAATCCTGGACTGTCTTGCTCATAGCCAGGAGGTTTGAGTGGTTTCGATGACAACCGGTGTCTTCACGAACCTTTTGATAAACATCCGGTTGAGATGGACTCACCAGCCCAGTAAGGTCATCAGCCCAGTAAAGTCACCAGCCAAGTAAGGTCATCTTTCCAGTAACGTCATCAGCCCAGTCAGGTCAATGTTCTTGTTGAGGAGTTAAGACACACCCCCCCCCTCTCAGTAGAACCTGTCATGGAGGCCAAACATCTGAACTAAACTCAAATCGTAAATCTGGGCCGACTTGATGAAGAACGTGTAACTACGCCAAAAGGCTGTCACTTGTATAGATTCGAGCCATCGAGCAAATCCGGAAACTAGGAGAGACTTGAGATTCCAGAGCCAATAGTTTTCAAAAGAAGCGGTATGTGTTCAAGTGTGCGGATATTCCCGATTGCACACAGCCAGTGCGGTTCGGTGCAATCCAACTCCTTCCATGCGTTCACTTTGCCGAGACGTGAAGAGGCACATCTGGTCAATGGGGTCTAGCAATGGCGGTGCATTTTGTATTGGGCGCAGACGCATAGGTCGAGCGGGATAAAAGGCTCTTACCAAACTGTTCCATCCGCAGACACGCATGGCGGAACCCGGTCTGCTGCTGTGACGTCACATGAACCAGGCTGATCAGTCAACAGTGTTGAATGACGACTTGATGTTTCGCTTGACTGAATCGAATGATACAAAAATATCCGTCGAAATCTAGTGGTGCGACGCTGTGGACCAACGTGTGGGATGTCGCCAAAGTGTTGCACTGGGCGCTCTAAACTCTTTAGCGTGGTTAAATGCCACCTTGGATAGATCTTGTAAGATATCCAACATTAAATGTCACCTTGGATAGATCTGGCAAGTTATCCAACATTTAATGCTACCTTGGATAGATATTGTAAGATATCCAATATTTAATGCCACCTTGGATATATCTTGTAAGATATCCAATATTTAATGCAACCTTGGATAGATCTTGTAAGATATCCAACATTAAATTCCACCTTGTATAGATCTTGTATCAAACATTTAATGCCACCTTGGATAGATCTTGTAAGTTATCCAACATTAAATGCCACCTTGTCACCTTGGATAGATCTTCTGAGATATCCAACATTTAATGCCACCTTGGATAGATCTGCCAAGGTATCCAGCATTAAATGCCACCTTGGATAGATTTGGCAAGGTATCCAACATAAAATGCCACCTTGGATAGATTTGGCAAGGTATCCAACATAAAATGCCACCTTGGATAGATTTGGCAAGGTAGCCAACATAAAATGCCACCTTGGATAGATTTGGCAAGGTATCCAACATAAAATGCCACCTTGGATAGATTTGGCAAGGTATCCAACATAAAATGCCACCTTGGATGGATCCATCATGAAAACCAGCGTTTGATGCCAGGTTCTATGTTTCATTAGCCACCATCAGATGTGTCATGTTACAACGACGGCCATTGTCTGACGGCACGTTCCAGTGTTTGCTTACAGTCATGTCACACCGGGGGTCGGGGGGGGGGGGTCGTGAAGGGCACGTCTGCTTGGAGAAGATCGGTATCTATATCTTTTAGATGGGGTCCCATCTCCAGAGCAGTAGTGGTCTACAGCAGACGAGTTATGGTGCTGGTCTGGATCAGTAGAATCTGTGTTTATACAGTTCTACTTTACTTAACCCTACACATGCTACACAATATTAGGCCAACCTCTTGACTTCAACCACCCCCAGCCAACCTAAGCCAACCTAAGCCAATCTCTTGACCTCAGCCAATCTCTTGACCTCAGCCTCCCCCAGACAACCTCAGCCAACCCCAGCCTCCCCCAGCCAACCTCAGCCAACCTCTTGACCTCAGCCAACCTCTTGACCTCAGCCACCCCCAGCCAACCTAAGCCAACCTCTTGACCTCAACCACCCCCAGCCAACCTCTTGACCTCAGCCAACCTCTTGACCTCAGCCAACCTCAGCCAACCTCTTGACCTCAGCCAACCTCAGCCAACCTCTTGACCTCAGCCTCCCCCAGCCAACCTCAGCCAACCTCAGCCTCCCCCAGCCAACCCCAGCCAACCTCTTGACCTCTGCCAACCTCAGCCTCCCCCGGCCAACCTCAGCCTCCCCCAGCCAACCTCAGCCTCCCCCAGCCAACGTCAGCCAACCTCTTGACCTCAGCCACCCCCAGCCAACCTCAGCCAACCTAAGCCAACCTCAGCCCAACCCACTCTTTACATTGGCTTACATAGAAATCTACTGAGCTCAGCCAACCTTACTCTTTACATTGAAGTACATAGGAATTTATTGACCTCAGCCAACCTCAGCCAACCTAAGTCAACCTCAGGCAACCTCACTCCTCACACTGGCGTACACAGGAGCATCCCGCTATCCGCTAACTCAGACATAAGGCTTGTGGTGCTACTCAGACATAAGGCTCGTAGTTCTTCTCAGACATAAGGCTCGTAGTGCTACTCAGACATAAGGCTCGTAGTGCTACTCAGACATAAGGCTCGTAGTGCTACTGAGACATAAGGCTCGAAGTGCTACTGAGACATAAGGCTCGAAGTGCTACTCAGACATAAGGCTCGAAGTGCTACTCAGACATAAGGCTCGTAGTGCTACTCAGACATAAGGCTCGTAGTTCTTCTCAGACATAAGGCTCGTAGTGCTACTCAGACATAAGGCTCGTAGTGCTACTCAGACATAAGGCTCGTAGTGCTACTCAGACATAAGGCTCGAAGTGCTACTCAGACATAAGGCTCGAAGTGCTACTCAGACATAAGGCTCGAAGTGCTACTCAGACATAAGGCTCGTAGTGCTACTCAGACATAAGGCTCGTAGTGCTACTCAGACATAAGGCTCGTAGTGCTACTCAGACATAAGGCTCGTAGTGCTGACTACGCTATAAACAGGTCCTGGGGGGGGGAGGGGGGGGGGTTCGATGGTCTGTGAAGTTACATGACAACATGAAAGACTTTTTTTACCGGCTCATAGTTTTAAAAAAACAACGTACCCTCTTAAAACTTCGGGTTATTGAGTAACATCCGGTAGCCAGAAGACCAACATTTCCATGTTAAAAGATAACCTGGTTAGCAAATAATAAGAGAAGGAAACAGATTAGAGTACGAACTGGACACCATGAACAATTCAAAGGGTTTCTGGGTAGTTAACGTTGGCCATCTAAAAGCCTGACCTAGCCCCACCTTACAGCCAGGTCTAGCCCCACCTTACAACCAGGCCTAGCCCCACCTTACAACCAGGTCTAGCCCCACTGTGATGATCTGGAGCTGGACTTTATAACTTTCCCCGCAAATACACCTTTGAAAACCCTGTAATATAATACCATTCCCTCCCTATGTTTTGCCCGGCAGTGGACTAACCCGAGTGGCTTCCCTTTGTGTTATCACATTTCTACTCAAGGCCGCTCGCCCTCAAAGCGTGCGATTTGTGTTCAAACTATCCCACCGATGAACCTTGAGAGAATAAAGTATGGGACATGGTAGGTTGTACCTAAGACTTCGTTTCAATCTATACTATATGTAAATAGAAAGGTTGTATGTCTGTGTGGTAATTTGGCTTAAGTAACGTACCCCTAGACAGAGTGCCAAGAGGAGATCTCATACGAGAGATACTCCTGGAGATCTCATACGAGAGATACTCCTGGAGATCTCATACGAGAGATACTCCTGAAGATCTCATACGAGAGATACTCCTAGAGATCTCATACGAGAGATACTCCTGGAGATCTCATACGAGAGATACTCCTGGAGATCTCATACGAGAGATACTCCTCACTAATAAATTAAAAGTCAGATCACCACACGGATGTAAATGGGGGCCCGTCCGGGATTTTTCGAACAAGTAGTTAGTATTGAATACATTTTATAGATAGACTGGGTATTGTCGATGTTAGCGACGTTTAAAAATGTTAACAATTTGAGTCGTAAAAGGATTATAGATAAGAAACTATATTTGCTCTGCTCAAGATTTATGTTCTTTCTGAATAAGTT
Organism: Lymnaea stagnalis; assembly: GCA_964033795.1. NCBI lineage: Eukaryota > Metazoa > Mollusca > Gastropoda > Lymnaeidae > Lymnaea > Lymnaea stagnalis. The sequence continues at coordinate 1,059,948 of CAXITT010000050.1, read as the reverse complement.
ATTAAATCACTTTATTACTTATTGATGTTCATGTGATAGTTTTATAATTGATTTGTTGATATCAAAATCATTGGTTCGTATTACTGGTGTTTCTAAGAGGTAAGGCACTATCCTACGCCAAATATGGCAGAGTTTGTTAAAGTTAAAGCTGATGCCAGAAAGGACGGAGAATCATATGGATTTGCTGGTGCCGAATTAGCCAAATATGTCGAAACACAATGTGAGAAATGGGAAAAGAAAGAGGCCGCTGAGAGACAGGCAGAGAGAGAGGCCGCTGAGAGACAGGCTGACAGAGAGGAAAGGAAAGGAAAGGCTGACAGAGAGGAAAGGAAAGAAAAGGCCGACAGAGAGGAAAGGAAACAAAAGGCTGACAGAGAGGAAAGGAAAGAGCAGGCCGACAGAGAGGAAAGGAAAGAGCAGGCCGACAGAGAAGATGCCATAAGGAAAGAAAAGGCCGACAGAGAAGATGCCATAAGGAAAGAAAAAGCCGACAGGGAACATGCCCTCAAATTAGAGGAGATGAGGATAGATTTAGAGAGGATAGATTTAGAGAAAGCCAAGCTGACGCCGGAACAACCGGCAACTGAAGCCCAAACTCCAGGCACCGGCCGCTTGCCCAGCGCCATCTTATACGACGCTAAAGCTAGACTTATCCACCCCTCACTACTATTTCCTTTTGACCCGTATGAAGAGAAGTGGGAGACCATTGATTTCTTCTTAAGAAGGTTTGAACATTTGGCCCGCATTTACGGTCTACCAGAAGATAAATGGAATACCCCATTAGCTCTTGCGCTTGTGGGAGATGAGTATGAAGTGTATAGCAATAGGTGTGCAACGATATCATCAGCAATCCCGCTCTTAAATCTGCGCTGTTGAAAAGGTATAAGCCGACTGCGTCAACGTATAACAGAAAGCTTCATGACTCACAACGGGAGAAATGGGAGATAGTGAAACTCTGTTGTAAACCAACTCGACCAGCCAGGAAAGATAGAGAAAATCGCAACTCCGATACCCATAAGGATTGTAAAGAACATTCCAAGTATAAGCATGAACCAGCCAAGGACAAGCCTGTCACTGACGCAGGATTTGATCTCATCCAAACTCACGAAGAACCAGTAAGTCGCCTCTACGTTCCTCAGGAGACAATTACAGAACCTTATGATGCTAAGGATAAACAGGACGCCAATCACAAGCCTATCATTGACGCATGATCTTATACTACTCAGCCCAAGCCTTGTGTTGTCTTAGAGACAGCAATCAGCAACGAACAACCCAACCAGGTAGTAAACATTTTACCTCATACTCAAGAGTGTGAAGATAAAATTCGACAGCCACCGGCACGGACCACCGCTGTCCAAGTCTGTTCAAATCGTTTAGTCTCGACGGCTACGATACAGACCCAACTTTGTAATGAGAGATACGCCTCATTAATATATTAAAACCTTACAACCTGATCTAGCCCCCACCTTACAACAAGGCCTAGCCCCAACTTACAACCAGGTCTAGCGCCACCTTACAACCAGGCCTACCCCACCTTACAACCAGGCCTAGCCCCCACCTTACAACCTGGCCTAGCCCACCTTACAACTAGGTCTAGCACCACCTTACAACCTGGCCTACCCCACCTTACAACCAGGTCTAGCCCCATCTTACAACCGGGTCTAGTCCCACCTGACAACCAGGCCTAGCCTCACCTTACAACCTGACCTACCCCACCTTACAACTAGGTCTAGCCCCACCTTACAACCAGGCCTAGCCCCCACCTTACAACCTGGCCTACCCCACCTTACAACTAGGTCTAGCCCCACCTTACAACCAGGCCAACCCCACGTTACAACCAGCCCTACCCCACCTTACAACCGGGTCTAGCCCCACCTTACAACCAGGCCTAGCGCCACCCTACAACCAAGTAGCAAGAAAAATAATTTTGTGGTTGGGGGTTGGGGGTTGGGGGGGTGCCAAAACCTTGAAGAACTGTATTAAAGGGTCGAGGCATTAGGTTGAGAACCACTGTCCTAGACTCACGCAGTGATTACATGAAAAGGAGCGCCCGGCCAATATTTAGGAAAGGTAAGATTTTGTCTGACGGATGCTCCAATATGTCAACACATGCAGACATGGTTCTAGAGATAAGACCCGGATAGGGCTAATGATACATGCAGGGATTGATACGGACAGGGATAATGATACTGATAGGGATAATGATTCAGGCAAAGATAATGGTACAGGCAGGAATAATTATACTCAAAGGGATAATGATGCTAATTGGGATAATAATACAGGCAAAGATAATGATACAGGGAAAGATAATGATACAGGCAAAGATAATGATACAGGCAAAGATAATGATACAGGCAAAGATAATGGTACAGGCAGGAATAATTATACTCATAGGGATAATGATGCTAATTGGGATAATGATACAGGCAAAGATAATGATACATGGAAAGATAATGATACAGGCAAAGATAATGATACAGGCAAAGATAATGATACAGGCAAAGATAATGATACAGGCAAAGATAATGATACAGGCAAAGATAATGATACAGGCAAAGATAATGATACAGGCAGGTATAACGATGATAAGAGGGATTATGATATTAATAGAGATAATGATACTGATAGGGCTAATGATACTGATAGGGCTAATGATATCGTGGTACAGGTAGACAGGTAGACATAGCCTTGAAAGAATGCCCCTAGCTGTAGTGTACCTATTATAGAAAAGCCTCTGAAGCTATCTCGTTACAATCATTGCACACTCGTCTTATTCAATACCGTGTTACATCACCGCACCAAGGCACACCTTTGAGATCATTACGGGACATGCACCTGACGCAACGCGAAGTTCATCACGGGTCATTGATTTTCATTGAATCATAGCTTGTCCAATATTGCATATGGCCGCCAGGCGTGTTGAGGAAGCTGAGCGTAATGGCGTGAGAAAGGCATTGCCATTTTAAGGGATACATCTTTGCGTAGTAGCTGAAAGGAACGTGTACAGTGTACAGCCGTCTTCAGTTTTCTGGATCGTGTTAGCGGACATGAAGAATGTACACGAGGACACAATGAAATCAAACTAACGCAGTTACCCATTAGCTCTCGATAGGTCAATCCAGCCATGAGATATTATCAAATTTAGAGCTTTCTTTAGGTCTTTTTGTGACATGAGCTTCAGCTTTGATATTTCTAGCTCATTAAATGACAGCTATTAGTAGTATGAGATGACAACGTGTATTCATACGTACATGAGCAATCCTACTAACTCAATTTGTTATAGCCTGTGTTTTGACCTAGTTCTTGTTCACCCTGCGTGCGTAGTGAGCAGCCGTGGCATCCGCCCCCCCCCCCCCCCCCCCCCCCCCCCCCCCCTTTTCCACCCTTGAGTGAGAAAGTTTGTTTACAATTTTCAGAAGGTCTACGTAGAGGCTGAAAATACTCTCTGACCATTGAATTTCTAGACTTTCTGTTCTGAAGTGTTCTGACTCACTCAGTATAAATAAGACGGCCAACTGTGACCGTCACTCTGACGAGACTTACCAGAGATACAAAACAGGAACCTTTCAAGACTTTTCACTGTGTGTGTGTGGATTACTATGTGTACTTTCTAGGATTATACTTTTTCACTTGCTGTCAGTTATTATAGTTTTTATTTCTGTAAAACTTTGACTTTGTATTTTTATATCAACTTCATAGTATAATTAAATTGATTACGGTGAATATTACTACACTTGGTAGTCTTTCTTTGCATACTAACTTTTTAGTCCTTTTTTAACGTAAAGTTAACGAACCAAATGTTGAAAATAACAGTAAATTTGTTCAACTTTATATTGGTACGTCACAACAGAGGCGTAGCGAAAAAAAAGGGGGGGGGAGAGCTGGGGGGACGGATCTGACTGGGCGCCAACTAGTAAGGGGGTACAAAAGGTGCTTTGACATGATTTATTAATGAAAATAATGGGTTTTAGAGTTGGAAACAGAAAAGGGGGCGCTTTGCAATGAATCTTATCCCCGGGCGCGAATCTTGTCCCCGGGTGCCAAACAGTCTCACTACGCCACATTTATCGATGCTAACGTTAAAGACGAAAGATTGCGCTCTAATATTACTTGCTATATAAATATAAAGTTGCTATTTGTGTGTCATCACATGTATCACCTGCAGTCAGCGCATGGCGCTAGTACAGGGAAGTCATGCAGTTCAAGTCATCAAGTCAAATGCCAATATTTCAAAGAACCATCTTTACGATATATAAGTGCACCACAAAGACGGGCGGGGTAAGCAAATACTGCGCCCGGGGCGGGGGCAAATGAATAATTTAGGCGCCATCATCTAAGAAAGTATATAGTAATACAAGTATTTCGCATGAAATGTGACAATTTTTGGGGCTAACTTAAGATGGCGACCGCATGCCCTTCCCCCTTCACACGGTCTGACCAAAAAAACACCACATGAATTTTACCAGCTATGCGTTACGTTATGTTCTATTGACCTCGAGTCACACTTTGTGAATGGAAGCCGTCAGTGGGACACGACACAGACACAACGTCTTCATAATGGAAGCCGTCAGTGGGACACGACACAGACACAACGTCTTCATAATGGAAGCCGTCAGTGGGACACGACACAGACACAACGTCTTCAGAATGGAAGCCGTCAGTGGGACACGACACAAACACAACGTCTTCAGAATGGAAGCCGTCAGTGGGACACGACACAGACACAACGTCTTCAGAATGGAAGCCGTCAGTGGGACACGACACAGACACAACGTCTTCTGACCCGCAAGCCTCGAGTTCCCACGGACATATTTTGTCCAAGGTTTCTTTGTCCACTCAGCAAATAATCCAACGTTGTGAACACCCCCCCCCCGGGTCCCACTCAGGACTCAATTAACTGTTTGATCGTCGATGTTGAACGTCAGCAGTTGAGAGTGACCTTAGGGCGACTTGTTCCTGGTGCAGAACTAGAGCCATTGTGGTACTTTAGACCAGCGTTCCTGGTGCAGATCTAGAGCCATTGTGGTACTTTAGACAAGCGGCCCTGGTGCAGATCTAGAGCCATTGTGGTACTTTAGACCAGCGGTCCTGGTGCAGAACTAGAGCCATTGTGGTACTTTAGACCAGCGTTCCTGGTGCAGAACTAGAGCCATTGTTGTACTTTAGACCAGCGTTCCTGGTGTAGAACTAGAGCCATTGTGGTACTTTAGACCAGCGTTCCTGGTGCAGAACTAGAGCCATAGTTGTACTTTAGACCAGCCATCCTGATGCAGAACTAGAGCCATTGTGGTACTTTAGACCAGCGTTCCTGGTGCAGAACTAGAGTCATTGTGGTACTTTAGACCAGCGTTCCTGGTGTAGAACTAGAGCCATTACGATGCTTTAAGCCAGTGTTCCTGATGCAGAACTAGAGCCATTACGGTACAGAACTAGAGCAATTACTGTGCTTTAGGCCAGTGTTCAGCAACATTTTTTTTCACCCACGGCACACCTTTATCCTTCCAGGATATATAAATAGTAGCGAGAACCCGGCGTGCATTGCAAATGCCACTCAAAGAACAACTTTTTGTTTTTTAATTACATTTTTGGAGTAATTTTTAAATAGAAATTTCTTTTTTCTTTTTTTCCCTTTGTGGGTACACAAATAAATTAGAGGGTTTTTCGGTGCGTGAACAGGCCACATACAGCTGTCCACGTGAACAGCATGGATTTTCAAAATTTAGCCGACACACTTGCAGCGATTGATCTACCCATGCAGCAGCTTTGTTTGAAATTATATTTATATAGCTCACAAAATTGTTTTTTTCAAAGTTAAGCCCCCGGCACCAAACACCTAATTGTAAAATGGTTGTACTCATTCAGAGAACTTATTATTATGTCACCAAAACTGAAATGACGCCAGCATTGTATTCAATGCCTTCCATTCATGCAATTGCTCTGTGTGACATCATAGGTGTACAGCTCCTATAAGACAAAAAAAAATTGCGGGCCTGCGAACAACAATTTCCCCAAATCTGAGCACAATCGGATGAATGGTAGAGGAGGGCAGACTGAAATTATATTTAGCTCATGACAGTATAACAGAAAGAAAAGAGGATTTAGGCCTTGGGACCAAAACAGAATATTGTAAAATGTGTGTAATAATGCAGACAAAATTACGGGCGTATGCACCATAACTCACACAAGTTTTATCGCAATCGGATAAATCGTAAAGTAGCTCATACGGGACATATCTATACATAAATTAATTTGACATATTTATAAACATAGTTTAGCGAATAAAAGATACCATTTGTGCAACTATTCAAGGAAGCGTTCTGTCTACCATCCATCTATCCATCCGTCCGTCCATCCGTCCGTCCATCCGTCCGTCCATCCGTCCATCCGCCCGTCCATCCATCCGTCCGTCCATCCGTCCGTCCATCCGTCCATCCGTCCGCCCGTCCGTCCGTCCATCCGTCCGTCCATCCGTCCGTCCATCCATCCATCCATCCATCCATCCATCCATCCATCCATCTATCAACCTATCCACCCATCCATCCATCCATCCATCTATCCATCTATCAACCTATCCATCCATCCACCCATCCATCTATCCATCCATCTATCTTTTTGTCTATCCATCTATCTATATAGGTATCTATCTTTCTTTCTATCCATCTATCATCTAAGAAAGCCTTAACCCATCGCTATTTTGAAAATCAAATTTTCGCTGGTGTAAAATGAATGGGTTTGATATTCATGGGTAAATTGTGTAAATGTACTTACGTTTTGTTAACGTCATTGATTTTCTTAATTGGTGAAATGAGAATATAGCATCTATTTGACCCAACTGTAACATCATTGGATTTAAAGAAATTGCCATCCACGTAAAATTGTACACACCCTCTTTTATAGCCCCATATATATCTACCTAAGAAGGTAAATTATTTGTCAAATTCAGTCTGAGGCGTATCGTGTGCTGCCTTGGGCAAATGAAACGATAGTATTACTCTCTCCCCCCCCCCCCCCCAGAGTTTGAAAGAAATTACTAAAAACATCAACTGGAATTTAACCCCCTTACATACGCAAAAACAACATTTTGCATTTCCCATACTTTGTTCTTAGTGGGATGAGTGATAAGTGCAGCAGTGAATGCTATTTGGAGATGCAGTTACGCTGCACTGGTTGCATTCAACGGCATTTGCGTATTAAAAGTATTTTGAAAGGGTCAGTTTTTCACTACTATAAAATTTTCATTAAAGTTTTTTTTTTTTTTTAAAGAATAAAAGTGTTAAAAATAAAATGCTGAAGTTGTATTTAATTTTAGAAGACTTTTGCAATTTCAAACGCAATCTTTTATATGTATTAATTTTACTTTTCAGAAGGGGAAAATACATTATCAGTTTTGTCACACACGATTATAAAATAAAAAAAAAACAAAAACAACAAACAAATTAGAGCTCTAGCTAAAATAGGCAATCACGCAATGACGTCATTTGCGTAATTATTTAGATCAAATGAATGTTATTTTTATTCGCATTATTAACAACGCACTAAAATACGCACTAAGACTAACAGGTATTTGGGTTTTCCTCTTGTTTTCTATTTCTTAATAAAAATGCGATCAACTTTTAAAATAGGGTGGGATAAAAAAAAATTTTTGTAAATATTGTAAGGGACCTTGCTTACTATCTGACACAGTTCATCTAAATCTGGTGCTCAATAAGTAAACAACTCCGGTGATACATTGGATCATTAAACTCGTGTTCTTTATTTGATCTATCACTTGCTTACTCTATCACTCATCTTCCAACTCTCCCTTCTCCCTGCTCTCTAGCACCTAGTCCGTCCGCCTTCTTCCCTATTTATACCCCGTCCCATAGTTCCTCTCCCAGTCCAGATTATACCCCGCCCCCTTTTTCTCAATTGTCGGTCTAGACGTCCCAGGTAAATGCCCTGGTCAGATGGATGGTCGTGTCTGGGTGTCAGACGGCCGTAATTGGTCAGGCGTTTGATCCTTGGGTCCCTCGTGCTCCACAAGCTTGATCCTTCGGTCAGACGGATTACGTCAGGCGCCGTCGTGGTCCGGCGCTCGTGCGTGGTCCGACTCTCCACAAGCTTGGGTGGTCAGACGGATTACGTCAGGCGCGGTCCGACTCTCCACAAGCTTGGGTGGTCAGCGAACTCTCCACAATATAATATCTTTAACATAAAGGGAGTTGATTCCATCAATGTTGAGTTAGTTAAAATAAAAACTTAAACAAATTCATTAAATTTTTGAACAAATTAAGATTCATCGTGCGCATACTAATGGTGCACACACAGATTAATGAGTCGTACATATTCAAATGGTGCCCACACATACTAATGGTGCACACACCTACTAATGATGCACACATATACCAAAGGGGCACACACATAATAATGTTGCACGCACATACTAATGGTGCACGCACATACTAATGGTGGACACGCGTAATATTGGTGCACACACATACTGTGGCGTTACTGGAGAGGAAGAGTGCACCAAACTAACCTCCCAGCCATGTGAACAAATGCCATATAGCAGGTCGTAGATTTAGTCTATTGTGTCGCAGAGCGAGAAGGCATTTCGTTCATAAGACGGTTGTAATATATACACCGCGATGTTGTGATATTTACACCGAGGTGTTGTGATATTTACTCGCAGTTGTTTAAAACATGATAGCCTTGAAGTAGATGTCATTTTATTGACATTTAGGCACATGAATGTTGCGGTGACCTTGGACCATGGACCGGAAGCGGTGTGACGACAACAGAATCGTTAAATGATGGGCTTGAACATTGGCTTGGGAATGTCAGGGTCAGAGGGGCTCTGTAGGGGAATGTCAGGGTCAAGGGAGGCTCTGTAGGGGAATGTCAGGGTCAGAGGGGCTCTGTAGGGGAATATCAGGGTCAAGGGAGGCTCTGTAGGGGAATGTCAGGGTCAGAGGGGCTATGTAGGGGAATGTCAGGGTCAAGGGAGGCTCTGTAGGGGAATGTCAGGGTCAGAGGGGCTCTGTAGGGGAATATCAGGGTCAAGGGAGGCTCTGTAGGGGAATGTCAGGGTCAGAGGGGCTCTGTAGGGGAATGTCAGGGTCAAGGGAGGCTCTGTAGGGGAATGTCAGGATCAAGGGAGGCTCTGTAGGGGAATGTCAGGGTCAGAGGGGCTCTGTAGGGGAATGTCAGGGTCAAGGGAGGCTCTGTAGGGGAATGTCAGGGTCAGAGGGGCTCTGTAGGGGAATGTCAGGGTCAAGGGAGGCTCTGTAGGGGAATGTCAGGGTCAGAGGGGCTCTGTAGGGGAATGTCAGGGTCAAGGGAGGCTCTGTAGGGGAATGTCAGGGTCAGAGGGGCTCTGTAGGGGAATGTCAGGGTCAAGGGAGGCTCTGTAGGGGAATGTCAGGGTCAGAGGGGCTCTGTAGGGGAATGTCAGGGTCAAGGGAGGCTCTGTAGGGGAATGTCAGGATCAAGGGAGGCTCTGTAGGGGAATGTCAGGGTCAGAGGGGCTCTGTAGGGGAATGTCAGGGTCGGGGGGCTCTGTAGGGGAATGTCAGGGTCAAGGGGTCTCTGTAGGTGAATGTCAGGGTCAGGGGGGCTCTGAAGGGGAAAGTCAGGGTCGGGGGCACTGTAAAGGAATGTCAGAGTCTGGGGCTCTGTAGGGGAATGTCAGGGTCAAGGGGGGCTCTGTAGGGGAATGTCAGGGTCAAGGGGGTCTCTGTAGGGGAATGTCAGGGTCAGGGGAGCCTCTGTAGGGGAATGTCAGGGTCAGGGGGCTCTGTAGAGGAATGTCAGCGTCAGGGGGGCTCTGTAGGGGAATGTCAGGGTCAAGGGGGCTCTGTAGAAGAATGTCAGCGTCAGGGGGAGGGCTCTGTAGGGGAAATTCAGGGTCAAGCGGGCTCTGTAAGGGAATGTCAGCATCAGGAGGGGGGGGGGCTTTTTAAAGTAAATCCAGGGTCGGGACTCTGTAGGGGAATGTCGGAGCTCTGTAAGGGAATGTTTGAGCAAGTGGAGAATACAGGAATGCCTCTCTAAGGTTATTCTAGATTATTGGTGTAATAGAACAACTGAATTGGTCATAGAAATAATGAATTGGTCATAGAAAAAAATGAATTGGAAATGAATTGGTCATAAAAAAAATGAATTGAAGATAGTACAAATGAATTGTTGTCATTGTTCAAGAGTGGCAAGCATTGTCTCAGTTCATAAACATGAGCACTTGCTATATGCAGTGGCCCAGCCTCTCAGAAAACGCGTTTGAGAACCAGTGAAGATACAGTGAATTTGATTTTTTTTTTTTTTTTTTTTTTGTGTAATAAAGTAACCTATAGAAAAATGCTCCTTTTTGTAGAAATTAAAAGCAAAAAAATACATATTCTTTAAAAATTATATCAGTAGGTCCCACTTTTTTCTCTTTTGCTCCACCATTTTGGGCAACTCCGTTTTATTGTAAAATTTTAGGACAAGGCTATTCTATACTGGATGCAAGGATAAGTCCATCTACATGGGTATGTCAGGAGGGCACTAGTAAAATGTTAGGACAAGGCTATTCTATACTGGATGTAAGGATAAGTCCATCTACATGGGTATGTCAGGAGGGCACTAGTAAAATGTTAGGACAAGGCTATTCTATACTGGATGTAAGGATAAGTCCATCTACATGGGTATGTCAGGAGGGCACTAGTAAAATGTTAGGACAAGTCTATTCTATACTGGATGTAAGGATAAGTCCATCTACATGGGTATGTCAGGAGGCACTAGTAAAATGTTAGGACAAGGCTATTATATACTGGATGCAAGGATAAGTCCATCTACATGGGTATGTCAGGGGGCACTAGTAAAATGTTAGGACAAGGCTATTCTATACTGGATGTAAGGATAAGTCCATCTACATGGGTATGTCAGGAGGGCACTAGTAAAATGTTAGGACAAGGCTATTCTATACTGGATGTAAGGATAAGTCCATCTATATGGGTATGTCAGGAGGGCGTTAGTGAAATGTGTGGGATGCCATCTATTACAAGTGGGTGCCATAAATTCAAACTGCCTCCGTGTAACTCCGTCATTGTGCTTCGCCTCTGTGTAAAAGTAGTTCCGGCCTCTGTGTAAAAGTAGTTCCGCCTCCCATCAGAACCATGTGGGTCACCTCCTCATCTATTTGGTCACACCGTTGTGACCTTTTATCTAATAAGCTCATTACCCTACACCAACCACCCCTTCACCAAGACATAGGGGGCTTTTGTTGTCTTACTGAGCCGGCCAGTCTCATCACTGATTGTTGTCTATTGTGTGTCAGCGAGTGTGTCTGCGAGTGTGTCCGTGTGGGTTTGCATGCCCCACGCGCCCGTCTCTGTCTAGGGCGCCATCGGGGCACACAGTTGGAATGATCTGCATTGAACCGAGGGTCCTCATCATTCTTGCAAACTTTACAGTGATGGATCACCTCCCCCTTCTAGCGGTCAGACGAAGCAGTGCCGTTATTGATGAGTGAGTGCAAAATACGGGGAGAGGGGGGAGGAGGCAAGAGATGCGGCTCAAGGGTGATAGCCTCGGGTCAGCCAGTGTTCCATACTATGAGGAGTCAGAGTTCATGGATTGGACACTGGTCATTTTTTTGCTGTTGCGAGAAGCGTGCCTTGTAATGAGTGGTGGTAGCAGATGTGGTGCTCAGTTTCTGTTGGGTCATGACCCCATCTGATGCCGCCGGTCCGCTCATCATCAACAAAATAATAAATCTATAAATAGAATGACACTACAGCTGAGAGCGATACGAAAGTTTGAATTTAATATTTGAGAGTTTGAGTTCTGCACAGGGTTGTCAGTCGTTACCTGTTTCATTTTTGGAATTCTCGTCTTTTTTGAACTTCTCATTCTTTTTCAGATTCTTATCTTTTTTAAATTTCATCTGTTTAAATTCTCATCTTTTTTCAAATTCTCGTCTTTGTTAGCTATTTTTTTAAACATTTTTTAATGTCAGAGAAATACATTGAACATTGAGACAACCTCTTTAGGTTCTTCACAAGTAGACACAGGTGCCAACCTTCTGAGATAAAGTTCATCTTAAACTAGACACAGCTGCCAACCTTCTGAGCTTAAGTTCATCTTAAACGAGACACAACTGCCCACCATCTGAGATATTCATATTATTTATTGTTATTCTTGTTTCTTTTTCAAATATAATCCCCTTGAGATAAGTTTGTACAACAAAATCACCCTGGCAATAAGTTTGTACTACAACACTATCCTGAGATAAGTTTGTACAACAACATCATCCTGAGATAAGTTTGTACAACAACATCATCCTGAGATAAGTTTGTACAACAACATCATCCTGAGATAAGTTTGTACAACAACATCATCCTGAGATAAGTTTGTACAACAACATCATCCTGAGATAAGTTTGTACAACAACATCATCCTGAGATAAGTTTGTACAACAACATCATCCTGAGATAAGTTTGTACAACAACATCATCCTGAGATAAGTTTGTACAACAACATCATCCTGAGATAAGTTTGTACAACAACATCACCCTGTGATAAGTTTGCACAAGAAAATCATCTTGGCAATAAGTTTGTTCTACAACATCATTCTGGCAATAATTTTGTACAACAACATCACCCTGTGATAAGTTAAAACATAAATCAAACATTCAAAAATATCTTGAATACTTGCTGTATAACTGATCAAATGATGTTACCAATAAATTCAGATTATTCATCTTTTAAACGTTCATAAAATGGTTCATTAGTCGTGGTCAGTCTCCATAGAGTGGTCAGTCTCCATAGAGTGGTCAGTGGCCAAATATTCGCCATCAAGGGCGATAACGGAGAATACATCAGAAATTATGGACAAGGCGAAGAGTGATGTAGTTGAGCAGACGGACAAGGCGAAGATGAGGGTTGCTGAAAGGATGAGTAATGAAATATTTTATCACCAAACGTGGAGATAATTTTCGCAGTGAGTCAGAGCTGTCTTCCCCACCCCCCACCCCCCACTCCACCAAACCAACCTCTTGTCAGCCTCCGCAGTGAGTGTGTACTCCATGACACGCCCGTCGGACATAATGTCATGGAATGTCACATTTGATAGACACTGTACATTATATTTGAGTACTGTACAAGCGAGACAACTCTAAAATAAAAAGAACGTTAGCTTCAATCCTATTGGTCGGGAGCCTTGTGAAACCATGTAGCTCAACAATGCCCTCATAGAGTCGTACGTCACTAGGCTCTGGATTTAATATAGGGTCCAACAAAAGATGTCAGACCCACTTTGACTGCTTGACTGTAACTCGTTGTGCGTCGTTCTGTGTCACTTGGATGTTTGTTTCATGTTGCATTACACATTGTTTAGGATTGTGTAAGGTTTGTCATTTTTAAGACCGGAAAATCTCACATCGCATGACGCAATGTTACTATTTTTAGACAATGTTTTCGTAAAACGGAGCTTCTAACAATGTATTTCCCCTAAAACATATATAAGAGAAACACTTTGTAAAATATTTCGTACAATAAAGTTGTGAACACTTTTCCCTTTAGGTTAAGTCCCACTTAGCTGGCTCCCATTGACGCAAGAGTACCGAACAGCTGTTTTGAGATTGGCCAAACGGAATACCAGGATGTTTTATTAATGTCTTTATGAGCTTGGCCAGACTGTACACCCGGATGTTCTATTAATAGATTTACGCCATTAATGACAAAACCTTTTAAAATATTTTATCTATGCACCAAAAGAAAATGGCAATTTTCACATAAAATGAATTATACTTCATAATATTTCCTTCCGATCATAGAACGACAAAACAGGACAAAGTGATATTTGAGTTCATGTTTAAAATGTCCTAAAGAAGTTGCCTTGGTGATGACTGCACAAGGTAAACATTCACATCGTGATTTACCCGCCAAAATCCACAATTACCCGCCAAAATCCACATTTACCCGCCAAAATCCACAATTACCCGCCAAAATCATCATTTACCCATCAAAATCCACAATTTCCAGCCAAAATCATCATTTACCCATCAAAATCCTCAATTACCCGCCAAAATTATAATTATAATTTACCCACCAAAATCCACATTTACCCGCCAAAATCAACAATTACCCACCAAAATCATCATTTACCCGCCAAAATCCACAATTTCCAGCCAAAAGCATCATTTACCCATCAAAATCCACAATTACCCGCCAAAATTATAATTTACCCACCAAAATCCACATTTACCCGCCAAAATCAACAGTTACCCGCCAAAATTATAATTTATCCGCCAAAATCCACATTTACCCGCCAAAATCCACAATTACCCGCCAAAATCATCATTTACCCGCCAAAATCCACAATTACCCGCAAAAATCCACAATTACCTGCCAAAATTATCATTTACCCGCCAAAATCCACATTTACCCGCCAAAATCCACAATTACCCGCCAAAATCATCATTTACCCGCCAAAATCCACAATTACCCGCCAAAATCCACATTTACCAGCCAAAATCCACATTTACTTGAAAAAGTCACTATCGGGTTTGATGGAAACAAACGGATTCCATCAAATCAAGTCGGATTAATTTATTGTTAAACAAAATTAATTTCCCAATCCAAAATACACGAGACCGCATGACCACAGATAGCTTTAAATATGGACTGCGCCTCATGAGATGCCGATAAGACGAATCTATGAAATATCCAGGAGCGTTTGTTTGAAATGTCGTCGCGTGCTACAGATTGACACGGGCAAAACACGGGCTGTTGTTGGGCGTGTTGACGGGCACGGTGTTTGAGATAAGGTTGCGTGAGCTCCTGTGTCAGTGGGTGGACAAGTCAACTCTGGTCACGTGACCGGATGTCAAAGGTTACGTTTCAGATAAGTATACGTGCTTATTTTACTTGGAGCTGATGTGCACATTGAATGAATACAAATTTAAGATTTCTCTTATTTTATTTAGTATTTATCTAACATTATTTAGGATTTCTCTTTTATTGTTATTAGGATTTCTCTAATATTATTTACGATTTCACCTTTATTATGTAGGATTTCTCTTAATATTTTGAGAAGTAACGCAATAATTGTGATGTGAAATTTTTGTGGCCCAATGTGAATTAAACAGAGATCTTCCCCCTCCCTCCCTCCAATTCATCTCCCACTAATCTTCCCCAAGCCCGAGTATGATGTAGTTTATTAAATAAACAAAATAAATGTCAATTTGACATAATCATATAATCCATAGCGATATAGATCGACAGGGGGACAATGGTACTGTTGAAGGATAGACCTGAACATGGAACACTTGGAGGAGAGACATGACCATGGAACACTTGGAGGAGAGACCTGACTATTGAACACTTGGAGGAGAGACCTGACCATGGAAAACTTGGAGGAGAAACCTGGCCATGGAACACTTGGAGGAGAGACATGACCATGGAACACTTGGAGGAGAGACCTGACAATGGAA
The DNA here is from genome assembly GCA_964033795.1 of Lymnaea stagnalis. Taxonomy (NCBI): domain Eukaryota; kingdom Metazoa; phylum Mollusca; class Gastropoda; family Lymnaeidae; genus Lymnaea; species Lymnaea stagnalis. Next base: position 1,044,496 of record CAXITT010000050.1, on the reverse strand, counting down.
CACTTGGAGGATAGACATGACCACAGAACACTTGGAGGAGAGACATGACCATGGAACACTTGGAGGAGAGACCTGACCATGGAACACTTGGCGGAGAGACCAGACCATGGAACACTTGGCGGAGAGACATGACCATGGAAAACTTGGAGGACAGACCTGACCATGGAACTCTTGGAGGATAGACCTGACCATGGAACACTTGGAGGAGAGACCTGACCATGGAACACTTGGAGGAGAGACTTGACCATGGAACACTTGGAGGAGAGACCTGACCATGGAACACTTGGAGGAGAGACCTGACCATGGAACACTTGTAGGAGAGACATGACCATGGAACACTTGGAGGAGAGACCTGACCATGGAACACTTGGAGGAGAGACCTGACCATGGAACACTTGGAGGAGAGACCTGACCATGGAACACTTGGAGGAGAGACCTGACCACGGAACACTTGGAGGACAGACCTGACCATGGAACTCTTGGAGGATAGACCTGACCATGGAACACTTAAAGGAGAGACCTGACCATGGAACACTTGGAGGAGAGACTTGACCATGGAACACTTGGAGGAGAGACATGACCACGGAACACTTGGAGGAGAGACATGACCATGGAACACTTGGAGGAGAGACCTGGCCATGGAACACTTGGGGGAGAGACATGACCATGGAACACTTGGAGGAGAGACCTGACCATGGAACACTTGGAGGAGAGACCTGACCATGGAACACTTGGAGGAGAGACCTGACCATGGAACACTTGGAGGAGAGACCTGACCATGGAACACTTGGAGGAGAAACCTGACCATGGAACACTTGGAGGAGAGACATGACCATGGAACACTTGGAGGAGAGACATGACCACAGAACACTTGGAGGAGAGACATGACCATGGAACACTTGGAGGAGAGACCTGACCATGGAACACTTGGCGGAGAGACCTGACCATGGAGCACTTGGCGGAGAGACATGACCATGGAAAACTTGGAGGACAGACCTGACCATGGAACACTTGGAGGAGAGACCTGACCATTGAACACTTGTAGGAGGGACCTGACCATGGAACACTTGGCGGAGAGACCTGACCATGGAACACTTGGAGGAGAGCCTTGACCATGGAACATTTGGTTGAGTTGAGAGACCTGACCATGGAACACTTGGAGGAGAGACCTGACCATGGAACACTTGGATGAGAGACCTGACCATGGAACACTTGGAGGAGAGACCTGACCATGGAACACTTGGAGGAGAGACCTGACCATGGAACACTTGGAGGAGAGACCTCGACAGAGAGAGTAAGAGAAAGTACAAGAGATGTGTTAAGCTGCAAAGACTGGTTCAGAACAGTGATAAATTGAAAACCACTATGAACAAATTTGGAAAATGACTTGAGGACATGTGCAAACATTTTGACATAATCAGACTTATTGCGACATGTGCAGAACAGTACTCATTAGCAAGCATCACCTTGTTTGAGACACATATCGTCATAGAATGTATCATATGATAAGTATAGGTCAGCATCGCCTTTGTTGAGATACACACCGTCATAGAACGTATCATATGATAAGTACTGGGGGGCACTATCATGTGGTGAGCACACATTTGAATCAAGCGCATCATGTTTCCAGGACTGCCGAGACAAAACCATTGTCTTTTTCTGCTTCTGGCCAAACAGCTCCACACTCCGGATTTTTGACGTCACGCAGGAGTTGTTTTTTTTCTGGTGCGATCAAACTGACACATGATCAAAGTAACACGTGATCAAGGTAACACTTGATTATAGTAACACGTGATCGAAGTCACACGTGATCGAAGTCACACGTGATCGAAGTCACACGTGATCGAAGTAGCATTCAGTTCAAAAGTTCTAATTGGATTCATTTAATACGAGTTTGATGATTGTCTAGCAAGGCGATGTCAAGTCCGGTTTATCTAACTCAACATCATTGGCATGCATGTCAGAGTTATGGACACACAATATCGCTTAACATATACCACATATATATATATACCAAATCTAGATACACCACATTTACATGCATGCACCACAATTACAAACTTTCATTTAGAAATGGTCAATGAAATTGAATTTAAATTCAATCGCTTGATTTCCTATGGTTACGATTAGAGCGCTTTGTCTTAAGAGACGTCATTTCCCGTCTGTAACATTGTATGACGTAGCTTTGTCTTAAGATACTTCATTTCCCATCTGTAACATTGTATGACGTAGCTTTGTCTTAAGAGACTTCATTTCCCGTCTGTAACATTGTATGACGTAGCTTTGTCTTAAGAGAAGTCATTTCCCGTCTGTAACATTGTATGACGTAGCTTTGTCTTAAGAGACTTCATTTCCCGTCTGTAACATTGTATGACGTAGCTTTGTCTTAAGAGACTTCATTTCCCGTCTGTAACATTGTATGACATAGCTTTGTCTTAAGAGACTTCATTTCCCGTCTGTAACATTGTATGACGTAGCTTTGTCTTAAGAGACTTCATTTCCCGTCTGTAACATTGTATGACGTAGCTTTGTCTTAAGAGACATCATTTCCCGTCTGTAACATTGTATGACGTAGCTTTGGATTTTTTCTGAAATTCTTAATTTAACAGAAAGAAAAACAAGTGAAATCGAATCCACTCAGTCTATTTTAAGCCTCGAGGCCGTGGGAAATTTTAGCCGATTACTTCAAATGCCCCAATCGATTACATAAAGAAACCGGAAACGATTACTGTAAATACCTCTTCCGATTACAGGAAGAAACTTGATTCAATCAGTGACGTAAGGACAAATTATTTTTCTTAAATAACCAAGCTTCCATCATATTTATTTCTGTCTGCACGTCTGTCTGTACATCTGTCTCTACGTCTGTCTATACATATGTCTGTACGTCTGTCTGTACGTCTGTCTGTACGTCTGTCTGTACGTCTGTCTGTACATCTGTCTGTACGTCTGTCTGTACGTCAGTCTGTACGTCTGTCTGTACGTCTGTCTGTACGTTTGTCTGTAATCTGTCTGTACATCTGTCTGTACGTCTGTCTGTACGCATGTCTGCACGTCTGTCTGTCACACAAGAAGAAGCTCAGAATGTGTACTGAGGACATCTGGACATACATCAAATCACGGGGGTTTTAATGGGGTGGGGCTGGGAGAGGGATTGAGTGATGAATTGAATTGATCAAGGGCCTTAAACCTACAGAGTGACCTATATAAATATTAAAATATCAGTTAATAACATTCTCAATTTCAAAGAACAGATCTAGGTACTCTTGAATGGACGTTATCTTTCAGTGTGACATTGTTCGTGATTTGTTCGTGATTTGACATTTTTAAAGTTAAAGAAATGGGTTTAACTTTAAAAAAAACAAACAAAAAACTACTCTGGCAGCTAGTCAGGGTTTCTCAAGTTTACAGAATGGAACTCCAACCAGTGACGTAGTTAGGGGTTGTGCCTTCCGGGGCGGACCAAGATTTTCGCTGCCACTCCTACCCCCACCCCCCTCCCCACAAACACGCTTTTCCCACAAAAACACCTTTGTAGCTGGTCAAAAATGCCACCCCTCATTGTAAGAAGAAATGTTCCCTGCGGCGGACACCCTCTCCCATTTTTTTACCCCCTTCCTACGCCACTGCTTCTAACTTTATAAATGAGAAATATCCTTACACAGAAGCTGAGAACTATCCTTACACGAGAGCTTTAGAAATATCCTTACACAGGAGCTGAAAACTATCTTCACACAAAAGCTTTAGAAATATCCTTACACAAAAGCTTTAGAAATATCCTTACACAAAAGCTTTAGAAATATCCTTACACAAAAGCTTTAGAAATATCCTTACACAAAAGCTTTAGAAATATCCTTACACAAAAGCTTCAGAAATATCCTTACACAAAAGCTTCAGAAATATCCTTACACAAAAGCTTCAGAAATATCCTTACACAAAAGCTTCAGAAATATCCTTACACAAAAGCTTCAGAAATATCCTTAGGCTGAAGCTGACGAATTTTGCATCAAATTTTGGGAAAATTGAAAACTGCGCCCTGTAAAAAATGAAAATAATGAATGACCCCAAATCAAAACTTGTTCACCCTTTTTGTTGCTTCCTTCCAACACCATCATGCACCCAGAGCCGACCTTTAGGGTGTACGACATTTGTGCCCCCGCACAGGGCGCCAGCAACCGTCGGACCGACCCTGATTTACTCATCTTTGATAACTGGATGTTCCTGTTATGGCGAGTCGATTGTGTTTCCATTCATGCAATGCACAGCACGTCACACTAAACATGAGACTGTTTTCTCTGAGGCTTCCGTAAACCGACCTACTCATGCATTGAATGGTGTGGGAGAACATTTTCTTGGGCGATTATACCCCTTGTTTTACCTTCCTGTGGTGCCTGCTGGGATTAATCAGACGTGACAACTCCTCTACGCCCGGCAAGAATAATGGACCACCGACAAAAGACGTACAGTTGGTCTCATATTGTCTCGCTTGACAAGTGAGCATCGAAAGCATTCTGTGTTCAATTGGTCAAAGTCAAGGGCTCTGGGATTTTTTTATTTTTGAAGCAACTTTAAAAAATAATTTAAAAAACCCTAAGTTTTTTTCATTAAAGCCAGGCCTTCACAACTCAAAATGTAAGGCGAGCCGTAATACTTGATGAAAAACTTGTGCGGGCCGAAAGACAGTAGGACGGGCGCGGGGGGGGGGGCTATAAAGAAAATAATAATAAAGAATAATAAAGAATATTTCTTGACTTCGCGGGCCGCAAAGTGGGTGCTGGTGGGCTGCACGTGACCCGCGGGCCGTATGTTATACAGGCCAGGTAAAATTCCTTTATATGCGTTTTTGTTATGCGTTTATGTAATTGTACATGATTTATCCTTTAGTAAGAAGCGGTTATGTCAATGGGTCAACTTCTGGCGAAGACTCGTTTTATAATTCCGTCATTTTCTCATTCAGAAATACATTTGATTATAACTGCATACCCCAATATGTCACAAATACAAAGCACATAGCAACAGCTACACAATTAATCTCCACACAAAACACTTAACCATTATGACCATTGAACAAATCATAGTCCATTTATATTTCCGTGAAAAACAGGAAAAACAGATGTTTACGGGTTAGGGGTAGGGTTAGGGTTAGGGTTAGGGTAGGGGGTGGACATTAGAAAGATTTGTTTTCTCATTGGCCACGACTCTACGTGCAATGTTTCAGTTCGACAGGATGACGGGAAGTGGGTCAATGATCCGTCCAAACATTTAGCCAGAAACACACGAACAAAGTTAATGTCAAGGATTTTTTAAATTTTAAATCGACTCCAAAGCTTTCTAAACCAGTGATTCCCGAACTAGTGTCCGCAGACCGGCACATGTACACGAGCCTTAGGTTGACGGTCCTCACAACATGAATAGTAAGAGTCAAATAAAAATAAATAAATCAGGCATCGGTCTCTGGTGCTATTTGGAAACTCATCCCCCGGGGGGTTGCCAAACTGAAAAGTTTGGGAAGCGCTTTTCTAAACTCATATGATGGCTTTAGTGCAGAAACCACTTTGCTTTATCACACATGGCTTGTTGTTCACAGCCATGAGCTAAAAAGAGGTTAAAGCACCGAATACGTGATGCCTTCACGCCGAGCCCAGACAATTCACAACAGACAGAAGACAAATAGACAGAAAAGATAAACAAAAAACCCGACTTTTAAAAACAACAACTCCGGCATCCAGTGAGGCGGTCAAAGATTTTAAGGAATTTGGTTTCAAGGATTTAACAATGTGAATACAGACATGCAAGGTTTTTAAATGTAAAGGTCAAATGTTGACCTTTCTGGTCGCTGGTGTAGAGCAAATTTGCGTTTCATGGCGACGGAGGCAAGGCATGTCTGAAAAACAGATCAGCACCTTTTTTTTAAAACAAAAAAAAAAATTAATTAAAAAGTAGAAACTTAATTCAATTTCGTAAATCAGTTGGCTACTCATAAAGATTTGATCTGAACTTGGTTGATGAAAGAATGAAGACCTGAACTTGGTTGTGTAGTCTGATGTAAAGTGGTCTAATCTAGTGTAGTCTGATGTATAGAGTGGTCTGACACTGAGTTGTCTAATCTAGTGTAGTCTGATGTTTAGAGTGGTCTGACACTGGGTGGTCTAGTCTTGTGTAGTCTGTTGTATAGAGTGATCTGACAATGAGTGGTCTAATCTAGTGTAGTCTGATGTATAGAGTGGTCTGACACTGAGTTGTCTAATCTAGTGTAGTCTGATGTTTAGAGTGGTCTGACACTGGGTGGTCTAGTCTTGTGTAGTCTGTTGTATAGAGTGATCTGACAATGAGTGGTCTAATCTAGTGTAGTCTGTTGTATAGAGTGATCTGACAATGAGTGGTCTAATCTAGTGTAGTCTGATGTATAGAGTGGTCTGACACTGGGTGGTCTAATCTAGTGTAGTCTGATGTATAGAGTGGTCTGACAATGAGTGATCTAATCTAGTGTAGTCTGTTGTATAGAGTAGTCTGACACTGAGTAGTCTAATCTAGTGCAGTCTGATGTTATATGGAGTGGTCTGACACTGAGTAGTCTAATCTAGTGCAGTCTGATGTTATATGGAGTGGTCTGACACTGAATGGTCTAATCTAGTGCAGTCTGATGTTTAGAGTGGTCTGACACTGAGTGGTCTAATCTAGTGTAGTCTGATGTTATATGGAGTGGTCTGACACTGAGTGGTCTAATCTAGTGCAGTCTGATGTTTAGAGTGGTCTGACACTGAGTGGTCTAATCTAGTGCAGTCTGATGTTTAGAGTGGTCTGACACTGAGTGGTCTAATCTAGTGCAGTCTGATGTATAAGATGCGCGTACATCTCCTTCATTTAGTCATGTGCCAAGAGGTTAATGTTGCAGGAAGAATTTCGACTTAATTGGATCTATTTTGAGGCCCGCCAGCTAATTCCCAGACCCGATTTCCTGTGACTTGGCCAGAAGCTGACAGGAGGTCAAAGGTGGTGTCCATTTAAGGGACGAGCAACAGAGCCATCGGCACGTTGTGAACTTGTGTGAGATGTTAGACCCACATTGACTCACACAAAGATGTTAGACCCACATTGAGTCACACAGAGATGTTAGACCCACATTGACTCACACAGAGATGTTAGACCCACATTGAGTCACACAGAGATGTTAGACCTACATTGACTGACACAGAGATGTTAGACCCACATTGACTCACACAGAGATGTTAGACCCACATTGAGTCACACAGAGATGTTAGACTCACATTGACTCACACAGAGATGTTAGACCCACATTGAGTCACACATAGATGTTAGACCCAGATTGAGTCACACAGAGATGTTAGACTCACGTTGAGTCACACATAGATTTTTGACCCACATTGTGTCACACAGAGATGTTAGACCCACATTGACTCACGGGTCCTGTCAAGTTTAAATACGGGTCGATTTTTTGTTTCTTCGTATTTTTAAGTTTCCGTAATTTATCAAAAACTAGGCGGCGCGGGAGCAACTGATTGCCAAACAACGAAACAACAAACATCTCAGGTCTAAGTCAGTCGGAGTCTTTGTCCTGTGGTCAGGAACAGAGCAGACACAGCAGAGCTTGTTGCACTGGGAACTCGCGAAACAGGTTTTCAAGGCGATTGATAGATCGTTTGCAACTTTCTGATCACGACTTCAGTTATCTCTATTCTCTGTGTTACTGTTAGCAGTGTTAGGACAGGAGTGTGGTGGAGTGATACAAGAGTGGTGCAGAGTTAAAACTGGGGTATATTGTTAAGAAGTGGGGTATATTGTTTGGAACTGGGGTAAAGTGTTTAGAACTGGGGTAAAGTGTTTAGAACTGGGGTATAGTGTTTAGAACTGGGGTAAAGTGTTTAGAACTGGGGTATAGTGTTTAGAACTGGGGTAAAGTGTTTAGAACTGGGGTAAAGTGTTTAGAACTGGGGTATAGTATTTAGAACTGAGGTAAAGTGTTTAGAACTGGGGTATAGTGTTAAGAACTGGGGTATAGTGTTTAGAACAGGGGTATAGTGTTTAGAACTGGGGTATAGTGTTTAGAACTGAGGTATAGTATTTAGAACTGAGGTAAAGTGTTTAGAACTGGGGTAAAGTGTTTAGAACTGGGGTAAAGTGTTTAGAACTGGGGTATATTATTTAGAACTGGGGTAAAGTGTTTAGAACTGGGGTTGGTGTTTAGAACTGGGGTATTGTGTTTAGAACTGAGGTATAGTATTTAGAACTGAGGTAAAGTGTTTAGAACTGGGGTAAAGTGTTTAGAACTGGGCTAAAGTGTTTAGAACTGGGGTAAAGTGTTTAGAACTGGAGTAAAGTGTTTAGAACTGGGATAAAGTGTTTAGAACTGGGGTATAGTGTTTAGAACTGGGGTAAAGTGTTTAGAACTGGGGTATAGTGTTTAGAACTGGGGTAAAGTGTTAAGAACTTGGGTATAGTGTTTAGAACTGGGGTATACTGTTTAGAACTGGGGTATAGTGTTTAGAACTGGGGTAAAGTGTTTAGAACTGGGGTATAGTGTTTAGAACTGGGGTAAAGTGTTTAGAACTGGGGTAAAGTGTTTAGAACTGGAGTATAGTGTTTAGAACTGGGGTATAGTGTTTAGAACTGGGGTAAAGTGTTTAGAACTGGGGTATGGGGTATAGTGTTTAGAACTGGGGTAAAGTGTTTAGAACTGGGGTAAAGTGTTTAGAACTGGAGTATAGTGTTTAGAACTGGGGTATAGTGTTTAGAACTGGGGTAAAGTGTTTAGAACTGGGGTATAGTATTTAGAACTGGGTTAAGTGTTTAGAACTGGGGTTGGTGTTTAGAACTGGGGTATAGTGTTTAGAACTGGGGTAAAGTGTTTAGAACTGGGGTATAGTGTTTAGAACTGGGGTAAAGTGTTTAGAACTGGGGTATAGTGTTTAGAACTGGGGTAAAGTGTTTAGAACTGGGGTAAAGTGTTTAGAACTGGGGTACAGTGTTTTGAACTGGGGTATAGTGTTTAGAATTGGGTTGTAGTGCTTAGAGGTGGCGAGGTTGAACTAACTAAATTCGAGGTAAATAAAAATGATCTGTATGTTTGGGGGGGGGGGGACAAATAGAGGACAGAGACTGGATATACATGCACAATAGTGTCTCGATTTCGATATATATGTTATCAGATATTGGCAGGATATAGTATCATGAAGACATGATGCACAGAGGATATTGGCAGGATATAGTATCATGCAGATATGATACACAGAGGATATTGGCAGGATATAGTATCATGGAGACATGATACACAGAGGATATTGGCATGAGATAGTATCATGCACACATGATACACAGAGGATATTGACAGGATATAGTATCATGCAGATATGATACACAGAGGAAATTGGCAGGATATAGTATCATGCAGACATGATACACAGAGGATATTGGCAGGATGTAGTATCATGCAGACATGATACACAGAGGATATTGGCAGGATATTGTATCAACCAGACATGATACATAGAGGATATTGGCAAGATAAGGAGATGGAGCAACAACCGAAAAAAAAAATTAGTTTAGGATTCGATCATTGAGACGTGACTGACGTCAGTTGTTGACCGCAACTTACGTCACTAAAGACGTTCTATAATGCTATAGAGACTTTATAATGTGAACTTACCTTGTCACAGTTTGGTATAATCCTTGCTTGCGTCATCAATGCGTCAGAAATATGGGCTCAGAACTTATCCCGTTACTGAACACAACACAAGAAAGAATTGACCACTGAAATAGGTTGGAACTAAATAAGAGAATCACCGAACACGAAATGTGATTGACCGGTCCGCTCTCTTGAAACACACAATTCTGTGAAACTATTTACACACCCGTCACGTGACGCCGGCAAATGAATGTGTCAACAACTTGTGGCTGTGTGTGTGTGTGAAGTTACGACTGTGACTATTCCCAACCATCTGAGAACTGGACAAGAATGCTGTATCTCCGGGGACATGAACTTATTGTAAACACAACTCCCAACTGGCTCTTACGTCAGACATGTCGGCCGCCACACTCGGCTACCGGTTACTGAAAGACTATTTTCCGAACAAGGTCACAATGAAGAACAGTGAATATATATCTACCGGCTGGGTCCCAAAATAAAGACTTCATTTAGAATTTAAGAGAAGGGGGGAAAATAGACACGTTTTCCCGTCAGTGTATCCAAAAGCGAGGGGACAAACCGTGGAGTCAGTGGGGGGTTGCAGCCCTTAGACGCGGTGACTGACGGGCGGTCGGATCGGTTTGTTTGTCGATGGTTCTCTCCACGGGGGTGGGATTTATGTAGTGGGAGGAAGAGAGGATGGGAGAGGACACGTGTGGGGGGGGGAGGGGGGTTTCGTGATTACGGAATACAGGATACGTTACCAGACAGACTTTGATATGTTGTCTTTTAAATTAGTTGTAGCATGTAGCATGTAGCATGTATGTCTCCCAGGACTGTCATATGGTAGTGCGGGTCAGTCAACAAACAAGATAGTGTTGGGTTGGAACAAAAAAGACAGAACACATTTTTTGTCCACACAAAATTAATCGTGGTCTGTACCAGCAACAGTGGTCTGTACCAGCAACAGTAGTCTGTGCAGCAACAGTGGTCTGTACCAGCAACAGTGGTCTGTACCAGCAACAGTGGTCTGTACCAGCAACAGTGTTCTGTACCAACAACAGTGATCTGTACCATCAACCGTGGTCTGTACCAGCAACAGTGGTCTGTACCAGCATCAGTGGTCTGTACCAGCAACAGTGGTCTGTACCAGCAACAGTGGTCTGTATCAGCAACAGTGGTCTGTACTAGCAACAGTGGTCTGTACCAGCACCAGTGGTCTGTACTAGCAACAGTGGTTTGTACCAGCATCATTGGTCTGTACCAGCAACAGTGGTCTGTACCAGCAACAGTGGTCTGTACCAGCAACAGTGGTCTGTACCAGCAACAGTGGTCTGTACCAGCAACCGTGGTCTGTACCAGCAACAGCGGTCTGTACCAGCAACAGTGGTTTGTACCAGCATCAGTGGTCTGTACCAACAACAGTGATCTGTACCAGCAACCGTGGTCTGTACCAGCAACCGTGGTCTGTACCAGCAACAGTGGTCTGTACCAAAAACAGTGATCTGTACCAGCAACAGTGGCATGTATCAGCAACAGTGGTCTGTACCAGCAACAGTGGAATGCACCAGCAACAGTGATCTGATCAACACATCTTGTACATTTTTGGTGAACACTGCTCTTAAATAATTTATGAATATCCAGGCCACCCATCCAGGCCACCCATCCAGGCCACCCATCCAGGCCACCTATCCAGGCCATGCATCCAGGCCACGCATCCAGGCCACACATCCAGGCCACACATCCAGGCCACCCATACAGGCCACACTCAGGCCACACATTCAAGCCACACACCTAGGCCACACACCCAGGCCACACATCCAGGCCACACATCCAGGCCACCCATCCAGGCCACACACCCAGGCCACACATCCAGGCCACCCATCCAGGCCACTGATCCAGGCCATTGATCCAGGCCACACATCTAGGCCACACACCCAGGCCACACGTCCAGGCCACACACCCAGGCCACACAGCCACACATCAAGGCCACACAGAAATATAAAAGGTTGTTGTGAATTCTGGAACTGTAAAAGCATGGCACTGTTTCGCGTAAGTCAACTTAAATTACTACAGGGGTAATAAGGGGAGAGACTGCAATCAGGTTAGCACAATATCAAATGAGTAAAACAAAGTAAGGTTAAACATGAAAAAAGGAACGCAGGAAGCCTTCGTCAGTGAACAAAACGACAGAAAAAAACATAATAAAATTAGAAAAATAGCAATTAGCTTAGAAGCAGTATCCGTGGGCAGAAAATGAATTGTGACAGAAATCATTCAAACAGAATTTTGACCATTGGTCAACGCATGTGGAATGTTCTCCATTTTATAATTTGAAAAACAACTAGTAAAATACAACAACAAAAAAAAAAAAAAAAAAAAAAAAAAAAAAAAAAAAGAGGGGGGGAAGAAAAAAAAAAAAAAAAAAAAAAAAAAAAAAAAAAAAAAAAAAAAAAAAAAAAAAAAAAAAAAAAGTTGGGGGTGGGGTACATGTTCAAATGTAAGAGTCAAGTGTGTTAGATCCATTGTGATGCCCTCATCATTTGAACAGTATGAGTACATCCTAAGGGTTTGTTAAGATACATTGTGATGCCCTCATCATTTGAACAGTATGAGTACATTCTAAGGGTTTGTTTAAGATACATTGTGATGCCCTCATCATTTGAACAGTATGAGTACATTCTAAGGGTTTGTTAAGATACATTGTGATGCCCTCATCATTTGAACAGTATGAGTACATTCTAAGGGTTTGTTAAGATACATTGTGATGCCCTCATCATTTTAACAGTATGAGTACATTCTAAGGGTTTGTTAAGATACATTGTGATGCCCTCATCATTTGAACAGTATGAGTACATTCTAAGGGTATGTTTAGATCCATTCTGAGACCCCCATCATTTGAACAGTATGAGTACAACTCTAAGGGTTTGTTAAGATCCATTCTGATGCCCTTAATTTGAACAGTATGAGTACAACTCTAAGGGTTTGTTAAGAGCAATTCTGATGCCCTTAATTTGAACAGTATGAGTACAACTCAAAGGGTTTGTTAAGATCCAATCTGATGCCCTTAATTTGAACAGTATGAGTACAACTCTAAGGGTTTGTTAAGATCCAATCTGATGCCCTTAATTTGAACAGTATGAGTACAACTCTAAGGGTTTGTTAAGATCCATTCTGATGCCCTTATCATTTCAACAGTGTGAGTACAACTCTAAGAGTTTGCCTATATCCATTCTGGGGCCTTTAATGTCTTTATCCTTTAAATGTTATGAGCACAACTCTAAAGGTTTGTGTAAGGAAGGAAGCTTTTAACATAATCCACATTCAATGAATTTTTGTGTCCTAATTGTTAGCAAATATTTCAAACATTCTCAAGTCCGTTAATCAGCGATGCGTGACCACATTGTGTCGCCAAACTTATATCACGTTGAGCCCCCGCCCACTCCACCCCCCAACCCTCTCTTCCCATGATTAGGAAGCCGTTACTTATCGACGGCCAGCAGAGTAATCTCACCCACGGGCGATCACACGACCGTCTCTACCTGTTGGTGACTTTTTACCTGTCGTGGGCGCCAGCGCTATCAGACCATCTCGTCTAGATTCAGGGATCGTTCACTGGCCTCCTTTGAAATCTGGCCACCCGTGTTCACGAACAGTACCACACTGCCACCTACATCTGTATTTTGGTAATAACGTTGTAGAGAAATGGTGTTGAAATACTAAGGTGTTAAATAACAAGGTGTCCGCAAATTACGACGCTTGGCTTTGGCTACACTAAATCTCTTCGGTTTACCAGCCAGTTACAGATGAATGGGGAAGTAAAGGTTGCACTCAATGAACCTCTTGAACTGCGCAAACAAGAACCTCTCCCCCGCATTTTTCCCAATGTAAGAGTTGGTTGTCGCACCATCTTTTAAATCAACGCGCAGACCAGGAGACGGGTGTGTCAAGGCGGAAGTTACAATTTTGATGCAACTGGTGGGGGGGGGGGGGTGTGGGGGGGGGGG
>CAXITT010000050.1:1010951-1024990 GCA_964033795.1 Lymnaea stagnalis | reverse complement strand
AACAGAGTAGGGTTAAACCTGAAAAAATAAACGCAACAAAACAGCGAACGTGTCGGCAGAAAGCCTTCGTCAGCGAACAAAACAACAGAAAAAACGGTATAAAAATAAGAAATAGCACTTAGCTGGTAAGTAGTATCTTTGGGCAGCATTAGAAGTGACCTTCATTGTACACTCGTCTAAAGATGTTGGCAAGTCAAGAATGTCATCTCATTGTACACTCGTCTAAAGATGTTGGCAAGTCAAGAATGTCATGTTCTTGTACACTCGTCTAAGGATGTTGGCAAGTCAAGAATGGCATGTACTTGTACACTCGTCAAAAGATGTTGGCAAGTCAAGAATGTCATGTTCTTGTACACTCGTCTAAAGATGTTGGCAAGTCATGTACTTGTACACTCGTCTAAAGATGTTGGCAAGTCATGTACTTGTACACTCGTCTAAAGATGTTGGCAAGTCAAGAATGTCATGTACTTGTACACTCGTCTAAAGATGTTGGCAAGTCAAGAATGTCATGTACTTGTACACTCGTCTAAAGATGTTGGCAAGTCAAGAATGTCATGTTCTTGTACACTCGTCTAAAGATGTTGGCAAGTCAAGAATGTCATGTTCTTGTACACTCGTTTAAAGATGTTGGCAAGTCATGTACTTGTACACTCGTCTAAAGATGTTGGCAAGTCAAGTATGTCATGTACTTGTACTCTCGTCTAAAGATGTTGGCAAGTCAAGTATGTCATGTACTTGTACACTCGTTTAAAGATGTTGGCAAGTCATGTACTTGTACACTCGCCTAAAGATGTTGGCAAGTTATTCTACTTTTACAGTCAACTCAAGATTTTGGCAAGCGGAATAATAAAAGTCATCATTCTTTTCATAGGGCAAAGGTTAACCCCAATTATTGACCGTTAGCCGCAATCTCCGACAATTAACGCCCCAATTTGGTAGCAGCTCACCCAGAAAGCTGGAATTAGGATAGGGAACTCGCAGTCAAAAGACATCTGACCTATTAATCAAATCTGACCTTCTTGCCGTGCCTGGTGAGTAGCTCAGCGTTTGCTCCGCGGAGGACATAGGGAGAATTACCCAGCAGGGAACACACACACGGAGTGGGAGGGGGGGGGGGCATCTGCTTCAGGTCAAACGTTTTGGTGTGATATTGATACACGGGTAACTGGATGTGGTGGAGCTAATTGCTGAGAAAATCTTTGATAAGTTTATGAAAGCAGTTGACAAGTACACAACAAACACTGTTTGATATAGGGTGACACTCTGCAGGTTCTTGACATATGTTGCCATTCTTATACGCCTTTATATGGGTATGCACAGGTTGTCAACATGCCAAGGGACAGGTGGCTGATACAGACCACGTGAGATGTGGCTCATACATACTGACCTTGCTGACTTTAAGCGTACGGAGAGGGTAAAGAAGAAATGGGATTGTTACGTACCGTTCTGGTTGTAAAAAATAAATCTGTGTTAATAGTTGGCTCGTAGAAGAAATAATGCATAACAAAAGACTGATCTAACAGTATGTTAACAAAAGAATGATCTAACAGTATGTTAACAAAAGATTGATCTAACAGTATGTTAACAAAAGATTGATTAACAGTATGTTAACAAAAGATTGATTAACAGTACGTTAACAAAAGGTTGATCTAGCAGTACGTTAACAAAAGATTGATCTAGCAGTTTGTTAACAAAAGATTGATCTAGCAGTATGTTAACAAAAGGTTGAACATGTGGTAGGACATTAACGCAATCTCCTCAATCACAGCTTTCCTACTATCATGTTGCCACATGTGGTAGGACATGAACGCAATCTCCTCAATCACAGCTTTCCTACTATCATGTTGCCACATGTGGTAGGACATTAACACAATATCCTCAATCACAGCTTTCCTACTATCATGTTGCCACATGTGGTAGGACATGAACGCAATTTCCTCAATCACAGCTTTCCTACTATCATGTTGCCACATGTGGTAGGACATGAACGCAATCTCCTCAATCACAGCTTTCCTACTATCATTTTGCCACATGTGGTAGGACATTAACGCAATCTCCTCAATCACAGCTTTGAAGTGACGTATCAGTTGATATGCATGTCTTAATTCCTTGTTGGGTTAAAATTAATTGCTTAAAAATTTGATTCCTTACTGCCTCACGCTGCGCTGGGTGAACAAAGAATTCGACATTTTGGAAAACTGCCAGGATATGGCCGAGACAGAACACGCATTTGGAGGAAATAATATTTTTTAAAAAAAATCATAGCTGTGCGATGTATCGTCTGCTATTGTTCGTAACAAGGAAACATTGGCCGCCATCTCATCTTGGGCAGATTTGTGTCAACAAGACATAAAGTAGACCGAATACCTCAAGGAAGCCATTTAATATGGATGTAGCCATGTAGCCATGTAGCCACCACACTCGGATTCATTTCTCATTTCTAAAAGGAAAATTAAAGACAGTTTTTTTTTTTATAAACAGGCCAAATGGAAGGGGTGGGGTCGGAGGTGGGAGGAATACTCAATGTGAGCTGTCTGTGGGCGCGAACATGTACGTGTGTGAGTGAGAGAGTGTGTGTGTGAGAGAGGGTGTGCGTGTGTGCAATGTATGGGGACGAAATAGAAACGTTTTCACATCTTTTTCCTAACAAAGATCATGTGCAAGGCGTAACGTTGAAAGAGCATTGCACGAACGGGTCAATCGAAGCAATGTCAAGGTCACCCCATCCCACGAATTATTCAATCAAAGCTAGGTCACCTTTATTTTATACTTACAAAATTTATCATACAGTATCCAAGAATACAAGTGATAACCTTTCAAAATCTCATAGTTACAATCCCATCGTTCCAATCTCATGGTAACAATCCCATCGTTACAATCTCATGGTTACAATCCTAAACCCATTTGTAAACACTGCTACTTTGTGTATTCGCATAAATGTCTAAGAATCAGCCGATAATAACAACACAAAATTACAAAAGTTAATGAACATAACAGCCATCAACACACACCTCAACAAGCGGCGGTGTTCGCGCTCAAGTTCTTCCTCCTTCGATTAAAGTTGTTCAGATTCAGAGCTCTGTTGCTAACACAAAGCTCCAATCAATGTTGTGGACATTCAAAGATCCCCATGTCTTCCAGTTGACCGATCAATCCACCATTATACAAACCGCCAGATTTGTACTTACGGGAAAATTGAAGAAAATAGCTGCCTTCTTCGATTCATGGTAACGTTGAAATAGGTTTTATGATCACTTCTGCTGAGATTGGATAAGCCAAGAGCCGAATACAAGCCGTGAGACGGAGGAATATGATTACCGTAAGGGAGGTGGGGGAGGGGGTAAGGGATTGATATCCTTGGCGTTGAACTATTAACCCAGTAACAACCCTGTGTAGCATTTGTTCAAATCCGAATTATTTATATTCATTCGTTAAAGATGAACGTGGAGTGGCTTATTTGGTTTGCTCCAATGGATTAAGGTTGTAGGCTGAAGATGGTCGTGGAGTGGCTTATTTGGTTTGCTCCAATGGATTAAGGTTGTAGGCTGAAGACTGAGAGTTTCCGATCCTATACTATCGGCTACAGTTAACGTTTTTTGAGCACCCCGTGTGGTTGTTGATACCAGGCCGGTGGGTTGTCTCCGTTGCCGGCACACCAGCTCCACCGCTGCTTACGCCTGCTGTCACAACTGTAACAGCGGAACACATGAAGCTATTGTTGAAGTAACACCGCAACGCATCAAGCTATTGTTTACCCCTAAGCGCAGTTCTAGCGTGTATCTTTGAACGCTCAAATTAACTTTCAAGCATGTGGTTGACTCGGTGCAACCTCCAACATGCTATGACGTCATGCGGTGTTGAAAGTTTACGTTAATTCGTGTCACTTTTCCGAAACAACTTTCAGGCTCGTGGCTACTTACCTTGACACCCGTCTACTAGCCCCCACCCCCTTGCTACTTACCTTGACACCCGTCTACTAGCCCCCACCCCCTTGCTACTTACCTTGACACCCGTCTACTAGCCCCCACCCCCTTGCTACTTACCTTGACACCCGTCTACTAGCCCCACCCCCATCCCGGTAAAAAAAATATTTAAAAAAAACAACAACAAACATTCTTTTTCAAACATTACGGAAACAAAAAGTCTAAGAGCAGATACATGGGGGGGGGGGAGAAAAGTTTCTTGAGAGAGTGTCTGGACGCCAGCATTAGTCAGCTGATCGTTTCCATGCCAAATGAAGAGAACTCTTACGTTAAAATAAAGTAGACGACACTTTCATATTTTGTGGCAGTGAATGGACGATTTCGCGACCTCCCTCTTGTTACCTCCACTAACAAAGGTGGCTACTCAATGAGATGGTGACGTCAAGCGAGGAACAGTTCAAGAGGAAAGATGGTCCACTCCAATTCTAGTTACGAGCAGCAGGCCGTAAATATGTCAATTCAGAGTTGTTGATGTCAGAACTACAGCAAACGAATGTCACAGTTGAGTACTTGAAGAGACTGGCTGATGTTTGTGTTTGTTTGTTTTTTTGGTTGTTTGTTGTGATGACAAAACCGATAAGAAACCTTACTTCAAGAACCATAGACCTTACTCGTAGGTGTTAATCATAGACCTTACTCGTAGGTCTTACTCGTAGACCTTACTAGTAGGTGTTAATCATAGACCTTACTCGTAGGTCTTACTCGTAGACCTTACAAGTAGGTGTTAATCATAGACCTTACTCGTAGGTCTTACACGTAGACCTTATTCGTAGGTGTTAATCATAGACCTTACTCGTAGGTCTTACACGTAGACCTTACTCGTAGGTGTTAATCATAGACCTTACTCGTAGACATTACTCATAGACCTTAATCCTAGACCCTACTCGTAGACCTTAATCGAAGTCCTTATTCGTAGAGCTTACTCGTAGGTCTCATTCATAAACCTTAAGCGTAGACCTTACTCGTAGACCTTACTTGTAGACCTTAATCGAAGACCTTACTCGGAGACCTTACTCGTAGGTCTTAATCATAGACCTCAATCGTAGACCTTACTCGTAGGTCTCATAGACCTTACTCTTAGACCTTATAGACCTTACTCATAGAACTTATAGACCTTACTCGTAGACCTAACTCGTAGACCTTATAGACTTTACTCGTAGATCTCGTAGACCTTACACGTAGGTCAAATTGCCTTGACCAAACTAAAAGTCACTGGGCGGTAATCCCAAAAGGACTCTCACTTTAGATAGGCTGCGGGGGTGGGTGATTGGGTGGAGGGGGGGGCAGAAACATTCCTCTATTACTGGAATAACACATCTTCCCCATGCATTGTCCCACAAGGATGGGGTCAACCCCACACTGACCCCCAGAGATTAGTCAGCCGAGGGGCCAAGCACACGTCAGACCCCAAGACCATATTTGAGTTCCCACACTCGATGCTGCTGAGTGGACGCCAGAGTTCGATGTTGATTGTAGTGCTACAATCCCAAGCCTTTAAATATAATGTACTAATACCGCGAAAGGAAGAGGTGGGTGGGAGGGGAGGGTGGGGGGGCTGTTGTAGTTATAAATAAACATTACTATCTTGATCGATCCTCCTCCACCCCAACATCACTCCGGCAAATAAGGCGATCTATCGTTGGAGTGAGCAGTGTTCACAATACGAATGTCTAGACGAGAAACTGTGCAGGGGCGGCGCTAGGGTGAGCGCATAGAAGGAAGGTAGGGTGCTGGGGGGTGGGGATGGTGGGGGTGCTGGGGTGGTGGGGGTGGTGGGATGGTGTTGGGGGGTGGGGATGGTGGGGGTGGTGGGGATGGTGTTGGGGGTGGGGATGGTGGTGGGGGTTGGGGGTGGGTGCTGACACTGCGGCGTCGGTGTTAAAAACCCATACAAGGTTAGGGTGTTCCTAGGTGCTGAGATATTTTTGCGCCATGGTAACTTTTTTCTCTAGATATCCCAACTTGATATCCAAACATGATATTCCCTTGATATCCCAACATGATATTCCCTAGATATCCCAACATGATATTCCCTAGATATCCCAACATGATATTCCTTAGATATCCCAACATGATATTCCCTAGATATCCCAACATGATATTACCTAGATATCCCAACATGATATTACCTAGATATCCCAACATGATATTACCTAGATATCCCAACATGATATTACCTAGATATCCCAACATGATATTACTTAGATATCCCAACATGATATTACCTAGATATCCCAACAGGATATTACCTTGATATCCTAACATGATATTACCTAGATATCCCAACATGATATTACCTAGATATCCCAACAGGATATTAACTAGATATCCCAACATGATATTACCTATATATCCAAACATGATATTACCTAGATATCCCAACATATGATATTCCCTAGATATCCCAACACATGATATTGCCTAAATATACCAAAATATGATGTTACCACATATCATGATATTGGCTTCTGTTTGAGTTATTGCTGTCTGAAAACCCTTTCGTCAAGGACAACAACAGTTTCTAATGAAGCTATGAAATGAGGTCTGCCAGAAATCTACGCACTATTTTCTAATGATTTTATGTTGTGATCGAATTTATAGATGGTTTAAAGTCATTAAGTTTGAATTCAATGAAGAGATCATGTTTCTAGATAGCCAGGTATGTCTATTCGAGACACTATCGGCGAGACTGTGTTCATGCTGTGTGAAGGAATTATTGAGGCAAGAAATAGGGAGGTTCCTTCCCTCATTTAGCTCTGTTCGCTGACGTCAGTGGAGTAACCTTCGTGTTATTATTATTATTATTTATTTTTGTGTGGTTATCTTTCAAGCTTTCTAATATCTTATCTTACTCTTCATATATATGTTGGGAAGCTTCAAAATAAGGGAGATGAAATCATGTAAGAGTTACAAAGAAATAAGTACAGGTATTTGAATATCTCTAACCTAGGCAGATTTCTAAACTCTTTTATTTAGCCTCTATTTACTTGTCCACAATGTTAACTGAAGTAAATTAAAATATGATTTCGCGAAAATCGTCTACTTTTTAATTTCAAATGGTTCTTAGGAATTTCCATGAGATCCAGATGCAGGACTTGATAAAAACAAATACATTGTAAAAAAGAAATTGTCAGTTTTTCCATCAGTTGAAGTTACATCGTGTCCCCCACAGAGAAAAGCTAAAGATCCCATAGCCAGATTTGCCATTGAACTGTTGTAGTGTCCCATATAATTTCCCCCAACGCTAGACAACCGGGGTGTGTTTAACTGACACAAAACTGTTGTCCGGAAATTTCCCACTGACAATTATCTGGAAAGCGAAATAGCTCCCGGTGTCTGGGGGTAAGGAAGGGGGGGGGGGAAGGAGAGTGAGTTAATATCCCCAGTTTTATATTCTATTGGTGGAATAACGGGTCTTCAGCTCCAACAATTCCCACAGCGATCCATTTGCAATGCAAAGCAAAAGCACAGCTTCTTATATTACTTCCCAGAAATAATATTTTCCTGTTTTTTTTTTCTTTTTCTTTTTTGTTGTCGTTGTTGTTGTTGCTGCATTCTGTATTATGTCAACCCAGAGAAGGCTGAAGACAGTCAAGGAATGTGGTTTAAAACTGGGGCCTCGTTCAGATAATCTCACGTGTCCCCCATTACGAGATTTCCCTTCTAGTCTTAACTGCATGACTAGCATGGCACATCGAACGTCAGGACACAGTTCATCAGAACTCTATGAAAGCTTGGCTCATTTCAACCATGGACCCGTACACATCCAGGGAAGAAGAAAAAGTACTTCATGACGTATTCACCCTGCGACTGTAGGCTACACATATAAAGTATAACCTAATAGATCGCCACTGTACCACAGAACAACTCTGGAATGGTTGCAACTGTACACATATAAGGCAGCGCAATAGAATCAACTATACCCCAGAACAACTCTGACATGGTTGCAAATGTCCACATATAAGGCAGCCCAATAGCTCCCAACTATACACAGAACAACTCTGGAATGGTTGCAACTGTCCACATATAAGGCATCCCAATAGATCCCAGCTATACACAGAACAACTCTGGCATGGTTGCAACTGTCCACATATAAGGCAGCCCAATAGATCCCAGCTATACACAGAACAACTCTGACATGGTTGCAACTGTACACATATAAGGCAGCCCAATAGATTCCAGCTATACACAGAACAACTCTGGCATGGTTGCAACTGTACACATATAAGGCAGCCCAATAGATCCCAGCTATACACAGAACAACTCTAGAATGGTTGCAACTGTACACATATAAGGCAGCCAAATAGATCCCAGCTATACCCAGAACAACTCTGGAATGGTTGCAACTGTACACATATAAGGCAGCCCAATAGATCCCAGCTATACCCTAGAAAAACTCTGGAATGGTTGCAACTGTCCACATATAAGGCAGCCCAATAGATCCCAGCTATACCCCAGAACAACTCTGGAATGGTTGCAACTGTACACATATAAGGCAGCCCAATAGATCCCAGCTATACCCCAGAACAACTCTGGAATGGTTGCAACTGTACACATATAAGGCAGCCCAATAGATCCCAGCTATACCCAAAACAACTCTGACATGGTTTATAACTTGTCTATAAAAACAACACGTATATTTTTTTTCTTCCAGATAGTTCCCCCAAAATAGACCAGTCTCTGGTCCCCCAAAATAGACCAGTCTCTGGTCCCCCAAAATAGACCAGTCTCTGGTCCCCCAAAATAGACCAGTCTCTGGTCCCCCAAAATAGACCAGTCAGTGGTCCCCCAAAATAGACCAGTCTCTGGTCCCCCAAAACAGACCAGTCTCTGGTCCCCCAAAATAGACCAGTCTCTGGTCCCCCAAAATAGACCAGTCTCTGGTCCCCCAAAATAGACCAGTCTCTGGTTCCCCAAAATAGACCAGTCTCTGGTCCCCCAAAATAGACCAGTCTCTGGTCCCCCAAAATAGACCAGTCTCTGGTCCCCCAAAATAGACCAGTCTCTGGTCCTCAGACACTATTAGTCTTTTCTATAGCCTCGGAGCCGAGAGGGGTGTCTGGAAATCAATACTCTCTAAGCACCACTCATTATGCTATGCCGATTTCCTCTATTCCCTGGTAATGACCACCACCCAACTGAAACATACAACTACAATATACATTCACTGGTAAGTTCTCTAGATCAGGCCCGCTGCACAACTCACACTGTAAGGCGGGCCGTAATACTTGAGAAAAAACTTGTGCGGGCCAAAAGAAAATAGGACAAGGGTCAGAGCCAATAAGAAAATAATAATAATAAAGAATATTTCGTTACTTCGCGGGCCTCAAAGTGGGTGCTCTCGGGCCGTATGAGGCCCACGAGCCATGTGTTGTGCAGGCCTGCTCTAGATACTCTCCAACACTGCACATTGTTTTTTTTGGTCAAACTTTTTCAGCAGCCTAGTGGAGCTCTTGTGAATAAACAAGATAGTTCACGCGCGTATATGAAATCTATACATCAGCGGTTCTCAATCTGTGGGTCGTGACCCCTTTGGGGCTCAAACGACCCTTTCACAGGGGTCACCTAAGACCTTCAGAAAACACATATACTCTACAGTTATGAAGTAGCAACAAAAATTTTTTTTTTAAGTGNTGTGTGATGTCAATGTAATTAAATGAAAGCTCTTGTGTGATGTCAATGTAATTAAATGAAAGCTCTTGTGTGATGTCAATGTAATTAAATGAAAGCTCTTGTGTGATGTCAATGTAATTAAATGAAAGCTCTTGTGTGATGTCAATGTAATTAAATGAAAGCTCTTGTGTGATGTCAATGTAATTAAATGAAAGCTCTTGTGTGATGTCAATGTAATTAAATGAAAGCTCTTGTGTGATGTCAATGTAATTAAATGAAAGCTCTTGTGTGATGTCAATGTAATTAAATGAAAGCTCTTGTGTGATGTCAATGTAATTAAATGAAAGCTCTTGTGTGATGTCAATGTAATTAAATGAAAGCTCTTGTGTGATGTCAATGTGATTAAATGAAAGCTCTTGTGTGATGTCAATGTGATTAAATGAAAGCTCTTGTGTGATGTCAATGTAATTAAATGAAAGCTCTTGTGTGATGTCAATGTAATTAAATGAAAGCTCTTGTGTGATGTCAATGTAATTAAATGAAAGCTCTTGTGTGATGTCAATGTAATTAAATGAAAGCTCTTGTGTGATGTCAATGTAATTAAATGAAAGCTCTTGTGTGATGTCAATGTAATTAAATGAAAGCTCTTGTGTGATGTCAATGTAATTAAATGAAAGCTCTTGTGTGATGTCAATGTAATTAAATGAAAGCTCTCGTTTGATGTTGAAGTAAGAGTGCACCCACTGAACTCATCTTTAAACAACAAAATCTCACCTGGATTTCCTCGAACTATCGATCCTCAGACTGTAAGATGTTCGATCCTTTATTGATTGGAGGTATTCAATCGATCTCTGTCACGTTAAATCCAGTGATGCTGTGTTTCCCAGGCCATTCTGTCAACATAGTCCAAGTGATGGATGTCCTACTTCCAACAGTCTGTAGAACATTTGTTCTATGACGTTGGCATTTGTTCTATGGCATTGGCATTAGTTCTATGATATTGACATTAGTTATTTGACATTGGTTCTACAGCATCGAACTTTTCACAATTAAAAACACAAGAATCCAAGTTGGAAAAAGGGAGCAGGTGCGAAATGAGATTGATTTCAAAGCTTTCAAAACTATCCATTCCGAAAATTATTTTTTTTAAACATTAATCCTGATTATGGGCGGAGATTAATGAGTAATGCTGTCTGCCTCACAACCAATGAATTGGCCCAGGGGCGTCACCAGTTAGGGTTAAGTAGCCGAGTTGTATTGAATTGTCAGTCGATGTCACAGAACATATAGTGTCATGTGTGTACGACTGATAGTATAATGTGGGTATGACAGATCGTATTATGTGGGTATGACAGATAGTATTATGAGGGTATTACAGATATAGTATTATGAGGTTATGATATATTGTATTAAGAAGGCATACAGGTAGTATTAAGAGAGTATGCCAGATAGTATTAAGAGGGTATGCCAGATAGTATTAAGAGGGCATGGCCTGAACTTATGGCCATGCACCAAGTGGTATTTGTGGCGTGACTTATGCAGGGGCGCTCCTCTCTGTGGTGGCTCACTAGCCCAGACGTTGAAGAGAACATCGAAGAAAAAACATAAATAATCGAGCAATTCCTCAGCAGTTATAAATCAAAGATGTATTGATGAATAAAGCATAACAACTATGTTGATAGCTCTTTCACTAACACATGACTAACTGTCTATTCCTTGGTTTATGTTTACTATCACCGCGTCTGTCCCTTTAAATGGACAGTCTAAGAAACTCTAATCCCCTGTCTATGCCACGAGGCTCCTCTACTTCCACAGGTGGTCCAGGAATGCCATACCTATTAACAGTCAACAAATCCCCACCCCCTCATTTCCTGTTAATTAGCAATCCCTGTGGTTAACCCTAAAATCATCCCTCGAAGCCTGGAAGGCCCGTAACGTAATGTCTATCTTAGGGCGCGAGCGTCTATTAACTTAAACCTTCCAACACTCCCCATTTCCCAAAATCACAGCAACTTCCGTCCGCCCTAGAAGTTACCTGAACAACAATGGAGCTCTCCTCTCTCCCCCACCCCCAGCCGGTTTGAGCAGGATGTACAACGTGTCTAACAAGACAAACTCAGCCGCTGAGGTCGGAAGACAGCCACAAACTAGACTTCCCGAAACATACAAAAAATACGAAGGAAAAAAATAATAAATGATCCCTTTCTGGATCCTTCAGATAGTAAATTTTCCAATATTGCAGGGCACATCTGTTGATCAGGGCATATTTGTTGACTGGCGTAGAGGCTATGAACAAAAACCCATATGGGAAGAACATTTCACTACTCTGGTCACGACTTACGGTGACCAGATTTTTCTTGATTTGTAAACATCAAATCGGTGTCACGAAGTACATGACCAGTTTGAGTGTTTCCTAAGCGTGTGCGATCGCAAACTTTAACATAAGCCTTGGACATAGGAAAGGGGTGCTGGGGGGGCGTCACTTTTATTCGTTATAAGTAGGGGCGGCATTTTCGTCCAAATTCGGGGGGAGGGGGGAATCGTTGAGGGGGGAGCAGGGGAAAAATATTGGCCCTAACCAATGTTCCTTCTAAGGTTTGCTGGTTCATGTGCAAAATCATACAGTTGTGTGCAAAGTTTTATAGCATCAATTTTTTGTGTGCAAAATTTTACAGCCCTCAAAAAAACAACACACATTTACATGGAAATTTGCTGCGCGGTACTCAAAACTGCTGCGCGGTACTCAAAACTGCTGCGCGGTACTCAAAACTGCTGCGCGGTACTCAAAACTGCTGCGCAGTACTCAAAACTGCTGCGCGGTACTCAAAACTGCTGCGCAGTACTCAAAACTGCTGCGCGGTACTCAAAACTGCTGCGCGGTACTCAAAACTGCTGCGCGGTACTCAAAACTGCTGCGCGGTACTCAAAACTGCTGCGCGGTACTCAAAACTGCTGCGCGGTACTCAAAACTGCTGCGCGGCGTCTGTGAGGTAGCTGCGCGGCTGCGCAGCTTAAAGGGAACATTGGCCCTAACCAGACTGCACTAACCCCAACTACGCCCCTGACAATAGCTCAACTTCAAACTCTACAAAACATTGCACACCACGACAATGAACCAAAAACAACAATTTTGCCGTCAATAGCAACGAGTTACTGCAGACTTCAAGAAAGCTGGTTGACGTTATGACTGAATAAGCTTTCGATCTGATTGGTCAGAGTACTTCCTCTCAACCCAATCTCTGAGCTCCGCTTATACTTCTGAACAATTGGGAAGAACACTTTTAAAGAACACTTTTAAAGAACACTTAAAAAAAAACACTTTTCAAGAACACTTTTAAAGAACACTTTTAAAGAAAACTTTTAAAGAACACTTTAAAAAAACACTTTTCAAGAACACTTTTAAAGCTCATCAGATTATTTATTACAATAATCCGTGGGGAAAAGAGGGGGGGGGGTATAGCTTTGGCCATCTGGCATGGATTGCTAATTACAATGGTTCAACATGGGGTGGGGAGGGGGGTCACCGTGGCCATGACTTCAATGTTCCTGATAGTATTGAACGTCCCTGATGCAGTCGCCTCCAAACACAGGCATTCCCTGGAGGCTCCCTGTTGCTCACACACGATACCGATACTGGGATGAATGAGTTCCGCCGAGCATCGTTGGTGTTATTGATCCAATAAATAGAAGTAGTCGAGTGTTTCTTTTCTGCGAGTGTGTAGATCGATTCGAATACGATGCCATTCGTGCTCTTCGCCAATATTGCCGTTTATGACGCCGTGTAGGGTGATCGAAGCCCGGTCGCAGTGTAAGAGTTGTGTGTAGTTCACAGTGTGTAGTGTGCGACTGTCTTTGTCTCGGTGGCCTGTCCCACAAGGACTTGTTGAAATGCGTTGTTTCTCCTGACACGTCGTGTTGACTACGCCTGTGCTGACATTCATCTACTCCTATTGCTGTGTCACTGCGTTAATCATCTTGCTAACAATGAGATACAACAATTTACTGTATATAATTTACTATGATCATTTTAGGCCATTCTTTAGGGTCGGTCCAAGAATGAAAATATTTACCAGTGACGGTCGGTCCAAGAATGACAATATTTACCAGTGACGGTGGCCCAAGAGTGACAAGATTCACCATTGACGGTCGGCCCAAGAATGACAAGATTCACCAGTGACGATCGGCCCAAGAATGACAATATTTACCAGTGACGGTCGGCCCAAGAGTGACAAGATTCACCAGTGACGGTCGGCCCAAGAATGACAAGATTTACAAGTGACGGTCGGCACAAGAATGACAAGATTCACCAGCGACGGTCGGTCCAAGAATGACAAGATTCACCAGTGACGGTCGGCCCAAGAATGACAAGATTCACCAGTGACGGTCGGCCCAAGAATGACAAGATTCACCAGTGACGGTCGGCCAAAGACTGACAAGCTTCAC
>CAXITT010000050.1:956311-1010570 GCA_964033795.1 Lymnaea stagnalis | reverse complement strand
CCCCCCCCCCCCCCAACCCCCACCAAATCACTTTTAAATTCGCCATCCATTGTCATGACTTAAGATCCACTAACACATATTTTATGGTTGGAGATCGCCACAACATGACGTACTGTATTAAAGGGTCGCGGCATTGGGAAGATTTCATCCAAATGACAAAAATGACACACTGGCATTCTCATTTTTAAGCAGGGACCTAAACTATATATTTTTTTAAAATATTGGCCAACCGTACCTACGTCCAACCCGTACCTACGTGCAGCCAGTACCTATATCCAACCGGTACTTATGTCCAACCCTTACCTATGTCCAGCCCGTACATGTCCAACCGGTACCTATGTCCAACCGTTACCTATGTCCAGCCCGTACCTATGTTCAACCGGTACCTTTGTCAAACCCGTACCTATGTCCAGCACATACATATGTCCAACTGGTACCTACATCCAACCCGTACCTACGTCCAGCCCGTACCTATGTCAAGCCCGTACCTATGTCCAGCCAGTACCTATGTCCAACCGGTACCTATGTCCAGCCCGTATACCTACGTCCAACCGGTACATATGTCAAGCCCGTACCTATGTCCAGCCCGTACCTATGTCCAGCCCGTATCTTTGTCCAGACCATACCTATGTCCAACCGGTACCTATATCCAGCCCGTACCTATGTCCAGCCCGTACCTATGTCCAGCCCGTACCTATGTCCAGCCCGTATCTTTGTCCAGACCGTACCTATGTCCAACCGGTACCTATATCCACCCCGTACCTATGTCCAGCCCGTACCTATGTCCAGCCCGTATCTTTGTCCAGACAGTACCTATATCCACCACGTACCTATGTCCACCCCGTACCTATGTCCAGCCCGTACCTATGTCCAGCCAATACCTATGTCCAGCCCGTACCTTTGTCCAGGCCGTACCTATGTCCAACCCGTACCTATATCCACACAGTACCNTATCTTTGTCCAGACCGTACCTATGTCCAACCGGTACCTATATCCACCCCGTACCTATGTCCAGCCCGTACCTATATCCAGCCCGTACCTATGTCCAGTCAAGTTTACGAACTTCTAATAGCTACACTCACACATCCTCACGAATATATATATATATATTTAATTCACTGATAAATCTAGTATAAATTATAAGCCTCCCACAATAAGACACTTGCCTGCTATACACTGGCAATCAAAATAAACACCTTAATTACAGACACAACCCATTTTGACATTGCTAAATGACAGTGTGCATCGTTACATTTTGTTTCACCAAATCGTGTAGTCAACCGAATTTTAAAAATCCGAATGCATCAGCGTCAATCAATCCGATGGAAGGATACTCAATCACACAATCACACAATCCAATGTTTGGTAGACGCAATTTTCCAGCGAATCCACTCATACTAGTCATACTCTCTGTCACGGCAACGCGTACTAGTCATACTCCTTGTCACGGCAAAAAGGAACATGCTGGCACGGTGATCAGATCGGAGAACACAACAAGCAACAGAAGAGGGGGAGGGGGGGTTCCCTCCATCCGTAGGTAGTGGTTGGTGCCGATGGCTGGCGCGGTGGTTGGCGTGGGGGCTGGCGTGGTGCTTTGGGGGGGGGGATTTGCAGCGGTCCTGATGATGGTGCCAGGAACGCTGCGCTAATGTTGTGACGCGTGGAGTCGGCGCCCACCCACCGGTCATGGAGCTCCGAGATCAATACAGACGGGCTGCTCTCTCACAAACACGGGAACAATGGGGCATTCTGCTGGATGGTGGGACGAAATGGGGGTGGGGTTGGGGGGGGGTGAGTGAATGAGTGTGAGTTGGGGTGTATTTTACTACCAACAGTTTCTTGTTAAAATTTTAGATATACCGTTTGCACTGTAAGAGATTGACTGTCTCGGTATTATGGTGAAACTGTCTTGATGATAGGGTGAAACTGTCTTGATGATAGGGTGAAACTGTCTTGATGATAGGGTGAAACTGTCTTGATGATAGGGTGAATCTGTGTTGATGATAGGGTGAACCTGTCTGGATGATACAGTAAAACTGTCAACAAATGCTTGCTTGCTTTCCATGCACGGTCTTAAGTTGCTGTCAATTAGCTTTGCTCGGTAATGACATCATCCATCCGCTGTCAATTAGCTTTGCTCAGTAATGACGTCATCCATCGGCTGTCAATTAGCTTTGCTCGGTAATGACGCCATCCATCCGCTGTCAATTAGCTTTGCTCAGTAATGACGTCATCCATCGGATGTCAATTAGCTCTGCTCGGTAATCACGTCATCCACCGGCTGACAAGTAACGTGACGTCATTGGTCGTCCGAATGTTGTCCTATTACAGACGGCCGAGCATGGCAAACACGGCATTCTGTTCAAGTTTTGAGCACAAACAAAACTGTTTCTTATTTACTCTTTCAATAACATAAGATACAAAGATCCGGCCATGTAATGTAAGTGGTCGACTCAGTTGGTGAATAGAATGGTATAGAAAAGGAGGGGGGTGGAATAAAACGGCATTTCAAAAGTAGGACATTTAGCCTCAATCATACATGACATTACGCCTCAATCATACATGACATTAAGCCTCAATCATACATGACATTTAAATTGTGCCCGCCCCCCCCCCATTTTTTTAAAAAAAGATATCATTTGAAAATTGTCTGCCTTAGTTTTGCCCTACGGGTCCATCTGAGAGTAAGACAAAAAGTCACATGACACGACCTTGATGACCTTTAGGACATCCTCTTTGGATAATGTCATTGCCTGGAAGCGGGGAAGGTGCCATGTGTTTCAGAGACATTACGAATAGCATACGTCACAGAGAAACCTGACGCATACACGCGAGGATTTATTGCAGACGTGAAGATCCCGAACGAAGACACTGTCCAGATCTTTGTGGACTGAGAGATCCCAAACAAAGACACTGTCCAGATCTTTGTGGACCGAGAAAACTCTCCAAATTCACTAAGCAGGTGAGATCTTAGATTTTAAATAGTATAGTTTTCAGCTGCCTGTCTACTGGCCGATGTCAGTTTACGAAAAAAGTTACTGCCCTTTTTCGTATGGTGCATCTGGGTCAAGCGGATCGGAACAATCCGAAAATTGTTTCCATGGCTACCGATATTGAAGAGGAAGTTATCAAAGGAATACCTGCAATTGAGTATTTTTTTTAAAAAATCAACTAGTTGAATGAGCTATCAACTGACGAGACAGAGATGCCATATTAATCAACTTTGATTAGCGAGGTGTAGTCAAGACGTAGAAGTGTGGGCATGGGGCAGCTTGTAGCAACATCATCCATTCCTTCCCCACCAACAAGGTCAATGATATCAGAGAGTACAATTTTACTGTTACGCCGCCTTGTTCGAATGAAGGAAGATTTACTGAAGTTTCTGGGACAGTTAATCTCTAACCCGAAAGTAAAAACAGATGATGAATGTATGGCTATGCTGCTAGCATTGCTAGAGCACCTGTAAATTTACTCCCAACTTGTCAATGAACTTAATACGGTATTTTTCTTCAACTACTGCAAGGGTGCCACAGACATACTTTAAACTGATCAATAGGGAGCATGTGTTGAGAAAGGGGGAGGGGGAGAGATTTTTTTAGGATGTCATGTGAAAAATAAAATATAGAAAGGTTTCCATTTTACAACCCACCCACCACCCACCCCCTCTTTTTTTGTGAAGTACTGTAACCTTAAAAATAAATGTAACATTTGACTCAGAATCAGCAAACAACGAATTCTCCCTGCTTTACATTTTGTTTCTTGGTGTGATTGTATCAACACAATCTCCAACCCAGTGACCAAGGATGCATCTCCCTGCTTTACATTTTGTTTCTTGGTGTGATTGTATCAACACAATCTCCAACCCAGTGACCAAGGATGCATCTCCCTGCTTTACATTTTGTTTCTTGGTGTGATTGTATCAACACAATCTCCAACCCAGTGACCAAGGATGCATCTCATTAGCAACAAACAAAAACAAAAAAGAAAATTGCTTTTCCAAAAATGTACTGACTAAAAGTAAAAACGAACAAATAAAGATCCCTTAAAACTGGAGAGTTGCTACAGTCACGTGACTAAAACAAGAGGACCAGGCACCAGGCACACTTTAAGTCAAAGTTCTTTGTTTGAGCTCAATTGGAGGTCAGGAAGTTTTAGGAAGTGGGTCAAAACTTGTTTGAGCTCAATTGGAGGTCAGGAAGTTTTAGGAAGTGGGTCAAAACTCGTTTGAGCTCAATTGGAGGTCAGGAAGTTTTAGGAAGTGGGTCAAAACTCGTTTGAGCTCAATTGGAGGTCAGGAAGTTTTAGGAAGTGGGTCAAAACTCGTTTGAGCTCAATTGGAAGTCAGGAAGTTTTAGGAAGTGGGTCAAAACTCGTTTGAGCTCAATTGGAGGTCAGGAAGTTTTAGGAAGTGGGTCAAAACTCGTTTGAGCTCAATTGGAGGTCAGGAAGTTTTAGGAAGTGGGTCAAAACTCGTTTGAGCTCAATTGGAGGTCAGGAAGTTTTAGGAAGTGGGTCAAAACTCGTTTGAGCTCAATTGGAGGTCAGGAAGTTTTAGGAAGTGGGTCAAAACTCGTTTGAGCTCAATTGGAGGTCAGGAAGTTTTAGGAAGTGGGTCAAAACTCGTTTGAGCTCAATTGGAGGTCAGGAAGTTTTAGGAAGTGGGTCAAAACTCGTTTGAGCTCAATTGGAGGTCAGGAAGTTTTAGGAAGTGGGTCAAAACTCGTTTGAGCTCAATTGGAGGTCAGGAAGTTTTAGGAAGTGGGTCAAAACTCGTTTGAGCTCAATTGGAGGTCAGGAAGTTTTAGGAAGTGGGTCAAAACTCGTTTGAGCTCAATTGGAGGTCAGGAAGTTTTAGGAAGTGGGTCAAAACTCGTTTGAGCTCAATTGGAGGTCAGGAAGTTTTAGGAAGTGGGTCAAAACTCGTTTGAGCTCAATTGGAGGTCAGGAAGTTTTAGGAAGTGGGTCAAAACTCGTTTGAGCTCAATTGGAGGTCAGGAAGTTTTAGGAAGTGGGTCAAAACTCGTTTGAGCTCAATTGGAGGTCAGGAAGTTTTAGGAAGTGGGTCAAAACTCGTTTGAGCTCAATTGGAGGTCAGGAAGTTTTAGGAAGTGGGTCAAAACTTGTTTGAGCTCAATTGGCGGTCAGGAAGTTTTAGGAAGTGGGTTAAAACTCGTTTGAGCTCAATTGGAGGTCAGGTAGTTTTAGGAAGTGGGTCAAAACTCGTTTGAGCTCAATTGGAGGTCAGGAAGTTTTAGGAAGTGGGTCAAAACTCGTTTGAGCTCAATTGGAGGTCAGGAAGTTTTAGGAAGTGGGTCAAAACTTGTTTGAGCTCAATTGGAGGTCAGGAAGTTTTAGGAAGTGGGTCAAAACTCGTTTGAGCTCAATTGGAGGTCAGGAAGTTTTAGGAAGTGGGTCAAAACTCGTTTGAGCTCAATTGGAGGTCAGGAAGTTTTAGGAAGTGGGTCAAAACTCGTTTGAGCTGAAGTGGAGGTCAGGAAGTTTTTAGGAAGTGGGTCAAAACTCGTTTGAGCTCAATTGGAGGTCAGGAAGTTTTAGGAAGTGGGTCAAAACTTGTTTGAGCTCAATTGGAGGTCAGGAAGTTTTAGGAAGTGGGTCAAAACTTGTTTGAGCTCAATTGGAGGTCAGGAAGTTTTAGGAAGTGGGTCAAAACTCGTTTGAGCTCAATTGGAGGTCAGGAAGTTTTAGGAAGTGGGTCAAAACTCGTTTGAGCTCAATTGGAGGTCAGGAAGTTTTAGGAAGTGGGTCAAAACTCGTTTGAGCTCAATTGGAGGTCAGGAAGTTTTAGGAAGTGGGTCAAAACTCGTTTGAGCTCAATTGGAGGTCAGGAAGTTTTAGGAAGTGGGTCAAAACTCGTTTGAGCTCAATTGGAGGTCAGGAAGTTTTAGGAAGTGGGTCAAAACTCGTTTGAGCTCAATTGGAGGTCAGGAAGTTTTAGGAAGTGGGTCAAAACTCGTTTGAGCTCAATTGGAGGTCAGGAAGTTTTAGGAAGTGGGTCAAAACTCGTTTGAGCTCAATTGGAGGTCAGGAAGTTTTAGGAAGTGGGTCAAAACTCGTTTGAGCTCAATTGGAGGTCAGGAAGTTTTAGGAAGTGGGTCAAAACTCGTTTGAGCTCAATTGGAGGTCAGGAAGTTTTAGGAAGTGGGTCAAAACTCGTTTGAGCTCAATTGGAGGTCAGGAAGTTTTAGGAAGTGGGTCAAAACTCGTTTGAGCTCAATTGGAGGTCAGGAAGTTTTAGGAAGTGGGTCAAAACTCGTTTGAGCTCAATTGGAGGTCAGGAAGTTTTAGGAAGTGGGTCAAAACTCGTTTGAGCTCAATTGGAGGTCAGGAAGTTTTAGGAAGTGGGTCAAAACTTGTTTGAGCTCAATTGGAGGTCAGGAAGTTTTAGGAAGTGGGTCAAAACTTGTTTGAGCTCAATTGGAGGTCAGGAAGTTTTAGGAAGTGGGTCAAACTGAGATGCCAATTTGACAAAACACACACACACAGCAACAAATGGAGAGAACAAAAGATATTTCAACATTTTTATTCTTTTTGCATGGTAAATGAAATCTTGACAAAATTAATGGAAGAAGAAAAATGTACATAAATATCCTAACAAATATCTTTGTCATTTTTAAAGGGACCCAGTGATTTCCGAAGTGAAAATTTGAAAATTTCATATGTTCAGATCACACAATCTGGCAGCTATGGAAAGCATTATTTAAACTGAAAATACTGTGTCACAACTGAGGCCTTTGTTGGTGTTGTGTGTGCTACCTGATTTACTTAAACCAACAAGACTATCTAACAAATGAGGCCTTTGTTGGTGTTGTGTGTGCTACCTGATTTACTTAAACCAACAAGACTATCTAACAAATGAGGTCTTTGTTGGTGTTGTGTGTGCTACCTGATTTACTTAAACCAACAAGACTATCTAACAAATGAGGTCTTTGTTGGTGTTGCGTGTGCTACCTGACTCCCACACCTTTCAGGTAAGATTCATCATCATCAAAATGGTTAGAATTTCCTATTTGATCTTCCAGACTTTGGATAAGATTTCCTTTATTCCTCCGTTCCTTTGAAGATGCCTGACTTCTAAAGTCATATTCAAATAGTTCTGGTTCTCTTTTGAGGATCTCAACATATGCGTCACAAAACCTCCTGATGTCTTCCACAGAGAGTTCAAACGGTCGTTTCTCTGGGTTGATCCCTGACAACTCTATCATGTCAGTGCACAAGTCCTCTCGCTCCAATGGGAAAAATGTGCTGCAACATCATGTTAAGAATGACTTCATGTTAAGAATGATTTCATTCAGGAAATGTCAAACGAAAATAACTGTGCTAATTCATAATACTCACTTACGGGAACTTCTATTCTAGGATAAAGTTCAAACACAATTTTTACAAACTCAATCGCTACTGAAATCTTAAGGTATTTAAGCATGCGTTACATTTAACATAGTGTTCATAAATGCCAAAGCCTTTCAAGTGCAATATCCCTTCTGAACCAAGGCACTATGAAAATGAAAATACCGGGTACTTAAAATTAAGAGCCAATTTATTTGGATTGTACTAATGTTTTCACATTTTCAGAAATTGATCCACCCTAGGTCAGTGGCATCACAACTCTTACTTCATTAATGCTGAAATTTCCATTGAATTATCTTTAATAAAGATTATACTTCCAAATGCAGTCCAACCCCCTTATCTCGACCTCGGACCTCTTTGTCTTAGCATTTTCTCCTCAGTTATGTTGATTCTTTTATGTCACCGAACCCTGAAATCTCGAGTACAAAAGGTGGCTAAATTTGCCACTTAACCCCGGTTATCTCCATCCCCATGACTAATCGCCTGCTTTTGAAAATTATATGCAACAGATACGTGCCTCCTTCAAACTGAAGTAATTGAAATGAAATGACAATATTGTTGTCCTCGCAATTAACTTGACAAAGTGAGAGGCTTGCAAACAAAAGAGAGAGGCGAGGTCGCTGTACCTGTTCTATTTATAGCGAACCCACTTGTCGCTTAATACTTAATAGGCTTTCACGCGTTCTTACAGGTTTATTTTTTTTTTAAAAACCCAAAATCCGTATTTGAATATAATAAATGGCGAATCCGGACCGAGAGATAATAAAAACTCGCTAATCCGGAGCTGAAAAATATTTAGCCTCACGAATCTGGAATTCTGGGATAATCCAGAAAAGTGACACCCCACATATGCCTTGTGTTGTTAGCAAACATGTATGTACATTTTTATAGCATGCCGATAGCTTCATCAAACACATCGCGGTAACCCATGTACAGCTCATTTATAAACGTGCATCGTGTAGATATAGAAATTTCAAGCACATGTTACTGTTTTGCCACCATATTGGTTTTTGTTTATCTCGACGCTATTAGGCAAACCCAAGGCCGTCGACATAACAGAGTTATACTGTAGTAGTTTTAAATAAAAAATTATATGATGCAGTTACTGAAAATATCCTGCAAATATTTAAGTCTAAAATGGAAGTAGAACCTTAAATTTGAACTGAAATAAAGAACCATAACTCTCAATGTTTTCAACATGTATATGTGACACCTTTTATCTACTTAAAGCCAGATGAGGTTCTGAAAAAAAAAATGTATATTTTGTTTCAAAAAGTGTTTTCATGCTTAAGGTATTAATCGACATATGATTTGGTGCACTAAAAGTTATTTTTGAGCCATATGTTTAACTCATTCCCTCCTGCAATGCTACTTCCGTATTTAATTTATTTGCCTGAGAAAGGGAAGTAACCCCGTTTTGAAATTGTTTTCATTTTTTAAATATGTATTTCAGCTACTAAATATTATTTAATGTTAATGAATTAAGAACAAATGCACCTAAAAATGAATAAGGTTTAATATAAATATAACATTAGCGCGGAAAAAATAACGAACAATTACCAAAAAATCAATTTTCGGCACCTCGGACGAACACATGCTACATATAGATGCGCCGTACTATAGCACACGTAGTTTTAAAGTGAAACAAGATAAAAACTTCCGGTTTTTAAATTAAAATCACGCTGAACCACGCCAACGGCGGAAGTCTCGAGGGATGCGAGATTTCATTGCTATTTTTAAATAGATATGAGAGAGGTGTGTCACTATGCGCCGGGACGCATTTGGACGCATCCGTCAAAACCCGTAAAAGACACATTTAGTCGAAAACGTCAGGAATGAGTTAAAGACAGACCTTGTATGCTTTCAGAGGATTCTAAGAATTAATGATTACCTCACAGCTTTTGAACAATATTTGTTTGGTAAATGGAAGAGATGACGGTTAACCTTTTCAACAACTTTGAATGGTTGATTGATCAATGGTTTGATCTTCGGCACAAAATGGACGACACCAACATCCACTTTTGGCGGAGGTACAAAAGCTCTGCCTGAAATAGTATCATTTCATGAATTATATGATGCAACAATAAACAGATCGACTACTTAACAGATAAATGATGTTAAAATAAACAGATCGACTACATAACAGATAAATGATGTTAAAATAAACAGATCGACTAAATAACAGATAAATGATTTCACAATAAACAGATCAACTACATAACAGATAAATGATGTTAAAATAAACAGATCAACTACATAACAGATAAATGATGTAAAGATAAATATCCTTAAAGATTTGACATTTATGACGTCTCTTTTCTAAGGAACTTACCAGGTATGGAAAATTTTAATTTGACATCACATAAGTATTGGCACATTACAGACAATCGACATCTGTATTCTGATTTGGGAGGAGCCACAATTCTCTCTGCCACCTGAAATAGCAAGCATGGTGTAGAATAAACAATTTCTTTACACTGTTCATAATATTTAAGATAGCATCAGGAAATGTAAGTTAGTGAAAAATATTTTATTGGCTTTGCTTGCAAGTATTAAATAATACTACATGAATTTTTTTTTAAATTTGACTAGATAAAAATTTATCAAAGACCAATAAAAAAAAGAAAATATTTCAGGTACTTACTTCCTTTTGAAATGTTAAAGTCAAAGGGATTCGCCCCAATGACCATGCCGATGACCTGGTAGATATGCTGTGAAGCCACTGTATAATCAAAGGCGTTGAGACACTGAAAGGGAGGTTGCCAATAATGTGAACCAGTGGAGGTGAGCTGTCCCACTGTGTCTGGCAGGCAGAGGGTATCAGACTGCTTAAGTTGGTGGAAAGAATATCTCCATGAATAGCTTCAAGCCTTTGTTTGCTAGCCTCAGCCAATATCTAAATTTTGTGATACAGGTAATGCAAAGATAAAAATGATTAAATTAATACCAGTTTATTAAATATACACTGGTGACGAGTTACTAGGAACATCATAAGAACATCTACATTGTAGTAGCAGACAACCATTTTATACCATATATAGAGGTGTAAAAAAAAAAAAGAAAGAGTTACTCCTTTTCATTATAATGTTGCTTTATGTACAAGCTGCTCATATCTCTGAATTCCAAAAAGACCGGATTACCGGTACATTGAGTCCCAAGTATATTTCAGAAAAGTAATATTTATTACAAAATAAGCTAATCCACACAATTCATATGATTCAAAAGAACAATATTATTAATCATAAACACAATAAAATTAATTAGATTGGAACTAAAGCATAAATGATTAAATTACATTTTCATTATTAAATTAAAAATTTGTTTGATTTGTCTTAAACAAGTTCAAATTTAAGACTAACTTGAGTAAAAAAAACTTTAAAATTTTTAGATATTAAAAACTAATTATTAAACAGTAATTAGTTTACAGCAAGTGTGTCCTTTTTCTCATATACTACTGATGTTTAAAAATAAATAATTTGATCCATTGAAACTTGTGCTTTAAATTATTTTCCAGGAAGATTACTGTTTATACTTTCATTGTGGCGTTTATTAAGCCTAAGCCTTAAGTAAAGATATTAAAAGATTATCTGTGATCATCTACTTATGATTAGTTATTGGTATTAGGCTATAAAAATGCTTTTCAAATAACATGTTTGTGGGTTGTTGGTTAGGCTATCCCAGGGCCATAAAGAGGCCAAGGCAGTTCAAGTAAATCACTCAGGGACCAGCCCGCTTGGGCTGAAATCGATCCTTTTAAATTGTGGGGCCTAAAGTTTGGATTTCCATGGGCCCAAAAATCCTCTGCACAGCCCTACATTTTTCATTAGTACCAGTGGTTTATGATGCATACAGTCAATTCATACAGTCAGAATGCCTTTCAAAAGCCTTTGCATTAGAATATGAAGCTATTCATAATAAGATAAAGATAATTATGACCCTAGATATATATTTTATTTCTTTAGTCTTTAGCCTCAGGTGTAGCAATCCTAACATACTAACATTAACTATTTATTAACTTGATTATGATTACATGCAAATCATTTAATCAATAAGTCACCTGTAAGCTTGGTAAAAATCTGCTATCCTTTTCAATAACAATAATTTTGTTGGCATTAGAATTGAGTAGGGGCCTAGTTATCCCTCCAGGACCTGGTCCAACTTCTATGACGATGCAACCATCCAATATTCCAGCAGATTTCACTATCTTTTTTGTTAAATTTAGATCAAGTAAAAAGTTCTGTGACAATTTCTTTCTAGCACTAAGGCCATAAATGCGAATTATTTCTTGTATTGAGGGAAGTGGGGGTAATCTCTGCATCATTTGACAAAAACTTAAGCCTATACTATTGACAATTTTCATCCAACTTAAACTAAATTAGTTAAAAATTGGTGATTTATTTTATAATAAATTTATATCGGTGCTCTAGGACTAAGACTAAGACTAAGACAATACGACGACGTCGTCGACCTTTACTTGTTTAGATGAGAGGTATATTTCATGAAATTTAAAAGTATCTTTTAGTTAGAATTACATATATAAGTTTTGAATAACCCATTTGTGTGTTATGTTAATTTTTATTTGCCTAATATTTGGCCATTCATTTTACTTTGACGAACATAAGAATAGACTAAATACTAAATAAATTGTTGGAAGTCTTTAGTGTTAAAGTGTAATCTGTGAAGTACGATAACTCCAATTTACTGGTTGAAATGTATCGTCGCCACGACCACTTCCGTTATCACAACTTTAATAAAATACAAAATATCAAATTATTTACAGAACTATTATTAAAATTTATTTTAGTAAATTTGATATAAGTTTATTCTCATCAAACTGTAAATTATATTTTAGTTATTTTTAAATTATCAAAATCATAATTATTAGAACTAAAAAGATGAAGTCGTAAAACAAGGTCGCTATTTGCCATATTGCAATATATTTCCTGTTAGATATGACGTCAAGCAAGTGATCCGCCAGCTAACAAACTTTATGTGTATTAAACTTAGGCCTATGTATTTAAGGATTAATAGTTTTCCGAAAACACAGATAACTGTGTCTATATAAACATTTATTTTGATTATGGCAGATTTTCTGAAGTCAGCCTTAGGAGGCATAATTGGGAGCGGTAGTGGACAGAGTCGAGAAGCAAATGATTTTGTCGGTCAATTTGTTGAGCTTGGTAACCAAAAACTGAGAGTGAAGCGTCTCATTGCAGAAGGTACCCATATATATTAGATTTTAAATTCTCAACTGTTTATAATGAAGGGTAAATTTTGGGTTAGCAGTTTGCCTAGAGGGTAACCTTGGAGAGATAGCAACCGTGGCCGCCATCTTGGTTGCAGTGACCCGCGAATTTATGTCCCAAATGTATCCCTAAACCTAACCTGAACCCTAAATCTATCCATAAACCTAACCTGAACCCTAAACTTATACCTAACCTGGGTTTTGACCCTATCGGAACCAGGGTTTTGACCCTATCGGAACCTGGGTTTTGACCCTATCGGAACCTGGGTTTTGACCCTATCGGAACCAGGGTTTTGACCCTTTCGGAACAAGGGACAAGACACGCAAATGACGTCAGTGTGCTATCTCTCCAAATTAGCGGCCTAGAGTTGTCTCAACCTAAGCGCAGTTAGGTAACTTTGGGAATCCCAACACTAGACTAACGAGTGAATAGACCACTTACTTGCATGACATGGTACTTTTCAATTAAAACTTTTTGTAAAAATAAACCAATGGCATAGTTGAATATAGCTAATTTTATAAAGCATTATAACACCAAAATCATATTTTTAATGATAATTTTATACAAATTTTATTTTCAGAACTAATGCTGTATTAAAAAATAATAATAATGTTTACAATTATAGATAAATTGTAGCTTATCTTCTAACTAGGCACTATTTATATCAGTAAATTTAATATAATGTATTAATATAAAGCTTTTTTTTTTTACCAAATCTACAACGTCCATTTTACCGATATAAGCTATATAGTCTATATAAGGCAACTCATACCCTAATTACTAAAATACTGTTTGGGAACTACTTATTTTGAACATTCAACTTTGGCACATGACTCATTAATTAAAGCTTTCCCTGACCTGGTTTAATGGTTTTTTATGAATGAAAACTCTGAGATAGTACGGTATAGCCATTATGCAAGTCACAGTGAATAGCTGACAATGGCCATTACATTTTGCACACGGCAAATTATGATCATTTATAATATGGACTCTACTGGGTTTTTTAACCTCAATTAAAATATTATTCTTTCAATAACATTCAAGTTCTTTCTAAAACATAAGTTATCAAATATTTTGATGTAAATAGTGGAAATAATTAAATATTTCCTAATTATTGGCGTCTTCCCCCATTGAAAGGGGGCGTGATCACTTCCTTGTCCAAATTGGGCTGAGCTGCATTACAATATAGCGGTTTAATTAAATGAGCATAATAAGTGGCCAACATGTCCCAAAGCAATGAAAATGACACAAATATACATTGATAAATAATACAGAGTAAGACTTAATATGAAAGACATAAAAGTTGAACTTCTATACACATTTTTTATTGAAAGATGCCTTATATTTAAAGGGGAATTTCAAAATACAGGTCGATTGAAAAAATCCAAACAAATCAATGAAAATGTAGGCCAAAATGTCTACCAAAATGAAAGGCAGGAAACAGAACTCAAATATATGTTAAAAGTACTATTTAATAATAAATAGACACACACATCGGATAATTAAAAAATCAGATATTTTTTTCTCACCGATTCCCCATTTCCGATAAACAAAAAGTAGTGGTCTCCCTTGCTTTACCAAAGTACCTAGTATGACCTGAACTTGTGTGTGTGTGATAACTTTCCTGTTCTTCAATCATCAATGAGCATTACTCGCATCATAAACTAAATCTGATGATTGGTACGGTTAATATGAAGTATATTAAAAGGAAAGTTTACATTCATTTGTAGTAAAATTCAAGTTACAAGTGTCAAAAGTATTTAAAAAAAGAAAGACATCCTTGCTGATACGCCTTGATGAACCCCAATGAAAAAAAAAATCTACGCTAAAAGTGCTGTCTTTTGATTAGTTAAAAATCAAAGTACCCCTATGCTAAAACTTCAGTAACACTAATGAGACTACTATTTAATTTTAATCTGAAATGGACGTCACTGCAGTAGCTTAGGAAATATAAATCTATTACTATTACCACTTTATACATCAAAATATTAGATAACTTGTGTTTCAGAATTAATTTAAAAGGTATCTAAACCAGAATATATTTATTTCAGATTTAAAAACACAGTAGAGTCCATTGGTATTATAAATTGTCAAATTTGCAAAATCTCAGAGTTTCATTCATAAGAGTTTGCCCTATGGAAACACTATTAAAACCATTGGCATTGGTCATGAAAGCTTTAATTACTTACTTGTGTAAGAAAGATAAAAGTTTAAAATAAGTAGTCCCTAAACAGTATTTTATTAATAAGAAATAAGGGGGATGTGTCGCCTTATTTAGCCTGGTATAGTATAATGGACACCATTGACTTGGTAAACAGAAAAGCAAAAGCCAAACAAATTAATATAGTATATTAAATTTACTGATAATACATAATGCATAGTTTAAAAAAAAGGACAAACAAACACCCACTTTGAAAATCATTAGCTCAAAAACTGCTAAAGCTAGAAAGTTGATTTTGGTTTTATTTTTTAATTTCATGTTTTCTTTAATGAACAGTAATACTTTGATAATTTTTTGAATATTTTGATACCAAAGTATGTATTATATGTGAATACTTCTGTTCAACTACCAGTATTGTCCATAGCCTATATAGGTCAAAGATATTTCACTAACATAGAGGCAGAGGCCTACAGATCATTTTATTAATCTGGTTTTTCTAATTTTCTCAGATTTAAGAGTAAAAATTTGCTCAACTCATTATTTGAGCTTTGATTTGACTTGAGCTTGTAGTTCAACATTCTAATGCTACATGCTAGGCCTAAACTTTTCAATATGAATTATATTTGTTTATGAATCTGGTCTGATGACTATTAAGACTTAACTAAAATTAAGATGTAGAGCAGAGAAACTAGAATAAAATACATTAGACATCAGGTCAAGACCATTTCTTATTCCTTTAAGAACATATCTCTTGTAATTATCCATGTCAGGGTTCTGCATCATTTTTTTCACTTGGGCCTTTTTCAGAATTCTACCGCGCAGACACACTAAAGTCAAAAGTAAAAAAAAAATGCCAAAAATTTTTGATAACAGGGTGCAAACAGTAAATATAAAATTAACATAAGCCCATAGAATTTATAACTTTTATACAAAATCACAGAATATAGTTAATATTCATAATTGCACGTATTGCTATAATGTATCATTTGACACAATATTGTTCCATATTGACTTAATGTTAGACACATTTCTATAGCTGTAGTATTAAACAGCTTGGAATTTTAGGTAAAAAAAATTTCCCCTGTGTATTATAAATTATATTTACGTGCCTACATATATTGTCTGTGCTTTTTCCTCTGCTATACACTTAGTTTACATACTCTTACCGCATACCAGTGTGCCAAGCTATGATTTACCCACACGAAATTTGAAATACATTGATTTTTTTTTCCATATTAAAGCACTAAATGTTGTACATAAATAGAGTTAACTTTGATTAAATTTTATGCTTTTACAACACAAAAAAGTTGAGATTTTTATTTTCAAAATGGAAAATATTGAGTTGCATACCTTCCAACATGTGTTGTTAGTAACTACAATATTTATTACTAGATATAGCCTGCCAAACATTGATGACAGCAATGTGTGAACTTCCTATCTACTAAAGTTACTTGACAAAAAGGATTAAAAAATTTTTTTTCCTATTATTGGCTTCAAATCAATAATCATTTAACATGATAAAGCACCAACAAAATTAAAAAAATGTTCCTAACACAACTGATGACCTGTTGATTGATAGCACCCATTATCATACAGGATGCCTAGAAAATAAGGATCCCTAGGAAATAAGTTAGGCCAGATTCTCCCAATGATATCCATAATGTTTTCCATGTTTCTGGTTTTGGCAATACATGGCCAGAGACCTTGGTAGTTCTAATAATCAGTGAGGTCTAGTTCAGCACATGCCTGGTTTTCGAAGGGATGGATGGCTAAGGGAGCTGACTTATGTTTTTATTAACTTAGTTCAAAACATGATATGAACTGTTG
The DNA here is from genome assembly GCA_964033795.1 of Lymnaea stagnalis. Classification (NCBI taxonomy): domain Eukaryota; kingdom Metazoa; phylum Mollusca; class Gastropoda; family Lymnaeidae; genus Lymnaea; species Lymnaea stagnalis. The sequence continues at coordinate 993,971 of CAXITT010000050.1, read as the reverse complement.
TAAATTTTATATTAATTTGGGAAGAAAAAAGAATTAAAGTTTCAAAGTAAGCTAACCAATTCAATTAGTTGTTTTTTTCCAAATATGGATTGTGGGGTTGCTTTTGTCTGAATACAATCTATTAATCAGAAATAATAAAAATGTTCTCTTCCAAAATATAAAAAAAAAACAAACAAAAAATATTTAATTCAAATTGTAAAATTGCATCCCAGAGAGAAAGAAAAATACTGACATAATGTCAGACCAAATGTCTAACAAGTGGAACAACAAAGGCTTAATATTTAACTGCTTGGAAACAAATTGTTTCTATTTAAATCATGCAGAAATGATATTATTATTTACTGAAAACAATTTGGTGCTAGTTCACTACCAGTATCAAAGGCACAGTGAACTGTGTGCACAAATTGTCTTACCAGTCTTCATGTCTTTTAGTTTCACTTGTACTAGTGGCTTGGTGCAGCAGGAACTGTAATGGCAATGTTTTAGTTTAACTTCAACTAGTGGTCAGGGGCTGCAGGTACGGTATTGCCAATGTCTTAGTTTAACTTCTACTACTACTAGTGGCCAGGCCCAGCAGGTAGGTAATGCCAAAATTAACCTTTTAAAATTGTGCATCATATTGTCATGTTTTATTTCCTTGCCATCTTGGTTTCTTCAACTATAAATAATATAAAATCTCCTTGATGTATCCGAGTTATGATGTTCTGTTTTGAAATAAATATTTTGAGCAACAATTGTTTTTATGCGAGCGTTGATGTGATTAGCTCTAAAAAGACTATGAGATAAAAATACAGAAACTTGTGCATCGAACTCATATTGGTTAATTGAAAACTTTTCTCACTAGTAAGATCTAAACTACATTAACTTTGCTTATTTTAATATTTTATTTCCCATCAAACTGCCACTGGGAATTGAAAAAACATGATTAATTCAATATAAAAACTTTTTCCTTGTAACAAGAGATATTTAATGTCTTATACATAATGATTCAAATTTGTAACCTAGTATTTCATCTGATCATCAGTTTCTAATGAAAGTATTTTTTTACCAACGTGCACCAAATGATGACCTTTGTTTATACACTTATGTGAGAGCCTTTATTTCCTGAACAGCTAAGAGCTTTTTAGTCTCAAGGCCATTTGATATTTTTGTCCTAAAATAATGTAGAGACACAAATTAAAGTACTTGAAAAAGAAGTCTATTTAACTTCCCGGATATTAAAAGTTATGTTCATAAATTTTGGCCTACTTTTAATTACTTTATATCAGGTCACCTTTAAGTACTGCTGATAAACTAAGTTAGTAATTGTTTTAGCATGTTTCTGATTTCACTGATGTGTTCAAACAGTATTGGTAGGCTTGCTGTTAACCTAGCCCTCTCACTCTCCTGCTGAACCCAGCCTAACTGGAAGCAGCATCCAGCCAGGCCAGCAAATATTGAATTATTGATTGGTGTGATGCCAGCACACACCTAAGAACAAGCACTGGCCAACATGGGAGAACAAGCTCACAATTCTTGGTCCGTTTTCAGAGGGGGCTGCATTCAGCCAGTCCATGTTCCTGCCACCATAAGTGTGTCATGTGGAGTTGTGGGCGGGGAGCCGATTAAAAATTCATAGTCTGCTTTATGTTTTTTCCTCTCCTTTGGTGTGTTGGCCAATAGAGCCATAACTGTTGATGAGTCTCAGAAATGTAAAACTACAAATCTTCTTCCTGGTATCTTAATTTAGATATACTCTTTTATGGCTTTAATAATATTTATGTTTTAATTTGATATTTGTAAAGCTTTTTTATTATTTCTTTACTCTTGTAACAGCAGCTTACATTAAACAAAAACTGAAAAAAGAAAACTAAGTAAACATGAAGAAAATTGTCATGATGTGTGACAACACACTGTTTAACTGTGGATGTTAGGTGCTCAAACCCAGGCTGACTTGTCGCCATTGGTTCTTATGTATCGTACTGATGTCATTGCAGGGGGATTTGCCTTTGTGTTTGTTGCACAAGATGCCAGTAACGGGAAAGAGTATGCTTTAAAGGTAAGATATTTATCTTTAGCATGCTGAAGTTAATCACCAGTCCATGGACACATGTTAAACTATTAAATTATTCATTATGCTTTAGTGTTTTCATCTTAAACCCCCCCCCCCCTCCCCAAAAAAAAAAGTATGTAGGAAAGGTATTTGTCTGTGTGTAAAGACCTGGATTCAAAAACAGATATAACATAAATATAAATTTGTTATAAAAGTTTTGTGAAGTTGGCTGCTACTATTTTTGGGTCACTCTGAGTTTGTGTTCAGATAAACATTGTTAAAAAAATGATGAAGCCCATTATCAGATTAGTTACATTCCATATCAGAAAAATATGACCAATTAACTTACTGAACTTACTTGTTATGTGTGCGTCATGGCAAGAAGATAAAGACAGATGGGCGGGACTTACTTTATTGCTTAGTTAAAAAATCATCTGTTGATTATTGATTCTAGGATTCATTCTATGCATTCACTTTTTTAAAAAACCATTTAGAGACTTCTGGCCAATGATGAAGAAAAGAACAAAGCTGTTTTAGAAGAAATTAAATACTTGGTAAGTTGGATTGACGTGAACTGTTGTTATGTGGATTAGTGAACAGTTGTGAAAATGAAATTTAAATGGTGGAAGGCATTGAGAAATAAATGTATTTGAATTAACAAGTTTATGATTTACTTCCAGAAAAAACTCTCTGGTCATCCAAACATTATCAATTTCATCTCAGCAGCTGCAATCAGCAATGAACAATCTGACCATGGGCAGTCAGAATACTTACTATTAACAGAGCTCTGCGGAGGTCAGTGCATACGATTTCCCGTGGAGGATATTTTTCATTAGAAATTATGCATTTCACTTGTTTAAAATTGAATTATAATGAGAAATCATTTATCAATCAAATAGTAACATGTTACTGTGGCCAGCATTAACTCTCCCCATTAGTCATCACCTGTGAGTCCTGTCTCAAGCATGACCTAACTTGTGTGGTGCAGCCCAACACCATTGTGACCTAAGTGTTGTGTGGTGCAGCCCAACGGATGGAGCCCGACACCATTGTGACCTAAGTGTTGTGTGGTGCAGCCCAACGGATGCAGCCCGACACCATTGTGACCTAAGTGTTGTGTGGTGCAGCCCAACGGATGGAGCCTGACACCATTGTGACCTAAGTGTTGTGTGGTGCAGCTTAACGGATGCAGCCCGACACCATTGTGACCAAAGTGTTGTGTGGTGCAGCCCAACGGATGGAGCCCGACACCATTGTGACCTAAGTGTTGTGTGGTGCAGCCATTGTGTTATCCAGAGTCATTAGCAACTAACCCAGAGTGTTAACTGAATAAGTAACTGGAATCAAATGTAAATCATTTTATAACTCTCCTGAGGCGGCCGGGCAGATCCATCGAAACAATAAACAAGCCTCCAAATGGGCTGGCTGTTCTCGGCACCAGCTTATCAGATAGCCTCTTTGCATGCTCATCTCGCCATTTAATGGCGGATTCCATTGACAGTTTTATGGTGTTCTATCATTTTATATCAATTTTTAATACTTTGTGACCTTGAAATGTGCCAAAAGGCATAAGGCATAAGCAATCCCCAGGGGAATCTTTTATGCAGATTATCACAATGAATCTAATTCATATGTTTGTTAAGGATTTATTAAGGCTTCTTCTACAGTCATAAAATTTAACAAAATTCTACAAGCTAGACATGTTTATTTAAGTGTTAAATAAAAATTACATAACATAAATTATGCAGATCAGGATATCTCATTTGCATGAATGTTATGATTCCAGTTTGATTCATAAAGATCGAATCAGTTCATTCAATTTCCTACAAGAATATACATAGTTTTATATTTGTAAACTAATTAGTTTTTTAATGAATTGTTTTGCAAAGTATGTGCATGGATTGTGAAAAGAGCTCTGACTTTTTGGCCCAGACAGTACAAAAGTCTCCGCCTCAAGAGGATTAAGTGTAAAATTTCTTATATATGGCTAGTGAACTACCTCTTGTGTTCAAAGAAGAACCTACATACAAACAAACCAACAAACAAGGAAAGCTGTTTATAACATTCCAGTAAATTTACTATTAACTCTTCCTTCTAATGCTATTCTTCGGTGTAAAATTTAATTTCTTGTTTTTTTAAATTTATAATTTAAAAAAAGCTTAATTTTCTTGTTTTTAACGCTGTATCTCTCAAATTGTTATTGAAGGTCAATTGGTTGATGAACTGAATAGACGAGGACGACCTTTGCCCTTTGATCAAGTGTTGCGTGTGTTTTATCAGACTTGCAGAGCTGTTCAGCATATGCACAAACAGAAACCACCTGTTGTTCACAGAGACTTGAAGGTAGCACACTTACTGTTCAATGGTTAGGTAGCACAAACAGAAACCACCTGTTGTTCACAGAGACTTGAAGGTAGCACACTACTGTTCAATGGTTAGGTAGCACAAACAGAAACCACCTGTTGTCCACAGACACTTGAAGGTAGCACACTTACTGTTCAATGGTTAGGTAGCATACTTACTGTTCAATGGTTAGGTAGCACACTTACTGTTCAATGGTTAGGTAGCACACTTACTGTTCAATGGTTAGGTAGCACCAACAGAAACCACCTGTTGTTCACAGAGTCTTGAGTGTAGCACACTTACTGTTCAATGGTTAGGTAGCACACTTACTGTTCAATGGTTAGGTAGCACACTTACTGTTCAATGGTTAGGTAGCACACATACTGTTCAATGGGTAGGTAGCACCAAAAGAAACCACCTGTTGTTCGCAGAGTCTTGAGGGTAGCACACTTACTAATCTTTGAGCTCTTTCAAAGATGTTATTTGCTGTAGTTGTATGCTCTTCGCAGTTGTTGTATGCTTTACACTTTAACAATAGAAATATAAAAAGACCTGTTTTTTCCAATTACATCATAATTTTAATTATTAATGGGTCTATTATTAATGGGTCTATGATTAATGTAAGGTATCATTTTGCTTAACAATGTTTCATGTTTCAACTTCCTTGACGGACAGGCTGAAAACTTACTCATTAGCTCCCAGGGCACTATAAAACTCTGTGACTTTGGCAGTGCCACCACTGTGACACATTATCCAGACAGTTCATGGTCAGCTATACAAAGAAGTCTGGTTGAAGATGAGGTGTGTATCAAATTGGCGTTTAAAATATTTTTGTTTTTAATATTTTAAATAAACTGTTTTAATTCCATGCACATTAACCGCTATACATTAACCACTATATTTGTAATCACATGCGTTGCACAGCTCAGACAATTACTATATTATTAATATTATTATTTATATTTTGAAAAGTAATTTCTTAGCATTTCTGTGTAGATCACCAAAAACACCACCCCGATGTACAGAGCTCCGGAAATGTTGGATCTTTACAACAACTTTCCTATCAATGAAGCATGTGATATATGGGTATGTGGCATCATTGTTTTGAAAATAGTGAATTGTTATAGTGAATTGTTTTGAAAATAGTGAATTGTTGTAGTGAATTGTTTTGAAAATAGTGAATTGTTATAGTGAATTGTTTTTAAAATAGTGAATTGTTATAGTGAATTGTTTTGAAAATAGGGATTTGTTATAGTGAATTGTTTTGAAAATAGTTAATTGTTATAATGAATTGTTTTGAAAATAGTGAATTGTCATAGTGAATTGTTTTGAAAATAGTGAATTGTTATAGTGAATTGTTTTGAAAATAGTGAATTGTTATAGTGAATTATTTTGAAAATAGTGAATTGCATGAAAAGTTATGTTGTAAAATCAATGTATAATTTTTCTGTTTCGGGTTGATCCTGAAGTATAGGCCAAAACGTGTCAAAGTGTCCTCGTTTTATAGCCATTTTCATTGTTTCTATAGTATAGTAGTTACTATCCTAGTGTCTCATTTTTATTTTACTTAGTTTACATGTTTTTAATAATTGTAAAGCGCTTAGAGCTTTATGGTAAGCGCTATATAAAAATGCCTAAATAAATAATACAGAATGATATATATTCTATGATAAAAAGGTATTTTTCAATCTACAACTGACTTCTTTCCATCCTGCTTGTTATAGTCAATCAACTTTCTCGTCTATGTCTCTACAAACCAAGTTTCTCTTCATTCTTATATTTTCTTTTTTGTTCCCTGAGGACTAGATTGAAACATTTGGTTTAGTTTTGTATTAGCTTTTTAAGCTTTTTATTTACTTATGTTCACCCTCACTTCCATATGACCAAACAATTCTTTGTATTTCAGGCTCTAGGATGTCTACTCTTTAAGTTGTGTTTTTATGTTCACCCCTTTGAAGACTCGGCCAAACTGCGTATAATCAATGCCAACTATGTTATTCCTGAATCTGATAGAGAATTTGAATTATTTCATGACCTCTTAAGTAAGGTTTTTTTTTTGTTTACAAGGAGTTTTTTTTTTCTTAACATATACTATTAATGTTTAAATGAAAATGCTCTTTTGAAAGTTGCATATTTACTTAAACATAAGTATTATTACTGACCGAACCACTGACAATTTAATGAGCAAATATATTTATTTTAAATTTAGGAGGTATGCTTACTGTAGACCCGGTTGGTCGTCCTGGCATCAATGATATTCTAGAAAGATTACAAGAGATCGCACAAGTTAAAGACATTAATTTGAAAGAGCCGTTGAGATTTCAAGCGATGGCACAACAAATTTCACCAGGTTTGTTGATTGGTACTGGTAAAAAAATATCCGTTTGGGTGCCGGGGGGAATGCATTTTGAGCTCTGAATTGTATGTGCTTCATAGTTATAAAGCGAGTGAAAGATTCTCATCGTAAAGCAAGAAAATTGTACTCTGCAGTTGAATGATAATAACCGACCTCTGTCTTCTAATCTAACAATTCAATATTCCATATTGTGTTCAGAAACTCCAGAAAGAAGACAAGGCTACAGCCAAGCTGCCCCTTCCCATCATGCTGGCAATGATGGAGGCTTTGGTGTTGGTGCAACTGCTGGCTCCTTGTTCAATTCACTCAAAGGAGGTGCTGGTAACATGTTCAAAAACATCAAAGATGCTTCCAGTAAAGTCATGGAGACTGTCACCAAGTAATATACTTTATTACAGTCTCTAAGTACTATACTTTATTACAGTCACCAAGTACTATACTTTAATACAGTCACCAAGAACTATAATTTATTACTACAGTCACCAAGAACTATACTTTATTACCCACCTTCATCTCTTAAACATTTAGTTCTTAATATTTAAATTTTAATGTAAACTTTGTCTCATTTTATGTGATAAGAAGCTGTTGAAGATGATACACTAATTTTAGTTGTCAAATTTAAATCAGAAAACCTGACAAGTTTAATTTGAACACATAGACATTAAGTGAACAAACTGCATCTCCACAGCACTATAAACAAGACAGATTTGGATATATCTTACATCACCTCTAGAATTATCGGTAAGTTTTATTTGGTATGGCTGCACTTAGATGTCCAATGAAGCAAGAATAAAGTATGGTTTGCTTGACCATGTCTGTCAACAAATGGTTTAATGCATTTTGTGACATTACAAATGACTAATTAACAGATCATTACATTGTGCAGTGTTTTAAAATGGATCTATAAATGTAAATAAGTCATCCTTGTATACCAAGAATTTCCGTATGTTTTTTCTCAAAATTTTATTCAACGATCACATGATGTATTTTAATGTCTTCCTGGTTTACAGTGTTAATGTAGTTTTACATTATCCTAGATGATCTGGTCCATACATACTGAAATGTAATAAATATTTCCTTCTAGTTTAAAAAAAGTAATATTTTTAGTCTAACCCAGTGGTTCTCAAGGTTGGCAGGACCACCTCTTTGGGTTAGAGGGAATAGTATAGTAGTGGGCATATGGGATGCCATAAAAAAGAATATTTGAGCATTAGTTTTTAGTTTTGACTCGCATTATAATTCCTCTTCCGTCCTTTCAGTTATGTCTTACCCAGCTGAAGGAATGGAGTCTGCCTTCAAAAACAGTATTGATGATGTCAGAGGATACTTGGAGTCTCGGCATCGAGGTTCTTATGCCGTCTACAACCTCAGTCAGAGGGCATACCGTGTAGCCAAGTTTGAGAATCGAGTATGTCTACATTCAACTAAATTTAATGGATAGTTTTCTCATTAATTCCTTGAAATTATTGCACACTGTTGAATTCATTTTCTTAAGTTTTTCTTACTAAAGTTCTTGTCTATGTTTAAAAATTGGTTAATTCCCTTTTGACTTTGTCTTCAGGTGTCAGAGTGTGGATGGGCGGTCAAGAAAGCTCCACCCTTGACAAACTTGTACGCTATCTGCAAAAATATGCATTTATGGCTACGCCAGAAACCAAAGAATGTCTGTGTTGTTCACTGTTTGGTCAGTAGCACCCATTTGAATATGTCATCAAGTTCTTCCACATTATTAGCGCAACAGTTTGTTTAAAAAGAAGAAGTATGATCTGACTGTTTCTATTGTCTCCTTTTCTTAGGATGGCAAAGCCAGCTCTGCATGCGTCGTTGGAGCGTTCCTGGTGTTTTGCAGACTGTTTGACAACGCCTCAGCAGCCATGCATTTATTCACAGCCCGCAGGTCCCAGCCAGGCATCTGTCCATCACAGAAAAGGTAACGTTCTCTTATTGAACGGGGGACATTTTTGACATTTCAAAATGGAATATATTACTAGCAGCTAGATGACAGAAAGGAATAATGATATATTTTGATGTTATTTATCACCATCAGGTACATGGACTACATTGGTCAGATGGTGTCAGACACACCTGCATTACCTCATTCTCAAGCTGTCATGTTGAAGTCACTCACTCTTAGACCTCTGCCTTTATTCAATAAGATGAAGTAAGTAAGGGTTATTGTTTGACATTCTCTTAGTTATTCACTTAGCACAAAAATACCTTATCACTTAATTTTCCACAAGCCTTCTATTTGATTCTCTAACCATTGACCTCTGCTACAACCTTTTTGAAATGTTGTTTGGCAGAAATGGCTGTACACCATTTGTTGAAGTATATGTTGGGGAAGACAGAGTTGTGTCTGGCTCCCAGGAATATGAGAAAATGAGGTCAGTAAATTTAAGTTAACACCAGTTAAACCCAGCCTGCCCCCCCCCCCCTCCTTTTTTTTTAAAAACTTCAATTTTTGCAGACTGAAATTATTGGCCTTCTCAATAATCTGAATTTATTTTTCTACTTGTATAAATAAATCTAGTTGTTTTGAATATGAGAAAATGAGGTCAGTAAATTTAAGTTAACACCAATTAAACCCAGCCTGCCCCCCCCCCCCCTCCTTTTTTTTTAAAAACTTCAATTTTTGCAGACTGAAATTATTGGCCTTCTCAATAATCTGAATTTATTTTTCTACTTGTATAAATAAATCTAGTTGTTTTAAGCTGTGAATATATGTAAAAATATTTAACATCTGCGTGTACAATTTTAAAATGATAGAATGTTATGAGATTTTAACCCACCAGATCAGCTCATCTGTACCATAACCGGCTGTTCCTGAGTTCATTTATTCCTAATACAAGTAAAATCTTTCAAAGAGAACATTTTTTTCAAAATATTGCCAGACAGTGTGGATAAAGGTTAACTAAGGGGGTGCACTGATTAACGCCACTCTGATTAGATTAGCTAAGGGGGTGCGCTGTTTAAAGCCGTCCTGATAAGGCTAGCTAATGGGTTGTCTTGCTTAAATCCTCCCTGATGTGTCTTGGGCAATAAATATGATAAATCCTTATAATTTTTAAAATGAAAACATCTTGATTGATTGACATTCATCAGTTTACAAAATATCTATGAGCTGTTTACCATCAATGATGTTCGTTTTACAGGCAGTTTACGCTAGAAGATGGCAGAGCAGTTTTACCACTCAATATTTCAGTAACTGGAGATGTTACTGTAATTGTATACCATGCCCGTTCTACATTTGGTGGCAAAATACAGGGCAAGGTTTGTGTATATTTTGCTTTAACGCATCCCAAATATAATAAACTATATCAAAAGTAAACATGATTTTGATGTAACATCTCGGTTTATGACACATACTTTGAACAAAATATTTTTAAAAAATGGCTTTTTCTATGAATAAGTTTGCAATTTTTTTAAAGGCATTTTGCTTGTCTGCATTTCCACAGATTACTTCCATGAAAATATTTCAAGTTCAGTTTCACACCGGTTTTGTTAAAGAAGGGACTACAGAATTACAGTTTAACCAGTGAGTGACTCTTCTATAGAATTAATATATAAATTTTAAAAAATCTGTTGAATCACTGATACACAGTTTTTGGTCTTTTGATCCTGGAAATCCATTGCAAGTTTTGTTTTCTTCCCTCAGGTATGACCTAGATCAGCTGGACACAGCCGACAAATACCCTGACCTGTTCACAGCAATTTTTGACCTTGTAGTGTCACCAGCTGGGAGGAATGCACAGGACAAACAGCCTTGGGACAATTTCCCTGTGGAGAAACTCACACCCAAAATTTTATTCTCTTCTAAGGAGGAAATACACCAGACATTTTCAGAGTTCGGTGAGTCCAGTTTGGTTTGTAAGGTTGATATCTCTTCTCTGTACTTGAGGTTTCTTAGCTCCTTTTATATTAGTTAAATCACAAGTAATATTTTCAGAATTTTAAACAGAGGAAATTAATGGTGAGACACCCTCAAAATTTAGTGTTGTTTGAAGAGACAAACAAGTTGATAAATACAGTATATTATTAATAGAGGGTGGATCATCCATAAAAATGCTGTACAAATTTTATGTTGTCTAACTGGTTGTTTGGCTACAGGTATATCAGACAGAGCCAAGACAAGAATAAGCCGAGCCTCCAGCTTTGACGATTCACCAGCTGAGGCTCCCAGTACTCCCATCAAACAAGTCAGACCTATGAATGACAGAAAACCAGAGTCAGTCAATGGTACCGCGGGAAAAAGTTCTTTCTTCTCTACATTGACGTGGCAGGATGACGGTCATGAAGAGGATGGCCCACCAGCTCAGCCTACAGAGTCTCAGCTGGGTCTGCTCAATAATCAGTCAGATGATGAAGATGATGCTTTTGGGGACTTCTCCAGGCATAGAACAAATGGAGGTGGGGCTGATGTGCCAGCTGGTTACCAAACTATCAGTGATGCACCCAGCAAGAAAGCTGAAAGCGCAAAGAATGTTGACCTATTTAGTGATGAATTCACTGAGGACAGCGGTGAACCTCAAGACGAGGTTGTAGATTTACTCAATATGAATGCTGCTAAATCAAAAACTGAATCTATTGTTGGCAAGATCGACCTACTGAACATTTCCGGAGATCCTTCTAATGTGGATTTATTAAGTGGGCACGGGCCATCTCTGGCCAGCGGCTCCCGTGACCCAGATCTTCTTGGAATGTCAAGTGCAGAAGACACATTTGATCCCTTCCGGGAGTTCACATCGGGTCCGGCACCAATTCCTTCCAAACCTGACCTCATGACGTCCAACAAGCCTGCCGTCAATCAGCCATTTGATCCATTCCAGAACTTATCCGGTGGCCTCCAAGCTCCAAACACATCATCCCAACCAGCTGAGCCCACCACAGAGGATGACTTCTTTGCTTTCATGGAAGATGCCAAGTCAAGTAGTACGAACAAAGAGCCAGATCTAATGACTGGCTGGAATGCCAGCAACATACAGAGTTTAGCTGGTGTGACCAGATCCCCAACTCACAGTCTGACCCCGGGCGTTGGTGGTATGCACAAAAGTGCCAGCACTGGTTCTGCTATGAATTTTAGTAGCCTGATGCAGGAGCACCCTGGACGGAGCTCACCACAACCTAACATGGCCGGACTAGGGATGGGGCCAATACCCAAGCAAGATCCCTTTGCTGATTTAGGTAAATATTTCATGAACAACTTGATTTCTTGACCACATAACTCTTAAATATTTCTGTAATGGGGACCTTATATTTAATTTAGAAAATTGTTTGGTCTAGTGCTAAGTCCATCCATACATTCCTGTGGTGCTATAGCCAGTGTTGGCCTTTGGCCTGCCTCACCACTTCCTTCCACTCAAACCTAACTGGTGCTTTTCTTTTCCATTCTTGGATTCCAAACTGCTGTAGATGTTTTTCCTCATTGTCATTCTGTCTAAGCCCCCCCCCCCCTTTTTCACGCCTGTGTCAAACCCTATCCCTTTTTATTTCTGCTACTAGCGTGGGATCCTGATTTAGTCCATACAATTCGTGGTTGGTTCTTATTCTTTATCCCTATTCACCCGTTGTTGCTCCTTATATTTTCCGAAGAACTTGTGACATTTTACTTTCAAGTATTTTGTGACTACAGAAGTAGTCGATGTTCTTTCCTTTTTCTTTTAGTTATTCATTCTGTCATTTATTAAGGCTCCTAGATATTTGAATTGATTTACCTTTTCAAAAGTGTGGTTTCTAAATTTAATGGTTTCATCTGTCTGTTCTTTTCTTAACATAGTCATGGATTTTAATTTTTTGGTTGTTAACTTCCAGCCCTGGTTGTAGTGATGTGTCTTTAATTCAATAAAAGCTTTTGATATGTCTTTACTACCTTTCCCTAACAGTGGTGCCATCGGCAAATGCAAGATACTGAAGGCGTCCGTTGTAGAGAGTGCCTATTGGTTGAGTTTCACTCAGAAAGTATCATGCTTTGTTCCTCGGGTATCAATAGTATGCTTCTTATAACTCTCTCTAATTTTAAGTTTGATAGCATACCAGAAGTCTCTTTGTCTTAGGCCTCGTCTTATCTGAAATTCCCTTGAATATTTACTCTGAACCTTGATTTTGCTTTTTGAGTTGTTTAATGTTACATTTATCAGTCTTTTCAGTTTGTTGGATATGGCAAACTCCTGCAGAGTCTCATATAGATAATTTTCTTTTGATGCTGTCGTAGGCCATTTTTAAGTCCACTTAGAGTTGGTGCACCGGGATATGATATTCATTACATTTCTCCAATAGTCATCTGATGATGAAAATCTCATCAGTCGTTGATCTGTTTTCCCTGAATCCACATTAGTAATCACCTAGTATTTCTTCAGTGTATAGTTGTAGTCTCTTGGCGATAAGTTTTTTAGGGCACCAGTGAGCTCTACACACCCTTGAGTGACCTCTGCTAATCAAAATCTTGTAACTCAAATTTTAACCCACTTCCTGGTCTCCAACTGAGCTGAAACTTTTTACACTTTGACTAAAGGTACAAAATAAAACAATTTCTGTGTCTTTCTTTCCGGCTACATTGTACATTTGTCTCATATTTCTGGCTTCTTTTTGTATCATAGTCATGTTTGCTTTTATCATTTCTTTGACAGTCTCTCTGCATTCATTATCAAACCAGCCTACTCTACTGTTAGTTTTCTGAAAACTTACTACTTTTTCTGCTGATCTTTTCATAGCATTTGTAACCTGTCCCACTGTTCATGGATGTTGTGTTCTGTTTTTATTTCCTCCTGTGATGCTTCTATTTAACCCTTACAAGTGGGGGGTCAGGGTCTGCAGCTGCTCTTCTATAGCTTTTTACATCTGGTATACAAGATCCAAAATTAGAACAGCGCTTCTCAACCTGTGGTTTGCGACCCCTTTGGGGGTCAAATGACTCTTTCCCAGGGAGGGGTCACCTAAGACCATCGGAAAACACATATATTCTACAGTTACGAAGTATAAACGAAAATAATTTTGTGGTTGGGGGTCGCCACAACATGAGGAACTGTATTAAAGGGTCGCAGCATTAGGAAAGTTGAGAACCACTGGATTAGAACATGGTAAATTTGGTTATGAGTGATTCTGTCTGGTGAGCTCCAAGTAACTTTTTAAATATTTTTATTTGGAAAATTAGTACTGCTGTCATCCCTTTTCCTGAAATAAAGTCTATCAGCCGGATCCCATCGTCATTGGATTCTTCATGTAGATTCTTTGCCAATAGTTGGCATAAACTTTGTCTTTTCCTATTTTGGTATTAAAGTCACCAAATATTATTTTAATATCGTTTCATAAAAAGATTTTTTATCTGACCTTCTGTATCTTCTTCTATATCTTAAGGGCCCACGATCAATTTATTGATCATTTTGGCTCCTATGCATGTAGATGGGATTTGCAATGTTTCTGTTACTGGTGTTGATGAGGAAATTATGCACTAGGGGTTTGAAGGCTTGAGGCAATAGACACAAATGTGTCTAGTGTTGTCGCCTCAACTGTTCCTTTTGAAAGATGGTTCCAGTCCCTGATTGCCTTGGGCAGGAATGAGCAGCTCCTATACTGGCTTCTTGCTGGTATGAGCCTGAATTGCCTGTCATGGCCTCGTCGCTGTCTATGGGGGAGAGGGACACGTTTCTGTTTAATACTGGAACAGTGGACCCGCCCATTATTTATCTTGTACATCATGGAGAGCCTGGATTGTCGTCGTCGTTTCTCCAATGGTGACCAGCCTAGTGTTTCTAGCATGCTGCCAACACTGGAGGTATTCCTGTAGCGGTTTAGGACAAAGCATGCTGCTCGTCGCTGGACCGCCTCCAACCTGTCAATGCTCTGCTGGGTAAATGGTATCTTTGGTGGGAGCATGAACTTTCAAAAAATGTTATGTTGTGAACATTTTCCCTCTCACTGGCATAAGCACAATCTTTCATTATCTGGCTTAAAACCTATGATTGCATTGACGGCTTCTTTCTTCACAGCTTTTCCTGTTCCAAAGTAGTCGGTGTTGTTGCCACTATAGATTTAGTGCTACCGTACTACTCTTTTAAAAGCCTCAAAACTCAAAAAAATGAACTCTTCTAGACTTAAGAATAAATATACAAACTTTATTTTCTTAATTCAGGAAATCTTAGCACCAAGAGTGCATTTAAGGGTTCCAACCCTGGTTTTACCCAGAAACCAACAACAGTTGGAGGAACTCCTGGGATTCCAACAGGTGAGTCATTCTGTTCACAAACTTCTCGAATAGATGAGTAAGTTGAGATGATGAGTAAATGAGTAAACTTTGTCAGAAACACAGCAAGCCAATGTTTAAACTGATTAATGTAATTTATGAATTTAATGTCTGTAACACATTTTTAGGAGGATTTCAAGCAGGGTTTGGCTTGGGTCCGACTAGGCCGGCCCATCCATCACCCATTGGACAACCAGTAAGGCCCCAACAACAGTCACCGCAGCATAGGCCCCAGCAACCAGCCACACCAAGCTTTGCAAAGCCAAATTACTCCAGCAGTGTCATAGGTGATAGAGAAGATAGAGGGACAAGGAAAAGCTTTGGTAAGGAATTTGTTTTTCTAATTAAACACATAAAGCTTCTTGTAACTTTAGCTTTTATTTATGCTTTTATTCTCATCCCTTAAAACCAGCAGACCGTTGGGCCATCACATGAAGTTGTTTCATAATTTCTCGCCCCTTGTCTCTGGTTATTTACCACTGTTGCGGATTGGTAGAAGTAGAAGCTTATGACTATACATTCAGTGATGTCCTCCAAATGTTTCTTCTGTCTACCCCATTTTTCCATTTGCCATCTCAGTGCCTTGTAAGATGATTTTTGAAAGACCTATCGATTAGCATTGTTGATGTGGTTTTGAAAACTTGACAATGTAAGCACAGCTAGTTTAATCCGTCTCTATTCTACAAGATATTAATTTCTCTTTATTAAGGTATTTTGTGGTCAATAAAGTAAATTTCATTTTCTAAGATTGTATTGTGATATATTAAAAATAATTTTGTTGTCCTTTATTCCCCAGGTCCAAAACCTAAGGTTAGTGCAGACACATTCAATGATTTATTGGGTGAGCAATTCTCAAGCCGTAAAGACAACGAACCAAAAACTATTGGAGAAATGAAAAAGAAGCTGATGGTTGAAGAGATGGACCCTGACAAAGTGAAGGTATATTTATTGACAATGAAATGAATCTCTGAAAATGCATGCTTAAATCTTAACTCTATCAAACATTTTCAAAATGGTATTTTAAGAAAATCAAAATACAGATTTAAAAGCAACTAGAATTGTTGATTATTTATTTTTAATTTTCTCAAAATGCATTTAAAATTATTAAGTCTATCTAATAATAGTTGTGGATAATAAATTAATTCAATACCATGCCATCATTCCAATGTGCAATTTTTCTTTTTTCATGCACACCTAGGAAAAAAATCCATTAACATAGTACATTTTAAAATCACAAATAATTTAATTTTGTGAAAAGATGCACGTTGTGTTAAGCTAATGAGACATATTGTTGGGCCTGCAAACTAATCACACAGGGTATTTGATTTTATATTTTTGCAGATATTGGATTGGACAAAAGGTAAAGAGAAGAACATTCGAGCTCTTCTGTGCTCCCTGGGCTCTGTCTTGTGGGATGGTGAGGCTAGGTGGCAACCCATAGGGATGCATCAGCTGGTGACACCTGACCAAGTCAAGAAATTCTATAGGAAAGCTGTTTTGTCTGTTCACCCAGATAAGGTGAAATTTTTTTTAGAAATTGTTTAAAGATGAGTTACTTTTTGAACTAATCAAATAAGATTTTTTAAAGTTTTATTAATTTAAATATAATTATTTCATTTAATAATTTGTTTAAAAATAAAGTTCTTAAAGTTCAACCATACAATAATTAACCCATGACTGTCTTTAGCACCTGCTGTGCCCTCCCAAATTCCAACCACCGCCTGCTTACTAATGCTGCGGGGTGGCCAGTCAGGCCGATAGTCACATATAATGCTCTTTCAGACATCCTAGCAACTCAGCTGCCATGCATTCGTCTGCTAAAATTTACTGCTGCACTCTTGAGTGAAGCTTTTTTATGTTATAAGAGAAATCTGTATGCTTGTATCTTCTTTCGTTAAAAAGTTAGAAGAGTTCAAAGTTTGGCATGGCTTACCTAGCTCATTCGCGATGAGCTACTAAGTTAACTAGACAAGGATAATAATTTTAATAATAAATAAAGGACTGGGTTCAAGTTGTGAAGGAAATAGTATAACAAGGTATGTGGAAGCTTGACATAAAAAGACAGGACAATAAAAAGAGAATGTTTGGTTAATGGTTAAGAGCCTTCTTCAGCAGACAGGGCTAAAAGCTTCCACTTCCTCATACCATGATCTACTATTTACTAGATTAGCAGCAAGCTTAGATGATGAAACAACCAAACAGATCGAGGTAGAATTTATTTAAATTAATGTGGTAAGTAATAATGACAATGTTAGAGTTGAAGATTGATCTGAAAAAAAAAACTATACAAATCAATACCTTTACAGTTCTGTAGATACAGGCTTTGGTGACCATAGGAACAGCACTTGAATTTTTTTTAATGCGGCGATAGTCAACTTCGGATATTATAATTAAAAGGTTATTCTCTAAATAACCTTATTTTTTTTCGTGCATATAACATTTCATTAAATTTTATATTTTATAAAAATTTCAATATCAATGATTTTGCTTGTTTTATATTTTTCTTTTAAAAAGAAATAACATACATTTTAAAACAGAGTTATGTCCCTTTGCTTAGGCAGGCCGGCAAGTTTTCGTTTATGTACTTTAAGCAGGAGTCGATTAAGATGTATGTCATTTACAGTATCGTGAAGAAAAAAGGAGTAAATTAATTTTTTATGAAACGGCTACTTGTAATTGGTATTTTTAAAGTTATTTAATAAAATTTGAATGCAAAGTAAATGTCCCTCTTATTTTGCCACTTCCTATTTTCCCTTAACTAAAACTACCAGTGTTTTGTTTTTAAAAATTTAAGTCTTAAGCAAAATGTTTCAAATTTCAGTTAACGGATGATCCCAATCAACCCCTTGCCAAGCTTATCTTTATGGAGCTCAACGATGCCTGGGCCAAATTTGAAGAGGAAGGCTGCAAAGCTCTGTACTAGTGACCAATTTTCATTCTTGTACATATGCAAACATGTATGCAAAATCTTTTCACGTGATGAATATTGACCCAGCAGTAAGAGAGCTAGTTATTTGTTTAGAGTAGTTGGATACAAGTGGTTAGAGGTCCATATCAAATTATTATTTTTTTAAAATGAAAACAGAAGACTGAATTTTCAACATGCTGAGGTTTGAATATGCTGCTAGTTGACTTGTTACATTGTTAGTCACTTGTTAGTGAACCTTAGATTAGGAATGCTTAATTTAAGGGTTATCGCTCCCAATATTGATGGAGAAATGCACAAAGTTGAGATGGATACATTGTCATAACTGTATTAGTGTCATTGAATGTTCCTACTTTTGCCAGACTATTCAAATGGAAACTCATTAGTGAGACATGTGCCACTTTTATTGAGACTGGGAATAGTAATGGGATTCATAAAGTCCAAATAAAGAATTTTCTTAAAGGCTTTGTCACAGTATCAAATGAATTGCATGTCTGTGAATATTTTTGACAAGCAGGTAAATTGGATCAAAGCTGCGTTCTATATATTCCAGAAATTGTTTATTTTTATCTGGCTATACTAAGTGTTGTGAAACTTGCCTAGCAAGCAAAGTTGAACTTTGCTGTCCATGGAATAGCTCTCTCTACTGACTTACTTTATTGTGCACTGTTAATGTTGTCTCCCAGTAGGATTTCTTATCTGCTCATACGGCTGATCAGTTTTTCAGCCTCAAAAGTTTCACTCGTAACTTAGCATTTATTCATGTTGGTTTTGTTCAATTAGTGCGTAGATGTGCGGACATGTACACACTGTGATAGCATGTTAATTAAATAGATTATGCTCTGTGAGTGTAGGCGTGAGTAAAATAGATAACGTGACTAAATTATTTGAATTGACTATTATTGTCATCTATCTATCAAGTGGTGGACCAGAATTGTGTTTTATTTGTATATAATATAATGAAATTGGTGAGTGACTGCTTATGTAGTGGACAGATAATTGTACTTAAAAAATTATTTTATTTTTATGTGTATCATAAAGCATGTGTTGCTTCCTTTCAATTGTTTTATTTTCTCCCCAATGTCTTAATAAGCCAGTACTCTTTATCCCTTTTAATATATTCCACATATTATAATTTTACTTTGTAATTTGCTTCTTTTTTACATTCCAAAATTGGAATTTTTTTTTACAACCTTGTCTGCAGATTTAGCATCCTATTTGTTCAACTGACTTGGGGTGATTTTTAAAAATATTTCTTTTTAGTGCAGCACACTACTTACATATTCCTTGCAAGTGCTGATGTCAATTTGCTGCTGTGTTCCACTTACCTGAAATATTCACCTCTTTATTTATTTGGGCACAATCTTTCTTCCCTGTGCTCTTAGCAAATTTAAATTACTTCATTTTTGTGTTCATGCTGCTTTTGTTTTCTATTGTTATTCCACATCTAGAATACATGAATTGGTCACCTTAGAATCGGTGGTATGGATCTGGTTAACAAGCAACTTGATTTTCAAGCATTTCGTGGATTTATTTTATTATTTAGTCAATTAAAAAGCAAAAGGGATTAAAAGTATTTGAGTTTTTAGGCCGATACTGTCTTTCATGTTGAGTTTAAAGATACAAGTAGTCTTTTTATGTGTGATAAAAACATAAATTACTTACTCACAAATTTTTCTAACAATTTAAGGCAAATATTTTGCAATTCTAACAATCCTGTGCAAGATCATTAGTGGAAATAATGAATCTTGTAGCCATTAGGTTACATGTTTGTCCAAAGCCTGTCAACCTTTCTACTTTATAAACAATGTTCCTGCATTTTCTACATTAAATTGTTTGTAAAATTTGTCATTACATCTGCCTGGCTAATCAATCCATAATTCCCTACTCAGGGCCGGATTTCCCATAGGGTTAACCTAGGCCATAGCTCACCATTTTGTACACATTTTTCAGTGGAGATTTGAATTCAAAATATAACATGTTTCAAAGATTATAAAGATTGTATTCAGCAACCATGTTTCAAAAATAAACTTATATTAAATTGGAAGTTATGAATCAAGTTTTTGAGAGGCGTAGAGTTATGTGCCTTGGCCTAGGGTGCAGAAATGTGTAAATCCCGCCCTGCCCCTACTAATTTCAATCACACTCCAATTTAATCTTTTTTTTTTGTTCTCATCACATGGAACTCAAAAGATTATTACTTAACAAAATGTTGATTACAATGAACTTTTACATTCTCATTCCATCACATGGACAGAGCTCACTTATTCATATTTTACACAATTACAGAAAGCTACAGTTTGGTCTATATATTAGGAAGAAAAATGTCTATAGAAATATACAAAATGTTTTGAAGTTTACTT
Source organism: Lymnaea stagnalis (assembly GCA_964033795.1). Lineage (NCBI taxonomy): Eukaryota > Metazoa > Mollusca > Gastropoda > Lymnaeidae > Lymnaea > Lymnaea stagnalis. Next base: position 973,715 of record CAXITT010000050.1, on the reverse strand, counting down.
TAAGAAGCTTCTTGTTATCAAGTAAATTGATTCAAATTTAATGTTACTGTAGCACTAAATTTTTTAAATTAATTTTTGGTGCCCCCCCCCCCCACACACACACACCTGACACCAATACAAAATTTTAGTGTAAAAAAATAAATTATACTGTTACAATTTAGCAAAAAATAAATATTTAATTTGAAAATTTTCATTTTTCAAAATAATAATTTTTTTTTCTTTTAGTTTGGTCATTCAAATTTCTTTGAATATTCATAGTATGGTAAGCTTCAAATAGTTGTATTATTACTTGTAATTAATAGATATTTAAACTTAAGATACATATAATATTACTGGGGTTTCTTTTGTTCAAGCTGTACATGATACTTAATGATATTAAAATTAACAAAATAATTTACTCACAAGTGCAAAAAGATTTTGTTTTTAGTCATAATTTATTTCTTTGTATGACATAATTAGGCTTAATGGTGAAAGTTATAACTAGCATGGAATTTAGTAAACGTCTCATTAAATAAAATTTAGCTTTTCACTGATGTTTATATTTGTAAAAATTGTGTAATCTTGTTTTTGGGTAGTTGAAAAACTGTTAACATTTCCTTGTACAAACATATTGCGTTTATTATGTGCAATACATTCTGTGGGAATTACTGTTATTGTTTGTATATAAATAGCTCATTATAGCTTACACCTGCTGAGTTGTTTTGTTTTCTATTAACTTGGGATTATATTAGCAAATACAAAGAATAGAAAAAAAAGTTTTAACAATAGAACGAATTTGTTAAATGAACAATTGTTTAGTTATTCACATATCACAGTCTGTCTTGTGTACTGACTGTAAGACTGTTCAGAAGATCTCGAAGTTTGGTGGGTTGGAGGTGAAACAATGTGAACAACTCCTTTTCTTTACGGAGAAAACTGTTTTTCAGTTTCTGCAAAATAATCATTTTTAATCATGAAAAATCGAAAGAGTTTAAATGGTTAATAATTGTTTTTGTTAAGGTTCATTAGGGTTTTTACTATAAAATCAAATCACAATGAAGAATAATTTTCACCAAAACTTGTCAGAAATGTTAATACAAAATTACATTTAACTGAAAAATTTACCATTTTTTTAGTTTCAATATCCTTAATGATTTCCGTTATGTCAGTCTGTAGGCCAGCACACTTGCTTGTTAGTGTGGCCATAGCTGTTTGGACCTGGGGTGGTGATAGATTGGGTTGCCCACCAGAAGTAGTTGATCCTGCATACAGAGTTGCTTCACACTTTTTTAGAGACTGTTCTCTGAGGAATCAATCGGTAATATTTGTCTATGAAGTCATCTTGGTTACTTCTTTTAAACAGTTCAGTTATAACCTTTTGAACCCTTAAGAACCTAAAATACCTATGCCACTGAACTGCTGGGGAATATTTCCACATGCCACTGGGGAATATTTCCACAGATACACAAGCAAACTAAATTCCATGATCATAAAATGATTTTAAATGTGTCTGTTAACAGTCCATTATATGGCATCCTTCCGTCTTGTTAATAGTCCATTATATGGCATCCTTCCATCTTCTTAATAGTCCATTATATGGCATCCTTCCGTCTTGTTAATAGTCCATTATATGGCATCCTTCCGTCTTGTTAATAGTCTATTATATGACATCCTTCCGTCTTGTTAATAGTCAATTTTATGGCATCCTTCCGTCTTGTTAATAGTCCATTATATGGCATCCTTCGGTCTTCGCGAGACGATGGAGTAGCTTATGTAGGCCTACACTCTGACGAGTGGCTCACTAGGCCAATCCTAGAATGACTATCTCGACTGCATTGCTCGCTGGAGAATATTGATTTCTGTTAGATCTGGCCTTCCGTATTGTTCTTTTAGTTGCAAGGCCTTCGTTTCATGCAACTTCTGTCCATTACTATTATAAAAATGTATCCGGGAGAAAATTGTCTTTAGAGTCTGTGTAGAATAGCATAGTAGACGGTTCATGGAGAAAATTGTCTTTAGAGTCTGTGTAGAATAGCATAGTAGACGGTTCATGGAGAAAATTGTCTTTAGAGTCTGTGTAGAATAGCATAGTAGACGGTTCATGGAGAAAATTGTCTTTAGAGTCTGTGTAGAATAGCATAGTAGACGGTTCATGGAGAAAATTGTCTTTAGAGTCTGTGTAGAATAGCATAGTAGACGGTTCATGGAGAAAATTGTCTTTAGAGTCTGTGTAGAATAGCATAGTAGACGGTTCATGGAGAAAATTGTCTTTAGAGTCTGTGTAGAATAGCATAGTAGACGGTTCATGGAGAAAATTGTCTTTAGAGTCTGTGTAGAATGGCATAGTAGACGGTTCATGGAGAAAATTGTCTTTAGAGTCTGTGTAGAATAGCATAGTAGACGGTTCATGGAGAAAATTGTCTTTAGAGTCTGTGTAGAATAGCATAGTAGACGGTTCATGGAGAAAATTGTCTTTAGAGTCTGTGTAGAATGGCATAGTAGACGGTTCATGGAGAAAATTGTCTTTAGAGTCTGTGTAGAATAGCATAGTAGACGGTTAATTTCATAAAAACCAGGGATAGACCTTGTTTCATTATATGCAAAGGATACATTCCATCGGCACGAGTTGAAGTCAATAGATTATCTCTGGTATTGTCTAGTATCACTATCATTGTCTATATCACTAGTGTCACTATCATTGTCTATATCACTATCATGGTCTAGTGTCACTATCATTGTCTATATCACTATTTTCTAGTGTCACTATCATTGTCTATATCACTATTTTCTAGTGTCACTATCAGTGTCTATATCGCTATCTTTATTATAATCCTTTTTTAAAACAAGTTAATTATCCCTTGAATCATTTACATTATTATCAACATGCTCTGGTTTCAGTCTGTTAGAATAGTCATTTTTGTCACCTCCATGTCAAAAACATTACAAATTCAATGCATCAATGGGCGCGGGCATTTCTGTGACATTTAGTATCCTGACCTTAGTATTTACAACACAAAATAGGAATTGTCAAGGGAGACCGAAATATTGGTCGGGCAGAGTATGGATTTTTAAACACAGACCAATAAAGCGAGTTCAAGGGGTTCAGATGTGTACAACTTATTTTCACCTAGTTTAAAAAAAAAAGTCCTTAATGAATAATTCAACCAAACAAAGTTATGCAGCGCACTTGGTACCTTGTCATTTTGACATTTTTTTAATCAATTTAAGTCGCTGAAAGTTCTCTGATAATAGTATAATTGTAATAGTATAATTGTATCACCATAGAAAAGGTTATATTTAAAAAAAGCTTCCTTGATACATACATTTTCACAATTGCATACAGAACTATTTTTAACTTTAAGCTCAACATTACACAAATTTTAACCAGGCTGACTACTATCATGTTTTATTTTAAAGTATAAAGCAAGTGCAGCTATTAAGTAATACAGCAACCAAATTTCTTTTCTCCATAGTTTGATGTTTATGAGCTTGTCATACAGATAATATTTTTATCACAAAGGGTAGATAATTTGGTTAAGGACGTGCTTGTCGTACTTACAACTCACTGACTTTATTCAAATATTTCTCATCCATCGTGTGATCCAAAGCCTCTGCTCTTATGTAGTTGTCGTGGAAATCTTTAGCCTTAGCTACGAGTTTTTCTTTAGGAAGGTACATCATTTTCTCATCTTTCTCTGAATTTCCTGTCATTTAATTTTGAAAAGAAAAAGCAAAATTTGAAACAAATGTTCCAGGTGAAAAAGTAATATAGATAAAGTATAATGAGCAATAATAGAAAAAGTAATATCGATAAAGTATAATGAGCTATGAGCTAAAAGATCAATTTAAACAAAATCATTTCAGTTTGTACTTCTCTTGTATCGCTGTCTAAAATACGGAACACCCTTGTTATTTGTTATCATTGACAAATAAGAAAAGAGTCTCAAACCAAGTAGGCTGTAAAGTTTTGAAGAGGATGTGTCCCTTGTATCCACTACACTACGTTCAAACTTTGATGCACTGAGATCTGGATCTTCAAGGCCTTGCTGAAAACAAAATGACCAGTGCTAATGAGGAAAACGGTAAATAACACTTTGCAAGCTTGCAGACAAATATGAAACATTCCAAAATGAACTTTATTAAACGGCAACACCATTTGAATTAAAAGCGCCTTACTTCATTTGTTCTTTTTGATTTAAAAAAAAACAAACTATTGAAGAATTTGCACACGCTTAAAAAACAACAACATACCTTTCGCTGCTGCCATTCCTGCAAATGTTTTTCAAGCATTTGTTTAACTGAGGTTAATAATGCATGAGTTTCTCTATGACATCGAGTCTCTAGGTCATACATCATGGTCAGGAATTCATTTCTTGCCCTCTGGCTCAATAGTTGTTCAATCACCTATTTAAAAAAAACAGTCCACAACTCTGAACAATGATATTGATGATCAAATTAAAGGGAAGTTAGTTGAGTTTTTAAAGCAATCCTAAAATGATAGGCTTTAATAACTAATTAACAATTGAATACTTACACAATTAAGTTCAGTTTTTATTTATATGTATTATACAATTTATTTTAAATATTACTAAGAAGACTCCTTTCCTTATCATTGACATAATTTTTGAACTTAAACAAGTTTCTCATTTACAAAGTATAGCTTTTACTTTTAGTACCGGGTAGTTTTAGGGTTATGTGCAAGGTTAATATAAGATTACGATTTATTCCCTTTTAAAACCGTTATATTAACTTCACTTTTGTTTGTGTGTTTCTGTCAAAATCTTCAAAGGCTTAATGACCCACTTCCTGTCATCCTATCCAGCTGAAACTTGGCACATAGACTCGTTGCTGATAACAAAACATTCTTTTAAATTTTCAGCCCCCTCCTTCAAAAATCATTACATCCTGTTTTTTCAGGATGTTAATGCTTAGCTTTGTTAAATGGGTGCGTTTTTTTGTGTGGAGATAAATTGTGCAGCTGTTGATATGTGCTTTGTATTTGGGACGCATTTGGGTATAAATATCTTTAGTCTAATAGTACATCAATAATAATTTAACCTGTAAAGTTTTGTCAAGTGCTGTCACTCAATAAAACAATCTGGAACAAGAATGAAAAAACAGCTACCTGCGGACAAAAATATGACTAAAGCAGACTAAAGAGGTTTATTTCACTGGTTGTAAGGGCTACACAGTGAGGGTATCAGGAACTGGGGGTTGGAAGGCCTGAGGCAATAGACGCAAATGTGTCAACGGTTTTCACCTCAACTGTTGCTTTTGGAAGCTTGTTCCAGTACCTGATTGTCTTTGGCAGGAATGAGCAGTTCTTGTACCTTGAGTTCTTGTACCGTGAGTTCTTGTACCGTGATCTTGCTGGTATGAGTTTTATACTTCCAACACTAACCTCCTTAAAAAAAGCCCGCAGTACCTTTGTACGCCATCTGAAGTTAGAACATGCTTACCTTTTCTTGTTTCCTGGTAAAGTAGTCCTGACGTTTTAACTTTAAACTATAATCCCCGGTGAGAATCTCGGTTCCTTGTAAACCTCCTAATTCGCGCAGCAAATCAGGTAACGATGATGCTAAGGGGGAAGCCACCTCTTTGGCTGCTTCAATGCTTTCTTCTGCAGAATGGTGCAGTCGACTGGTCAAGACAAAGATAATTCAATATGACACATCTTAAATCAAAACACAGAATCTACTCCGCTGTCAAGCAGTACTAAACCAACAGATTTATGATGCATTATATTCTACTTAAAATTTAGTTGCTTCTAAGCTAATTGTGTCATATTTCTTAAACATTTCTTCACACCATCTTTACTTTGTGCTTCTCACAATTATATTAATGCTAATGGATGTGAACTCTAGTTCATCACCATGCCAACAACATGGTTCGTATTTGCCATCAAAGGAGGAGGGTGTTTTAAATACCTGATTTCTGAAGGCGATGTAGGAAACTGGCCAGACTTCAGCTGATGAAGGATAGATCTGGCTTCATGAACAGCGCTCAGTGCTTTTTTAGCACTTAGCAAAGCATTGATGTGATCACATTCACTCTTTGGAAAACTATTCAGATCAAAAAGAGCAATTAAAAGTGTCACTGACATAAATTATATTTGTGCCAACTTAGTATTATATCTACTGGATTTATTACACTGCAGCATTTTGTTAGAAGATTAATGTTTACAAACTCTATATAAATCATCAATCAAAATAAAGAATGATTTTAATGAAATATTTTTAATGTATAGAAGATGCAAATAAATGAAACTTTGACTTGTAAGATGTAAGTCGTTATATATATAAAGTGCTAGTAAAAATAACTACATTCTCTGAAGTCGACTGAATTCTTGGCAGTCTTCAATGAAGGAGACTTGATCTTTATCACCGACTTGTGTGTGTACAGCCGACGTGACATCTAACAAGTCATACTGCAGTTTTTCCTTATCCCCTGACAGCTCGGCCATACCCTAGATATTTTACATAAAGAAAGTAAATGATTAAAAGAAAACGATAAGTTTCAAAGTGAAAATAACAAAGTTCTAGTATAAACTCTTCAGCATGATTATACTGTTTCACATATAGCATATACGTTTCCTATCCTTATTGTAGTAATGCGAAATAATTTGTCATAATTGGTGAGATGTGGGTAATTAATTATGAAGGATGTTGCGAAATGTTTGTAAAAGATGTGTTCCTGAAATTATGTAAGGGTGAAGGAAACTCATTTTGTGCCTGGATCCCAAGATCCCGGTGGTCCCAAGATCCTGGTGGTCCCAAGATCCCGGTGGTCCCAAGATCCCGGTGGTCCCAAGATCCCGGTGGTCCCAAGATCCCGGTGGTCCCAAGATCCCGGTGGTCCCAAGATCCCGGTGGTCCGAGGAAGGTGTTTGAGATGTGGAAAAGTTTCATTCGATGGCATCCGTGTTTTTTATGTTCCATGAGGAATTCACTACAGCGTTGCCACTGAACGCCCATTCAGACATGTGCCTGCTCTTACAATAGGGATATGACCCTGTATGTTGATTTTCCCAGACTGCTCTCAAAGGATTTTATGTTGCTAACTTGACATACGTGAGAGCATATTGATTGATTTTCAGTACCTCAAATGTCACAAGATTGTACATTTTGGTTATCACTCAATCACTTATAATCAGGGATTTGGAGCAGGCTCTGCTCCAGACAAGTTTTTGTTAGCTCCTGCTAAGCTCCAATGGATCTGCAGATAATCAGTATTAAGTATAAATGGCCCTTTTGAAGATATATTGATAATTTTTGTCCCATATAGTCCACAGACTTAAATCATAACAAGATGAATGAACAGCTAAATGGCTGACATTAAAATAGATTGTATTCAAAGGATCAAGATTGTTATTTTTTATATGGGAAAGGGGGGAGGGGCGGTTGAAGTTTTTTTGGTGTTAAAGAAATGAAATGTGTTTCTTATTGTCAATTAGGGATATTAGGCATTAGAATTAGAAGTGAATTTACCAGCAATATAGCTAGCTGGTAGAAGAGTGGGATAACATAGCTGGTAGAAGAGTGGGACAATGTAGATGGTCAAAGAGTGGAAAAATGTAGCCGGTAGAAGAGTGGGTCAACATAGCTGGTATCAATTTTAATAAATTAATTTTTAAAATAATAAAATGTGTAATTTATAATTTTTTTGTAATTTAATTTAATAAAATGTTTCCGAGCTTCAGCCCCTGCTCTAGAGCTCAGAGCAGTAAGAAAGTTTACCATCTTCAGCTACAGGCAAAAAGACCCAGAGCTCTGAGCTCCAGCTCAGCTTCAACGCTGGGCAAAAAGGCCCTGCCCCAGAGTTCTGAGCTCCAGCTCCGCTCCAAATCCCTGTCTATAATGACACTTGCTCAAGTTCAACATTTAAAAAACTGGCTATTGCCAAACTAATCATCAAAATCTGACCGAATGCCAGTCAAGTTATTGGTTCTAAATTGTGTTTACAGTCAGCTGAAGGATATTTTAATAATTTTTTAGTTCTACACCATGTACATTCTAAAGAGTTTGGCATTACGGTAGATCATTTATGGCTCACCTCAAAAAACTGTTTCTTAGTGAAAGCTGTGAGATCATGAGAGAATCTTTCCTCTGCTTCGTGGAATGCATTCAAATCTATCTGGGAAAGAAAGACCGGATGCCCCTCTACACTGTCACCAGCCCCACTTTTGGCAGTGGATCCTTTATAAAGATGAACAAGTGACTCCACACTTTCAAGCAACTTTTCCAGAGCTTGGTCGACCTAAAGAAAGTTTTAAAAAGGACAGAGACAAAGTTAATGTTTCATTATATGGTGGTTCCTCGGGTTACGATCTTAACTTGTTCCAGAACTTGGTTCGTGACCGGAAATGTTCGTAAACCAAAAGAATGAACTAATGAAATAGAAATAATCCGTTTCAAGATGAATGGTTCCTTTTTATTAACAACCGGTTGTTGACCAGACAAAACGCCAAGAATATCTGCACTTCTCATAGTCAATAAAGACAAAGAAAACAACCAAATAAATTAGACGTAAAATTACATTTTAGTCTTATTAGAAAGTCTTTCTACAACCAGTTAGTGTTATTAGAAAGTCTTTCTACATCCAGTTAGTCTTATTAGAAAGTCTTTCTACATCCAGTTAGTGTTATTAGAAAGTCTTTCTACATCCAGTTAGTGTTATTAGAAAGTCTTTCTACATCCCGTTAGTGTTATTAGAAAGTCTTTCTAGTGCCGCTGCTAAGAAATTTTTTACTGCTATGTAGTAAGGCCAATGAAATTATTATTAATTATTTTTTCATAGAAATATTTGTTAAGAATGAAACTTTTTTTTAGAAATAAAACAAAGCTCAAGGTAACATGGTCAGACTGCTGACACTTGCCTTCTTTAATTCAAAAAAGTTACACTATTTAGTTACCCCTTCAATTTCATTTCCTTTCTGCCTTTTACCCACGCCGTCCATAATAGTTTTCCATTCATCTTGGTTCTGTGCTTTCCTTTCCAGTTGCCTCCAGGTGTTTCCCATACTTTGCGTGTCTGCCTCTAGCCCATATCTCCAGGTGTATCCCATACTTTGTGTGTCTGCCTCTAGCTCATGTCTCCATGTATCCTTTGGGCTTCCTCTCTTCCTTTTTCCCTGTGGATTCCATGTTAAGGATTATCTAATGATATTATCTGGGGGTTTGCGGAGATTGTGTCTTATCCACTTCCATCTTTTCCTTATGATGTCTTCAGCAATAGGCTCCTGCTATGTCCTTTCTAGTAAGTCTTTGTTGGTGGTGGTGTTCGGCCATTTGATGTTCTTGATCTTTCAAAGCCAAGTGTTTGTGAAGGTCTTTACTTTCTGCATGACGCTCGATGCCGTTTTCCAAGTTTTGGCTCCACAGAGTAGAACTGCTTTGACATTTGTGTTGAAAATTCTGGCTTTGGTTTGTAGACTCAGATCCTTTGATTCCCATATTATCTTTAAGAACACACAAATGATGACCTAGTCTTTCCAATCTATCCCTGACATCAGCTTTGGACCCACCAATGATGTCAATGGCGCTGCCTCAGTATGTGAAATATGTGCCTAAGGCCTCCACTTCTTCCAGTGCATTTCTTGCATGAGAGATATGCTCTTGGTTGGCTTGGTTTACTTCACGACCTTTGTCTAGCTTTTATTTATGTTGAATCCGAACTGTGCTGAAATGGTGGCTACATCTCTCGTCTTTTCCTGCATTTGTTGTTGGCTGTGGAACAGAAGTGCAATGTCATCGTTGGTTGTGGAACAGAAGTGCAATGTCGCCGTTGGTTGTGGAACAGAAATGCAATGTCATATGCAAAGTCAAGGTCATTCTGTTGTTCCAAGGGTGTCCACAGTATCTCATTCCTCTTTTTGTCTGTGGATTCATTCATTATCTAGTCAATGGCAAGGATGAATAGGAAAGGGGACTACAGACACCCTTGTTTGACTCCTGTTTCCAGTTTAAAGGCATTTGTAAGTCTACCTTCGTGTACCACCCTGCATGACATCTCTTCATAAGAACTCTAATTGATCCTGACCAATTTTTTCTGGTACCCCATAATGCCGGGAAGCTTCCAAAAGGTTTGTCGGTTCAGGTTAACAAAGACCTTTTCATAGTCAATGAATTTTAGGAATAGGGGAATGTTCCATTCAATGAACTCTTCTACAATGATTTGTGGTGTTACAATTTGATCTGTTTCGGTGGAAGCCAGCCGCTTGATCTCATCGCTGCAGGTTACATGGTCCTTCATTCTATTAACAAAAATTATGTTAAATACCTTTCCTGGTACAGACGGCAGAGTAATTCCACTATAGTTTGCACAGTTGCTAAGATTCCCTGTCTTTGGTATCGTGATAAGGTGTCCTAATTTCTTTCCAATCTTTTGGAACTCTCACTTCTTCCCATTTCGTTTCCAACAGAGGGTGAGGCATGTTGACTCTTGTGTCTATATCTGCTCTCATCATCTCTGCTGTGATGTTACCCTGTTCAGATGCTTTCCCAATCTTAAGCTGCTGTTCTTCCTGATTAGGGGGACTGTCTTCTATTTGTAAATCGTCATGTTTGTTGCATATATGGTGTGTCTGTGGGTGAAGGTCTGTTTAGTCATTCCTCAAAGTATTCCACCAATCTGTTGGTTTTTTTGGTTTGGTTCTTTTCTTGATATATCTTTCTGGGTCCTTGTATCTTCCTGAGAGCTTTGCTATATCACAGAGCTCTTTTATGTTTTCCTTTCTTGTCGCTTGTTCTGCTGTTGATGCTACACCATCTATGTAACCTCTTTTATCCTTTTTTAATACTCATCTTTCCCATTTCCCCTACCATTGGTTTCTTTATATTTCTCCTGTGGTTTTGTTTTCTCTGCCCTAGTGAAACTTTTGTTTACTGCAGACTTCATTTCTTTCCTCTCATTTATTTTTGGCAAAAGGTTGAGTGAGAGCCAATCTCTTGGTTTGTGCTTCACCAGTCCTAATGCTTCACCAGTCCTAATGCTTCACCGGTCTTAATGCTTCATCGGTCTTAATGCTTCACCGGTCTTAATGCTTCACCGGTCCTAATGCTTCACCGGTCTTAATGCTTCACCGGTCTTAATGCTTCACCGGTCTTAATGCTTCACCGGTCCTAATGCTTCACCGGTCTTAATGCTTCACCGGTCTTAATGCTTTATCGGTCTTAATGCTTCACAGGTCCTAAAATCCTTTTGCACATGGATGTTATGGACGTTTTTATTTTTTGCCACTGAAGTTCTATCTGGTCATGATCTGCTTGGTCTTGCAGTACCTGGAGCTTATGTCTCAAGGTAACACTGAATTCCTGTTGTTTTTGCTCATTTACAAGAAGTGCTGTGTTGTGTTTGAGTCACCCAGCAGCTGGGTTTTCACTGTTTTCCTTTAGTGCCTTGAGTCTTGCCCAAACTAAATAGTGAATAGATGGAACATCAGCTCCTCTATTAGCTCACATGTGTTGTAGAGGCCTGAATTAATATATCTCGTAGAAACCCGAATTTTTTGAAAATGCACATGCGGTCAATTTGATTTTCTGAGTATACAAATGTTGGTCCCAAGGCCAATGTTAACTGTCCAGCTTGTGTCTATCTTGTTTCACAAATGCAGAGCAGGGTGGGTTTGTATGTTCTAATTTCTGCCGTAAATTGCGCTGATTTTACGGCCTCATACATGGCTCTAAATTCCATGAGCCTATACTTAATGCCTCTGAGAGGAGGGTCCTCGGCTTTGAGGCTTCCAGTATAACCTGGCTTCGGCAGCAAGGCTTCATAACTCTTCTTGGTGAAGAAGATCCCTCTCTTATCAGGGCTGAAATTGTTGGCTTGTTTTCTTCTTGTTGATATTTCTGTAGCAGTTTGTTTTTCGCAGGTGAGGTAGTTGAACTCACACAAACCGTTCTCCTTTTGCAACCCGGTTTAGCACTGGCCATGAGCTAAAAAATTGTGATTTTTTTTCTCCCGAAAGTTGCAAATTAATTTTTTTTTTAAATAATGTAAATGTTTGTGTAAGGTTAACACTGCAAGTGATCAACACACAGATAAGAATAATAAATACCTTTGTATCATGAGAACTGATATTTTCTGTCATTTTTTTGCATGTTTTACATTGCTCCTCAACTTCTTCCATCTGGGTTACTTTATTGCACAAAGTCAAGTGTTGAACTCTATAAAATACAAAAATATAATTCAAACTACTTTATAAATAATTCAATGTCTATCATGCAATGCTGTGAAGAAGTTCAAATAATTTTACATGTGAGCTCTCATTAAAAAAAATACACGTTTTGTATTGCAATAATGCGGAAAATTAGACTTAATTTGTTAAGCTTCCATAAGAAAGCTGAAGTTTAAAAATTATAAATCCCCCAAAATGGGTTTTCTTTGACCTGGTGTTGCTCAAATATCAACAAGTAAAACTGTATCCAATAGTTAAGGAATGAATCGGTAAGAAAGATCACTAAGTAAATGAGGGGGGAGAATAAGGTTAAAACCTTGGCCTATCTGAAAACAATGCTTATATTACTGACCATCCCAAAAATTCATTAATTCATTCATGATGGTTGAAAAACAAAATATTAAAAGACTACTTCTTTTGACATATTATATACACATATTTTTTATTTTTTTTTAAAGTTCAAATTCTTACTTGAGTTTATCAGAGCGATATTTCATTGTTTCCTTCAGAATTTTAGTTTGTTTCAGAGACTCTTCCAATTGGTGAATATCATCCCTGGATCACAAAGAAAATAAATGGAACATAAGATTTTTAGCAAATTATAAATAAATTTAAGACGCTCACTTTGACTGGATAACAGAAACTAAATCTCAAAATTACTTTTCACGAAAATTGAATTTCAAGAAATGATGATGAGGTGTGAACTCACCCTCCATTTGATAATGGTGCGTTATTCCAGGTCATAACTTTTAGTGCCTCCTCCAGGTGAGAGCCACTTAAAGTACCACCTGAATCCTGCAACTGCTGGTATCTGAAATAAATTATACAAATTATAGGGCCTATATCATCAATTCAATGTTCATCCTTAATTGTAATAACTATGCTTAATGATAATGGCTTACATTTTCAAGACACTGAGGACAAAAATACTTTCAATGTATAAATTGCATACTTCCAAGTTTTTACCTTCACAGCTACATTTACTAAGGATAATACTGTGTATCATTTTTTTTCTAATGAAGCAACATTATGATGGGTTTAAGTTTGTCAGTTCTCTAAACATGTAGGTCTAATTATACACTAATTGCTCCCACAACTCAATAAGTTTCAGTGGTTTTACCTTTACACCAACACTAAAAGCCTATATTTTATATTTAAATTTTTCAACTGCTTGGTCTGGTTTAAAGAAAAAAAGAATGAGACTTATTCAAACTCACTTAGTTGGCTTAGGCCTTGGGGGGAAAAAGTTTGTTTTTGTAGAAATAAATGCTTTATATGTGTAAATGTAAACTAAGACTAGTCTAGATATTTACCTAATATCATATAGTTATGCCTAGGTAACTAAGTTAGTGTCATGTAAGTAACAAGGAGGTGGGCCAGGTGGTCTTGCTGTTTCAGTGTTTGTTGAATTAAGTTAGTAGACTAGAGACTCTGAGACCACTAGAGAGTATTATTAAGAGTAGGAGTCACAACTAGCAGTTCAAATGATGAAATAAGCAATTTAACAAAAGCATATTAATATTAGGAAGATTAATGAAACACAAACAATTTGTGCAAATAAAATTAAAACAATATAAAGGTCAATTTCTGCAATCCACGCCATGATGTATGTGTGTGTAGGATTCTCTCGCTTTTCTTCTTCTTCTTCTATATCTTAAGGGCCCACGATCAATTTATTGATCATTTAGGCTCCTATGCATGTAGATGGGATTTGCAATGTTTCTGTTACTGGTGGTGACGAGGAAATTATGCACTAGGGGTTTGAAGGCTTGAGGCAATAGACACAAATGTGTCTAGTGTTGTCGCCTCAACTGTTCCTTTTGAAAGATGGTTCCAGTCCCTGATTGTCTTGGGCAGGAATGAGCAGCTCCTATACTGGCTTCTTGCTGGTATGAGCCTGAATTGCCTGTCATGGCCTCGTCGCTGTCTATGGGGGAGAGGGACGAGTTTCTGTTTAATACTGGAACAGTGGACCAGCCCATTATTTATCTTGTACATCATGGAGAGCCTGGATTGTCGTCGTCGTTTCTCCAATGGTGACCAGCCTAGTGTTTCTAGCATGCTGCCAACACTAGAGGTATTCCTGTAGCGGTTTAGGACAAAGCGTGCTGCTCGTCGCTGGACCGCCTCCAACCTGTCAATGCTCTTCTGGGTAAATGGGTCCCAGACTGAAGATGCATAATCTAAAATCGGACGGATAAAGGCTTTATATGCTCTTTCTTTCACACAGGAGTTGCCAATCTTTAGATTTCGCCTTAAGAACCCCAAGGCTTGGTTTGCTTGGTTACATACATTGTTAATATGCTCGTCCCAGCGGACCTCTCTTTGAATGGTAACACCCAGGTACTTTACGGAGGAAACTTGCTCAAGAATATGGCCGTGCAGTTTGTATTGGTAGTGTAGAGGAGTACAACTTCTAGAGATTGATAGTGTCTGGCACTTGGCAGGGTGAAATTCCATGTCCCAGCTCATCTCCCACTCAGCTAACAGATTGAGATCCTGTTGTAGCTGGTCCTGGTCAGATCTGTTGGCGATCGTCCTATACACTGCTGTGTCATCTGCAAACAGTCTTGCCTGTGATGTCAGTTTCTCCGGTAGGTCATTAATGTATGCTAGGAACAAACAGGGGCCCAGGACTGATCCCTGGGGGACCCCTGACTTCACATTGACAAAGGAGGAGCTTGTACCGCCCACCACTACTGCTTGGCGTCGGTGGCTTTTGTTTATTCTTGTGTTGTTACTTGAGTCAACTTTTCTTTAATCCAATGATGGAATGATTTAAATTAAATTTCATTGGTTGATTAATTATAATATTTAAATTTTCCTACATTTTTGAAAATGGCATTGTATTGATTTTCTGACAACTTTTACCTGAAATAAAGTGTGTAAAAGTGTATTCTATAAAATTAAAGTTGGGTTTTCATTATTTGACAATGAATTTGTTTGTATTGTTTTTCTTCATTTTTACAGTTTTCTTAACACAGTGTATATCTGTAGCAGCACACATGTTTTAGTTGAGGGAAAGGAGCATGTACCAGCTGAAATTACGCCAGAAAAGGAGGCAACTGCAGGTCATTCGCGCTTCTTGCCCCATATCTAGAGGGATATAATAAAG
Organism: Lymnaea stagnalis; assembly: GCA_964033795.1. Classification (NCBI taxonomy): domain Eukaryota; kingdom Metazoa; phylum Mollusca; class Gastropoda; family Lymnaeidae; genus Lymnaea; species Lymnaea stagnalis. The sequence continues at coordinate 958,443 of CAXITT010000050.1, read as the reverse complement.
TTGCTTCACTTGCCATGAAATTTATGTACCAACTGAAATTATTATATTAAATTTTAACATTTTGTTCCAATTTTCGTTTCTCTCTGTTAATAGCTAAACCAGCACATTCTTGATGGGTCATGGCAACCAAGATGGCAGCTGTGGCAAATGTCATGACGCAGATTACGTACATTTACCAATTTAAATATAGGTAAAGCTTTAATTATGGTTACACAGAATACAAATTTAAACCTTTCGGCAAATGCCTTCATTGGCTTCATCAGGACAAAAAATTGATGTTTGAAAACTCTATTTATCATTATCTCAGTCCAACACTCTTATAATTAGCATATTTATGATGATAGGGGCCATCCATAAATAATGTCACACTCACACGTCTAAAGGCGGGCGGGGGTCACATTTTAGTGACGATGTGTGACGTGGGGGAGGGGGTAAATCAATGTTAAGTAACATTAAAAGCGAAACATTATATATTATAGTAAAAAAACTACCACAAATGACATGAAAATGGCATTGAGTTTAAAGGAACCCGGGTCCAAATAGCGGCTATGCCTATGCCTGTCTGGAACCCGACAAAATGCTATTCGGATGACATTTTGTGGTAGTTTATTTTAGTTAAACCGAAGAAGTAAGTTAAAAAAAATATAGATCATTCAATTATCTTTCATTTTATACTTAATTTTGTCTTACAAACCCTACAATATTATTTTTAATATTTTTTAATAAACCCAAACTCTCACTTCTTTCCACTTCTGATACCCGGGGCCGGTTCTGAATAGCCACAGCCTTAACTTTATGTAAGAAAGACATTCATAAATCATAAGATTAATCTATAAGTATAAGTTAAATGATTTTAAAATTTAAATGTACCGTAAAATAATTAAGTAAATGTCAGTAATAAGTAAAAGGCGTAAACCGTAATTGGTCATAAAAGTGAAAATCAGTTTAAGTAAATTTTAGTTTAAAAAAAACTAAAACTAACTCTTCCAATTCTGCAGCAGTTAAAACATTTTCTTCACTAATGCTATTAAACATCCATTGTAAAAACGACAGATTTGACTCAATTTCGTGAGTAAACTCAGCGGAACGCGGATCTATTGAATTAACTCCAGGGTAACCAATGCGCTTCAAAGTATCTATGAAAAGTTGGTTATCCATGTCCATGTTAAGAATAGTTAAGATTTGTATTTTGATTGAATCGGAGTGGATCCGTTTATGACAAAGCGTCCTCTTAAAGTTGACGGAAAGCCGACGTGAACGCAGCCTTAGGGATTTTTAAATTTTACGGCCTAATGTAGAAACATGTCTTTATTAAAAAAAAACAACTATGCATTATTTTCATTTTCCATAAAACGTTTACATACTTAAGGCCATGCATATTTATATTACAAAATATGATTTTGGTAAATCTGATTTTTTTTACTCATCCCCTGGTCCCCTACCTCTTATTGCTTTTAATGATTTGTGGGTGCGTGCTTTGGTGTGGAGATTAATTGTGTAGCTGTTACTATTATAAATTATGTGCTTTGCAGCATTTGGGAGATGACGATTTTCGTTGATACGGTTTTATTAATAATAATAATAAAGTTTATTTGAAAAACACACTTCATCCCCAAAACCTCGAAGCGCGGTACAAAGTCAACCATATTAAAAAGAGAAATAAAAACAATCTAAAATTTACCACATTTAGTAAGAAGTGACATAGAGAACGCGGATGAAAGAAGACACGCTGTTATTCAATAAAGAACTACGGTATATGAAATATTTATCACGTATTTGTTTAATAATTAATCCTGCCCCATAAACATAAAAGAAGACGTATCAAAGTTATTGACCTGCTTATCTCAGTTAAACAGTTAATAAGTCAAGGATTGCATAGGCATATTGGTTCGTAACAATCCCTTATGACATAAATAATATATCCATTGACACCCACCCCCCCCCCTCCTTATATTATAAAACTTCGAGCACCCACCCCAATAAAACTGAAAAAAGTCACACAAAAAACCGAAACAAGCATAGGAACCAGAATGATCATGATCAATACTTTGATCGTGGGTCCTCAACAGGGTTTCTTTCAGCTATATTTCCGAGGGGGCACTACCCCCCCCCCGGAAAACCAAGTCCCCCCC
>CAXITT010000050.1:943586-955822 GCA_964033795.1 Lymnaea stagnalis | reverse complement strand
ATAGCCATTTTCATTGTTTCTATAGTATAGTAGTTACTATCCTAGTGTCTCATTTTTATTTACTTAGTTTACATGTTTTAATAACTGTAAAGCGCTTAGAGCTTTATGGTAAGCGCTATATAAAAATGCCTAAATAAATAAATAAATAAATAATTCACACCTACCCAAATCTGCCATCCATGTTTATTTATAGTTTCACCTTACCCCCCCCCCCACACACACACACATACTATTTTATATTGGCGTCACCGATTAAATATGTAGCGCCCTGCCATAATCCAACCTCCCTTGATTGGGAAAGTTTTTTTACGTTCTAATTTGTTTTCTAATTGGTTTTTAAATAATACTACCGGGTGATACAAAATTTCTAGAAATTCTTTTCAAGAGGGTTCTAACCCTTCCCCCCCCCCCTCCCCTAAATAAGCCGGCAGCTTTCCCAGTCGGAAGAGATTTGCTATATTTCCTAGACTAGGCAGGAGACAAATTATGAGAGTTACCAGAATTAATAGGAGCCTTACAAGATTCTAGTTATTGTGTGTATGTGTGTGTGTATATATTTGATTTTGTATTTTCAAATTTATTTAATGGTATATTTATATTCAATATAACTAGGTTTGGTATCGTTTTTCTCTGTAAGCTGTTTTCAGTTCTTTTTTACTTATTGTTCATTTAAAGAATCAAATCTTACGACATATTAACTTTAGAAAACCACGACCACGTATCAAAAAGAGAAAGAGATAAATTATAGATATTTTTTAAAAATTTAACTACATCTTTGGGTGATTTGTGTAGACTTGAAAATGATTTTTTTCCCCTGGTTTACAAAGTTACTACATAGGTATCATTGCTTTTCATGTCTTTGGGATAGTAGTGTTGAAAATATTAAATTGCTAAGCTACTTCACAAGGAAGATAATCAAACAAGCAGAGGCAACCATCAAGGTTAGTTCAACGTTTTATTGTAGGGGAACAACATGGAGTCCTACCAACATGGAGCACCAGACAAGACAGCATAAAAACATGACTCACAACACAAACAAATAATGTGGTGTGCAAAACAATGCGCAATTAACATTCAGTATTTTGCCATTTTCCAACAAGTAGAGTCAAGCATGAACATTTGATGAGAAAAGATTGACCTTCAAAGTAACTATGGTGGTCGGAGGGAAAATATATAATTCTATGACTGCCTGATAAAGCAGCTTGTAAAATTAAATGTTTTTAGTCTTTTATTAAAGTATTCAATAGACGCCGAGTAAGAACTTTATCAAACTGAAACCGAAATTTGAATATTGATGTCCACAGATCCGAAAAGGCATAAAAGACCCACCATTCATAAAATGAATGAATGAAATTGAATCATCTTACCAGCCTTTAATTATTATTGTTGTGCAAAAAAAGTTGTTACAATCTATTACCTACAATCACTAAGATTGATGTCCGGAGAACCTTAAGCAAAGAGTCAAGTGAAAGATTTCACTATGACAAATGCAAGCAATGGCAGCGAGATATCAAGGTCCTTAAAATGCACAGATGATGGAGATTTTTAAAAAATAATCTTACTCAGGATCATCTTTGAAGATCCTATATTATTGAAGTCTCATGAAGGGCGCTTCGTTTGTGCTCAATTATAATAAAAAGTCTCCAGTAAATATGTTCTTTTGGTTTAAAATAAACACTCTTTCATTTAGCACACTTTTCTTTAAATAATTAATATAATGCTTCAGACTTAAAAATGCCATTATGTTCATATCTCAAAAACTAAAGCGGGAGCTATGTTTGCAACAAGCGGGTCAAATTTAACTAGAAAAGATTTTATGTTGGGCAGAGGAATAATATAAAAAATGCATTTTTACTTTTATTTTAGTATTATTAATTTAGGAATATGAAGGTCTTGTTTAATAATTGAAGTCTGTTTAGTGTAACCTAATTTAATTTTGAAAACAAGCTTCTTTGAACATTAAAAAATATACCAAGTTAATCTATTATTCTATTTTCTATGTGAAAGAGATTGCCTTGCAGCATCAAATAAACTTCACCTAGCTCTTACTAATATTCTTAAGGCATTTAATTTGAGTGTCTCATTTCTTTTAGCTAAATTGAGAAGGTACTAGCCTGTTCTTTTTTTTCTTTTCCTTTTTTTTTTATATATCATGAGACCAATTTATTGGTAATCCGAAGCTTTTTATTTAAGGAAGATGATTGGTTGATGTAATTATGTAAATAAAGAAAATTAATCACACTAATTAAAAGAATGAAAGTTGTTTATTTACAGTTTCACTTTTGTGCATTAATTGAATATAATATAATATCTACATTAAGGAAAACAAAAAATTGCAATCTTGCACTAATGGCAAGTTAATGTTTATACTTAAATGTCTGGTGCAAACAAAAATGACATGAGCTGTTCATTAATAAACCATTTCAGTGAGGTCAACTCAAATAAAGGGAAATCAATAAAGTCTATTTTATGCTTTGCAAATATAAAACTGAATTTATTTATATAACTTTATTTATAGTTTAATGTTGGCAACTTGTTGAACTTTGAAAATGGTATAGTGAAAACAGTGCTGACAAATGATTTGTAGAATCTGTCCTCAACTTCCAATGTCTAAAGGAATGTACTAAGAAATGCTAGCTTTTATCATGAATAGAGATGCATTAAAATGATTTTTATTTTAATTGCAAAGAACAACTCATAGATTGTAATTAATGGCAGTTTTTTTAGCCAACAATTTATTAATTAATGTAAGCAAAGTTAACAAAAGAACTTGTTATGGATAGCTGAATGAATGTGAACAGATAATATCATGTGCAAAACTTTAACTTAGGATTTGGGTTGGCTACAAAAGTTAACAGCTGTGAATATATTGGTAATGAAAAGTAAAGTGATTTTAAATAAGCTAAAGATTCTTTTAAATAAAAACATCAAGTAATAAAAACTTGCAGCTATCAATTTAGTTAGAGAAAAATGAGTATCTTTGGTTTTAAAAAGTAATAAACTTATAATAAAATGAAATGTGTCATAAATTGATTAAAAGAATACAGATGATTCCAGTGCACTATTATATAATTTTCTTTTAAAATATAAAAAATTACTCAGCTAGCTGTAACGTCTTTAGTTACCTTAAAAACATGTGACTGGATTAACAGTGACACTTATCACTGAAAATTTTAATATGAATTATTAGAAAATATAACTAAATAATGATGTTAAATTTTATATGCATTTCGCATCATTAGATCAAAGTAAGCATCATTATCCACTGAGGCACTGACTCCAGCATAGTAATTCTCAAACTCCTCTTTTGTGATCTGTGGAGAAAAAAAAATTGATTGAAAATTGTGTTGATTGTTAGCTTAAATTTTAATGTTAAAATGTGCTCTAAGAAAAGGAAAAACTGTTCAACTATTGACCTCATGTGTTTAATATTGCACATCAGCTAAACAGTCTATTTACATGGTGCTTAAGCTTACAGTTTCTTAAGAGTTTATTTTTGAACCTTCTGAAAGGACTTATACAATTGTACTTACATTGGTGACTTAAGGTTATTTCCACTTTAGTTAATTTAAGCTATTTGACTTAAGCTAGGAGATGAAGTGAAATTAATTTCCTGGATATTTATACAAGGTCAAATTAATTTCATGGCTATTTATCCAAGGTCAAACCACAAAAACAAAAGGCTGTGGGATAATAAAGATGATTTCACTTACCTTACTTTTTTTTAAAAATACTATAAATCATAAATTGTTATAGAATGGCATTGTGAAATATGCAAAGCAACTAGGTTTCTCTCCAAATTTTTATAATTATATGTTAACTATATTCTTCCACACTTTGTATAGAAGCTGCCTAACATGGTGTGAGGGACGATTTTTTTTAAAAAATGTGTAATACAATTTTGCTTTTGCCTCTAAAAAAATTAATTAATATTTAAAAAGCAAACTGTGAATAACCCTAAAAATTGAAACAATTTTCTTGATCTTTTAAACTTCTTCCCTACTGAAAATTGTCAACTATGTTTTGTTAAATAATTTAAGTACCCCATAATAAAAAAAATTCTAACATAATGTATTAAAAAATTCACTTCATTATTTATATGAAAAAGAAGTTTAGAAAGTTATGTGGTGGATATAGGGGCAAGAGCAAATTCAAATAATTCAATTATTGACTCGTGAAAGAGTATATCCAAATCTGTAATAGATCCATTCATAGTTCCTTTTGTTGTATTTAGAGGCAAAAAATATTTATATCCATCATCACTATTGTTAAGAATTGGAATATATGGATTACATTCTTTTCTTCTTGGATTACGTTATTTTCTTCTGTATGGATTACATTATTCTCTTCTGTATGGATTAAATTATTTTCTTCTTTACAAAAAAATAAGAAATTTAAAAAAAACGTTAAAAATTAATAAACCATGACTGAACAATGCTGGATCTTAATTTTTTTTAATAGATCTTGTACATTATATATAAAGTTTGGTATAAACTGAAAAATATATTAACCTAGGCTACAAATAAAAATTTGCTAAAATACACTTACATAAAAATAAATAACTAGAATGATAAAATAGATTCATATCTTTAAAGTGACATTTAAAATCAAAGATTTCTCCATATGTAAATTTAAACTTAATGAAACATGCATTTAAAAATTAAACTGAATTTATAAACAAAACACACTAACGCACTCAGGATTTTTAAAAATCTAAAAAAGTTCAAAGAGCTAAAAGTTAGAAGGTTGTAAAAGTCACTAAATTAGACCACGTTGTTGAACTACAGAATAAATAGTCTCCATCTATGGAATCATTAATAGCCTTTTGTTTATAACCAAAAATGAATTCACAATATCAAAGTAACTGATTTCTATTCAGTTAATCTAGTTTCTTTATGAACAAGTACAAATATTACTTAAAAGCAAATAAAATTCATAAAAGCAAAATTTCATTAAAAAAAATTTCAAGTATTTAAGAGTAAAATCTAATAGTTGAAGTTTCTACTGTTACAAAAATAATTGGTGTACAAAAAACTCAAATGCTATTATTGTACAACATTCATCAAATAGCGCATGGATGCTGTCAAAAAGAAGAGGTTCCTTGAGACAATTTGATTTACAGAGGAACAAGGAATAAAAAAGGAAATAGTAAATTATCCTTTAATTTTAAGAAATGTTGTCAAGCAGTTAGAAAAACAGAGGTCAGACCTATTTTTGTTTTCTAACAACATGACTTTAGTAAAAGTCCAAAGCTTTAGATGAGATGTATCAAGCATTAAATGTCTACAGCCTATGTAACTAATACTTTTTTTATGAAATCCATAAGGTTTCTGTTGTCCAGTATTCTTAGGCATATGTATAGAGAAAAAACAAACCATTTTTTTATGGGTTGTTTGATGCCAGTCTCAATAATGTTTATTGAAAACTGCATCGTTGATGTAAATTATGTTAGAGCCGCCATCACACTCAAAAGTAGAGATCAAGAAATTGAACTAAAACCCAAAGGTGATGGTCCATTAATTCTTGCTGATCACAAGTTTTCAATTTGTGCAAAATGAGAAGAAAACGGCAAACCATGATGGAAAGAAAAACTTGTTCAACGCATAAGTAAAGAAGGTGAATTTAGCAGGAAAAAGTCTGAGTTAGGTGGGCATACATTTTTTGATAAGGATTCAAAGGCGCCGGTAAAGCCAGCACTGATTTTTCTTAAGATTATGTGCATATTTGAATTTAAAAAATGCTTTGATGTAAACATTATTAAATTCTCAAAGTTATACAATGATTGTAATGTATAAACTGTCTCGATATACAGGGCAACAATTTATTCTAGTATGAAGATTTTGATTAATAGTAAGGATGGAATTTAATAAAGATGTCAACGATTTAATGGGCAGTAACATGAGCTATAATTTCCAGGCTGTTCGCATCATGAGATCAAAATAAGCATCATTATCAATTGAAGCGCTCACTCCAGTGTAGTAATTCTCAAACTCATCTTGAGTAATCTGTAAATAGACAGTCAGCACTAAAACAAAGAACAACATTCATCACAAGGGTCTGGAATCACAATACAGGTTAGTATATTCTGATCTATTTTTGCATTTTATCTCCAGGTAAGTCATAGTCCGGATGCCTGTCTGACTTGTTTCAGTAGTGTGACTTAAGAAGTCATATTTTCTAAATGCTGAGATTCTTTCCATTAAATTTCATTTTTTTTTTTTTTTAAATAGTTAAAGTGTTTGATTTTTTAAAAAAATCATGTTTCTATCATAATTTGATGTTGTAGAAAATAACATATTTTTAAAAATAAATTATTATTTCTTTTTTATAGAAATAAAGGCTGAGATTCTTTCCATTACTTTCATTTTTGAATTGTTTGATTTTTAAAAAAAAATCATGTTTCTATCATTTGATGTTGTAGAAAATAACATATTTTTAAAAATAAATTATTATTTCTTTTTATAGAAATAGGAAAAATATAGCTAAAATTTCAAAATGGACTACGCTAAGAAAATTTGACATTTAAAAAATAATATTATAGTAGTTTTTAATTTACCTCACTTAATTAACTTAGGTATTAAAATTATTTAGAAACCTTGTTTATGAACTTTCCAAAATTAGCTGGATTACAAATTATTTATTACATGTATAATTATAATGAAGTGAGCTGCAAAGTCTTCAAGGGGCAAAAATTGAACTGGAAGTAGATGTTTAACTACTACATGAACCATGGCTTTTAATTAAATGCGAATAAAAATAAAATGCCACCACAAATTTAAATTTGGTGTAAAACTGATATTTTTAATAAATAATATAATAGCTAAACATTATTATTATTTTTTCCTTATGACAAACTATAATAAGTTAAGCGTAACAAATTTTAACTACTTCCATTTAAAACACAAAATTAAAAGACTAGATTCCCTGATTCTAAGCTCTGAGTTATCATTGAAATTTTTTAATAAAATGGAAATTAAATGCAAATTTAAAAAAAGAAAATGATGCTTCTTAATGCAGCTTTAACAAACTTTTAAAATATTTTTAGATACTCATATGGGACGACAATTTTTCATCTGTATAATACACCTATACTAAGTTAGAAAGCTAATAAGTCAATATTATATTTAAAAAAACAACTTTTTATCACTTTGATTTTCAAATTAAAATACTGTGCTTTTTGAAAATTTTATAATCATTACTAATTATTATTGTAGTAATTGGTGTTTTGTTAATCACTGTTAATATGTTACTCTTGTTGTCTAGTTACAACATAATGAGGTGAACTACACAAGGAACTTGGTGAATGGTGATGAACCATATAGATTCAATTTATTTCTTTAATATTACCTGACCCTGTTGTAGCAAATTAGAAAAAAACCAATGTGCTGAACAATAATATTCACTTGTACAATCAAGGTAATGAACTTTTTTCAATTTCTTTCATTTTAAGCAATTTTTCAAACACACAGAGAAGTGGAATAGAAAGATTTGTTGATATTTAAATAAGTCTTATTTAGGTAATGTGTTTTTTATATTAGAAATAAGTTCACAAAATAAATTTATTACAACTGCTTATTATTAACTTAATTTATAATAACATTTATTTTTTAAATTTATTTCATCCATTAAATAAGTATTAGTTGACTTTACATTCATTTATTCTGTAACTCAATCATATATAACAAACTAAGAACAAAGTTCAAATCATAATATTTGAAGTAGGGATAATGTTTATGATAAAATAAAGTTATTTATTAATAAAAGTTTTATAAGAAGACTGATAAAATGAGGATTTAAACATTATGAATTTCTTTTTGTTTTTTTTTAAATGGTGGACCTAAATTTAAAGATACCCTTATGTAGGCTTAACTAATTCAAGTTTTTTTTCTTAACTTTTATAGGCTGTAAAATCTGTTCCAAAATCTTTAAAAAAAAGACGGGGGAACATAAATACAACAGCAAGATAGGTGAACATATAGACCATTCTCATTATCCATGTGAAATGAATATTTCCCCTGAAAAACTTATTTTCACCCAAAAAGTTATAAATTTGCTAAACTACATTAACTTATTCAAAAAGGAAAAGAAACAGAAAAAAAATAAAAAACAAAAAAAAAAACCTGAACGAACCCATGCAAAACTCGCTCATGCTAATTAGTAATGTTCTATAATTAAAGTTATTTTACCTTGCCATCTTTATCATCACTGTCAAAGGAGTCCAAAAACTGCCTTAAAACTTGATCTTCTGTCCATTCACCACTGAGATATTTAGGGTGTTTTGATGCACTGTAAACACCCTTTAAGTCTTCTATTGTGACAACACCATCACCAGATTTATCTAATTTTCTAAAGGCTTGGTAGATCAGATTTTTTCTATTTGAGTTCATTGCTGGCTGAAAATTTTAATTCATCATTATTAATTACTGATGCAAGCCAATTAAAAAAAAAAGCTAATAGGACTATCTTCTTTATCTCAAATCCCTCACACATCATTTCATCTTGTATGTTTTTTAAAACGAGAATTGACACAAAATCTTTTTATATCTAGTTTTTGCCAGGTTTTATTTGCATGGCAGGAATTCATATTGATGGGGCTGAAAATTATTTTTTACAAATTATGACTTAAAAAAAATTAAATAATGTATTTAATGTCACCATGTACACTAACTTTTGGAAAATCAAAGCCTTTGCCTATATTGGTAATAGGACAACAAGATTAATCACTTGCATGAATGCATGGCATTTTTAATTACGGTAATGATGAGTGAAAAATCCAAGTTTGAAAAATGTTGAGTGTTACATTTTTGATTGAGGTTAATAAAAACAATGTGTATTTAAATGCATGGCCACCCTGAAAAATATGTTGACTATCGACTCTTGATACAGCAAAATCAGATTAAAAAATTCAGGCTACTTACTCGCAGTCTTGTTAAAAATTCATCAAAGTCAATTGTTCCACTTTTATCTTTGTCAAATATGCTGAACAGTTCATCACAGTGAGTTTTATCAAATTCTGTCAGCCCATAGTCATGCATGCCTTTCATAAACTCTTTTTTATCTAAACTTCTGTTTTCATCATCATCCATGATTTTAAATGTCCTGAAAGAAAAATATATTAAAAATATATCAAATAGAAACTCTGAGAAACTTCTAGGTATATAATGTTGCCCAAAAGTGGCTAAGGCTTAGACATGGAGATATGTACAAAAGATTTACCTGTTTAAGTGTATTCATTTTCTTATACTTAGACTTATATGAAAAATTTTATCTTTTAAATTTCTGCAAAATCTTATAACTTATAAATAAGTAAGCTAACTCTATTATTTTTGTATGGCCAAGGTCTATTCTTTTAACAAATCATCCAAGAAGTGACATTCGTAAAGTGTCAATGGCATTTCCTATTCCAAATCAATCCATGGGAATTTACTGAGAAAAATAATATTAGTTTTATTTACAGGTCTACTTAAAAAAACAAAGGTAACATTGTTTTTTATCGTGGGTAATTTAAAATGTTTAAAAATTGTTAAAAAATAATTAAAACCATATAAAACTAAATAAAACCGGTTTAATGTTTATTCAGTGACACAATAGTGAAAACGCATGTTCATTTATCCATAATTGTCAGCCAAAGTGATGATGAACTGTGAAAATAAGTTTGCATCGCCAAAGATAAGCAAACTCGTGCAAATAGGACGGAAAAAGAGCACTACTAGTCCCAAATTTTCCCAAACATTGAGAATAGGTGGATGCGGGCTAAGCGCAACGAGAAAACACATTACCAAAATAAATTTATATGCCGATTACTATTAATATTAGAATTAGGCCTATATAAAATACTTAAATTAATTACATGATTTGACATGTCTAGATTAACAGCAAAAAAATTATAATAATAATAAATGTACTAATCGTAAGTTTTTACCTTGCAAGACCTTTAATACCATTAGCACCCCTTGCTAAGCATGCTAATCTTAATCTTTCTACAGGGTCTGTTGTTGTTTGAAGAGCTTTTTTACATTTCATCTGAAGCTCGGCCTGTGAGCGCTTAGTAGCTGCCATGTTTACTCTGAAATGATTTAAAACAAAATGTCAGCGCCCATCTAAATCTCTTTAGCACAACTTTGTCAGGCCATGAACATAGGTTAAACGTAATGAACAACAAGTTTATTGCAACGGAAGACTAGAAAATTTTTTTAAAGAGTTGTTGGCCTAGGTCTAAGTTAAAGTAATGATATTAACAATTCTTCAAGAAAATCTAAGCAAGACACAGAATATTACGAACATTTCCAAGCTTAACACAACGAAACACTCAACGAACGGGCTTCAACTTGCTAAGAAGATTTATCGATCAACCGAAAGGCATAGAACGCGAAAAAAAACAATCAATGTTTTACCTGTGTCTCTATGGATACCGGGAGTAATCATTGCTGGTATTTCCATTGCAGTTGAAGAAAATCGAAACTCATCAAATTCAAGAGATGTGGCTTAACATTTTGACTTAAATTCAAAATATAAGTCACTGATAAAAAAAAATAAAAGGAAGTATTAATAAGCTTACACAAATTTTCACTTAATTTTTATTTTTTAAAATTAGTTTGAAAACAAGATAAAGAAAAAGGGACATTAAGTGTTTTATTTAATTAAAGGGAGAATATCGCAAACTTTTAACAGAATAAGAGCTTTTAATTTAATTCCCTTATAATTTAAAAAAAAAAAGTAAAGAAAAAAGAAGCCAGAACAATGTGTTGCTAATTTAAAATATATTCCTAACTTATAAATATTATAATACTACATATTATTTTACCACGGAGAGTAAAATTTAAGTTTGCAGTAAAACGCTGAAAAGATTCAAAAGATCCAACAAATCACTCACAAATTCAACCTTCTCATGGATTTTAGTGTTGCCACTTTTCGAGATAAAAACAGAACACAGTTTTCACATGGTCTTTGGATGTTTATGGTCACTCTGATGCTCCTGTTCAACTCCAGCCGTTTGGATATTTTATGGATGGTAGGGAAGGTATGAGGATAACAACATTTAATGGATGAGGTGGAGAAAGAAGGAAATGAGGAAGGTATGATAACAGTGCAATGGAGTAGCTAGAGTTAGCGTAGCCCTCGGCGGTCCTTGACTTTAGAGCCCCTAATTAACGAAAGATACAAATTACAATGATTGACGGGTTAGTGGAGAAGTTAGGAGTGAGTGGAGAGTTTAGGGGTGAGTGGAGAGTTTAGGGGTGAGTGGAGAGTTTAGGGGTGAGTGGAGAGTTTAGGGGTGAGTGGAGAGTTTAGGGGTGAGTGGAGAGTTTAGGGGTGAGTGGAGAGTTTAGGGGTGAGTGGAGAGTTTAGGGGTGAGTGGAGAGTTTAGGGGTGAGTGGAGAGTTTAGGGGTGAGTGGAGAGTTTAGGGGTGAGTGGAGAGTTTAGCTGTGAGTGGAGAGTTTAGGGGTGAGTGGAGAGTTTAGGGGTGAGGGAAGATTTTAGGGGTTAGTGGAGAGTTTAGGGGTGAGTGGAGAGTTTAGGTATGAGTGAAGATTTAGGGGTGAGTGGAGAATTTAGGGTAAAAGAGAAAGATGTGAGGGTGTGATCTATACACAACCGAAAAAAAACAATCGCCAAATTAAATTTGTTAGAACAGAAGTACAAAACCCAAAGTTCAAACTTTGTAGCTGCACAAATACGTTATTTTAACAAAAACATACATCGTTACAATGGTTGAAATCTTCTCATACAAGTTTTAATTTTATGCTGATCGAAATCTCACTTTGCTTGTCATTTATTTATTTATTTATTTTGTGTGTGCCAATTTTGTGACCAATGCAACAAGATCAATATGGCATGATGCCTGGGCGTTTTATATTGATAGTGTGATAGTGTGATAGTGTGATAGTGTGATATTGTGTTAAGGGCACGGTCATCTCGTCTCACTTTCAGTATCACACAGCATTCGTAAGTCTTTAAAAAAAAAAAAAAAGTTAGCTTCGAGAAGATGCGCTTATCCCTAAGCACTTGTGCTGGTCATGGCTAATGTGTGTGCCTGAAAAATAAAATGCCAAGTACCTGCACTTAATGGGGGTACTTTAAAACATCAGAAGTACATAACTTGAAAAATATGGTGTTTTTTTTTTTTTTTAATTTTTTTTTTTTCATCAATTTAAAACAAATGTTTTAAAATTAAGCCAGCCTGTTTAAATCAGACCCCAATCCGGAAGAAAAAAATTTAAAAGCAAAAAAAAAA
>CAXITT010000050.1:918624-943229 GCA_964033795.1 Lymnaea stagnalis | reverse complement strand
TTTCAGCTGTTATTTTTTTTGTTTATATATATATATATATATATATATATATATATATATATATATTATAAGGTGTGACGCCACACAATATCTTTTAACCCCCTCCCTAACCCATGTCACAAACTGTCTAACTTTCTTAGACCCCTGCACCTTCCGGAGCATGACCTACTTTATGGACGGCCTCATAATTCCCCGCTGCTAAATCTTGCTTTAATCATTTGGTCGAAAGACTCAACAAGATACTATTCTAACTGCAGCAGTAAATAAGACAATTCAATACGGTTTCCTTCTAACTGCAGCAGTAAATAAGACTTTTCAATACGGTTTCCTTCTAACTGCAGCAGTAAATAAGACTATTCAATACGGTTTCCTTCAATTGCAATAGTAAATATAAGCGAAGCACTGTATTCGACATATATGGAAATGTATCTATGTGATCAATTTGAAAAAGCTTTTCGTACTTGATAAACTGAGATAATCTCATTCAAATACCGATTTGATAACTCGAAAAAAAATCTACTGAAAAGAAAATAGAAAACAAAAATAATGAAAATTTTGCAAAATTTTGCGGTACCCCGATAATGGGACGTCGCGGCTCTCAAGGGCACAGCGGCGCACACTTTGGGAACCACTGGGTAAGGTGCAAGGTAATAGCATCTTTTATTTTCATTCGGTCATGCCTTCACAGTATGTCAAAAAAATAATAAGGTGATAAAGACCTCCTGGTAAGTCACATGACTCATGAAGCAATCAAATCCAAGCACATCCGCCATTAATTGGTTTTAACCTCAAACCCCAAATCCCACAAGTACTTTAAAAGTTGTGCTGGAAGCCGGCGTATAGCGCACTGCTGTTAACTCAGGCAACTCAACCCAGGGACTGTTCTCACCTCGGTTTACTGGGGACATGCAGGGGCTAGCTACATGGGACACCGACCCCCATAGCAGGGATCTAAGCCTGACATTGACTATGTCACACAAATAGGAAGGTGTTTTGGGTCAAGGTATCCCGTCCCGGACTGTCGCAACACTCCCCCGGGCTAAAACAGTTTTACCTCCACCACTCATGGCTGATCTTACCAAGATAATTGGGCCACACATACGTCAAGGAGCTGAGCCCCAACACCCTTCTTTCTCGATCATTCTCTTCTTTTGTCCTCTACCTTCTCTTTCAACTTCTCTTCTCTTTCTCTCCTTCTCTCTCTCTCTCTCTCTCTCTCTCTCTCTCTCTCTCTCTCTCTCTGTCACATCCATCCTGTCGTTTTCTCCTCTACTTCTACCTAGCAGAGCTCATATCACCATATTTTTTATCGAGTCCTCTGCATTACACTGATAATGCCGCAGGTCATCTTATTCAACAAATAATTAAAGCACTCTTTGAATTCAAGTTTCAACTCATGTCAACTCTTCAAACGTAAGAAACTCTATAAAGTCATGGCTGATCCAGTCTATAAAGCCATGGCTGATCCAGTCTATAAAGCCACGGCTGATCCAGTCTATAAAGCCATGGCTGATCCAGTCTATAAGGCCATGGCTGATTCAGTCTATAAAGCCACGGCTGATCCAGTCTATAAAGTCATGGCTGATTCAGTCTATAAAGCCATGGCTGATCCAGTCTATAAAGCCACGGCTGATCCAGTCTATAAAGTCATGGCTGATTCAGTCTATAAAGCCATGGCTGATCCAGTCTATAAAGTCATGGCTGATCCAGTCTATAAAGCCATGGCTGATCCAGTCTATAAAGTCATGGCTGAATCCGTCTATAAAGCCATGGCTGATCCAGTCTATAAAGTCATGGCTGATTCAGTCTATACAGCCATGGATGATTCAATCTATAAAGCCATGGCTGATCCAGTCTATAAAGTCATGGCTGATTCAGTCTATACAGCCATGGATGATTCAATCTATAAAGCCATGGATGATTCAGCCTATAAAGCCATGGCTGATTCAGACTATAAAGTCATGGTTGATTCAGTCTATAAAGTCATGGTTGATTCAGTCTATAAAGTCATGGATGATTCAATCTATAAAGCCATGGATGATTCAGCCTATAAAGCCATGGCTGATTCAGTCTACAAAGCCATGGCTGATTCAGTCTATAAAGCCATGGCTGATTCAGTCTATAAAGCCATGGCTGATTCAGTCTATAAAGCCAAGATTAGGATGATACCATATAGTTTAAAGGTGATTTACTTTTTCCTCCCATTTACACAATTGCAGTGCGAAATTAGGAAGTATACCGGGATCTAAAGAGAGGGAGAATATGCCTTCTTTGGACGTGAGCCCTTTGTTAGCAATATGTCTGCATTTATGGGAGGGGGAGGGGGAGGGGGGACACACAGAGAAGGGATTGTATAACAGTGAGGTCATTAGAGAAAACTAAGAGGTCAAAAGTCAATTTAGGTCACAGGTAAGAGGAGGTGACAGGATCGGTGAGGTGTGAGGGTTGAGTGTAGGAGAGTGGAAAGTGTGAGAGTTGAGTGTAGGAGAGTGGAAAGTGTGAGGGCTGAGTGTAGGAGAGTGGAAAGTGTGAGGGTTGAGAGTGGGAGAGTGGAAGGTGTGAGGGTAGAGTGCAAGGTGTGAATGTTAAGTGTGGGAGAGTGGAAGGTGTAATGGTTGAATGTAGGAGAGTGGAAGGTGTGAGGGTTGAGTGTAGGAGAGTGGAAGGTGTAGGGTTGAGAGTAGGAGAGTTGAAGGTGTGAGGGTTGAGTGTAGGACAGTGAAAGGTGTGAGGGTTGAGTTGAAGGAGAGTGGAAGGTGTGAGGGATGAGTGTAGGAGAGTGGAAGGTGAGAGGGTTGAGGGTTGGAGAGTGGAAGGTGTGAATTTTGAGTGTAGGAGAGTGGACGGTGTGAGGGTTGAGGGTAGGAGAGTGGAGGGTGTGAATTTTGAGTGTAGGAGAGTGGAAGGTAAGAGGTGTAGGAAGGTGGAAGGTGTGAGTGTGGGAGAGTGGAATGTGTGAGTTTTGAGTGTAGGAGAGTGGAAGGTAGAAGGTGTAGGAGAGTGGAAGGTAAGAGGGTTGAGTGTAGGAGAGTGGAAGGTAAGAGGGTTGAGTGTAGTACATTGTTAACATAATGAGATATTGTTTATTTAATTGTCATTCATTCAGATATTTGTATAGAGTTAAAGTTGTACGGTTTTATCTTCATTTGATCATTCCATTCAGTTGCACAATTTTGGGTAGATATATCACAAGTTTTAAACCGCTGGGTGTCGCTAATACAATGACACAACACAACTTGGGTAGGTATATCAAAGGTTTTAAACCGCTGGGTGTCGCTAATACAATGACACAACACAATTTGGGTAGGTATATCAAAGGTTTTAAACCGCTGGGTGTCGCTAATACATTGACACAACACAATTTGGGTAGGTATATCAAAGGTTTTAAACCGCTGGGTGTCGCTAATACATTGACACAACACAATTTGGGTAGGTATATCAAATATTTTAAACCACTGTGTATTGTGTGCACTATTAAAAAAGAGTTGTCGTTCTTTAGCCTGGGGCTAGGATTGCAACATTTACTTCGTGTTAAAGCCAAATATCCTGGTCTACTCTTAGATACAAGTTATTATTTGATACAAAATCTGCCATCAGAACGCCATTAGGAAACGTGAAGAAACCCCAGCCGATTGTATCCTTAACACCCCCCCCTCCCCACCCACACATTTTACAAACAAACGAAAAAAAAACCCAGTAATTCGTAGAACGAACGATCTTAATCAGGGATAATTGACTGCAAACGACTCTTTTTGTACCACCGGAAGTGACGTAAATTTGTTTCATCTAATTGTTGAAGCGGATGTTCATGTCAACAAACACCTACACTGTACGTGTCTCACAGGTAGACCCCCGGGGCACGCCTGACTGGGTGCTGCCATCCGAGTCCCCTACCCCCTACCCTCAACCCCTTAAAACCACATTTTCGTTCCAATCAGAACATCGCTGCTCATAATTTCAGGATGGGTGATCAGCGATGCATGACTGTGACCAAAAAGTGCACGTTTCGCAGCGAATAAAAAGGCCAGCGATGCTGCCATGTGGTCACCCTGAATTCAGTAGACCAGCAAGTGCTTCAGCTGTTGAAATAAAATTAAAAAAAGAAGAAAAACACAAGACTTGCTGTAAGTGTATTTCATTGATATCTGTGAATGTCATTTGTTCAAACTCACAAATGGCACTGCTTATTTACATTGCTTTGTTAACATGATGGTTATTGCAATAATATTTTTAAAAAAATTTGATTTGATGATTATCTAATACATTTAACATTGATTTTTTAACAAATGTTAACATTATTTCACATTAACAATAGTTTAAAAGATGTGTTAAAACTTGAGGGTGAGAAGTTAAATAATGAACCGCAGAGAACCGAATGGGAGAGAATTCTGGCTGTACAATGACTTACTTGAACTTAAAACTAGGAGAAATGAGACAACGATGAATGAACTAGACAAAATGGCTGAAATGGAAACACAGTTTTGCCACCATTTGCCTTGACACAACTGATCTAAATACTTTCTGCGTCTTTCAGCTATGTTAAGGACGTCATAACGACGTGCTGATTACGGCATAAAAGAGAAATTTAAAACAAATCGATCAGCTTTTTGGATTGATAAGAATAATACTTGAAAGAATCAATCAACTTACTGCATTTCTTGACCAATCAACTTACTGCATTGCTTGACCAATCAACTTACTGCATTTCTTGACCAATCAACTTACTGCATTTCTTGACCAATCAACTTACTGCATTGCTTGACCAATCAACTTACTGCATTGCTTGACCAATCAATTTACTGCATTGCTTGACCAATCAACTTACTGCATTGCATGACCAATCAACTTACTGCATTGCTTGAATTTTACTTTACGACAATTAGCTGTAGAAATTTAACTAAGGCTACGTTTCAGACATCGCAGATGCATCTCGACAGACATCTAACACAACGATCTCCTGGGACTCGATCGGCATCGAAATTATAGAAGGCTATAGATGACAACAAAAGTCTACTTTTTTGGGGGCGTGGGGGGTGGGGTGGGGGTAAGGGGGGCTGGCCTGTTTTTAGAATCCCCAGTTTCTTTTCCTCTAAGGTTCACTTCAATTTAACTTGCAAAAACATTGTTTGGCTCAAAAAAAAAAAAAAACACAAAAAAATCCCAAAAACCCCACTGCTATGTCCTTAACGGTCAACTTTAGTTGGGGGCGGGGGGGGTGGGGTGGGGGTAAGGGGGGCTGGCCTGTTTTTAGAATCCCCAGTTTCTTTTCCTCTAAGGTTCACTTCAATTTAACTTGCAAAAACATTGTTTGGCTCAAAAAAAAAAAAAAAACACAAAAAAATCCCAAAAACCCCACTGCTATGTCCTTAACGGTCAACTTTAGTCTGTTCAAAGAATTTCTGTCTTCAATTTGGTCCAAGAATCAAGGCCCATACCTTGAAGATTTTCTTTATTCAAAACTAGCTAAAGAAAAAAAAGAGCAGATCTTGAATTAGGAATCATCTTTTCAAACTTAAAGATCTTATTATTTGATTGCCTAATGGTGTGCACTTTCTTCCACAGGTCCATCTCCACGTCACCAGAGCCCTATTCACCAGACAGAATGAAGTCGCTTATTGTCACGTGTCTAGTCCTGCTTGACCTGACGGGCTCTAACCCCGTCACCACCGTCAACAAATGCCCCCAGCCCACCGCTTCCAACCCAGTCCCGCCAGCGTTGCTGTACGCCCACCCGGGGGACTGCCAGTATTTCTACACCTGCGCCTTCGGAACGGCTTATCTGATGCAGTGTCCAGCCGGCACAAGTTTCAGTGACGTATACCAAACTTGTGTACACAAGTTTTCCACCTACGACACGTGTGAACGTAAGTTTCTGGACTTGATCAGCAACATTATAAAAACAACAAACAACCTCTCAATCTGTTATAGTAATGGTATCATAAATAAAATCATAAATAGAAATGCTGCAAAAATCTGAGTAGCCAGTTTATTTTATTTCCACAGAAGAAAAGGCAGCTTGTGAGATTCTGACTCCCCACCCAAGTTTGTGCAATCGATTCTTTAACTCATCGTTGACCTCCCCTGTCGATGCCCTGCTGGGTCCGTCCGAGGATGAGTGCCCCTATCCACAATATTTTGATGCCCAGGAGCTGCGGTGCAGACCATTCGCGGAAGTCACGTGCGGTGACAACAGAACAGAGGTCAAGGACAGATGTAAGTAAATGTTTCACTGCGCATGCGTCGTGGACTCATTGCTAGGTGTTTTTTGGTTGAATATTTAAAAAATATATATATATATTAAACTTATTATTATTTTTTATCATTGTCATTGTCATTATGTGATAGAGGAGCATTAATGTCAAAGAATGATGTCAATGTCATACCCTTGTGTTTGTAATAATGACATTATGTCAGGGCTGTGACAACAACTCAACATGTTTGCTAAAGGCGATTCGATGAACAGAAAGTAGTTAATGTAAAGAATGAGAACTTAAGAGCTTTTAAATTTGTTTTAAAAATGCTGAATGTGAGCACGTGACCTATTTCTTCCAGGTGGATACGTCAAGGCTTATTCGTGTAGTGAGGCACATTGTGAGAAGTGTAGTTCCGTATTTCCTTCCTGTGTGGGACTGGCGGATGGATTGCACGTAAGTAGTGAGGCAAAAATAAATCTAAAACTTCATGTCTCTCTCCCTCCACCCCCCTTCTCTCTCTATCTCTCTCACTCTCTCTCTCTCTCTCTCTCGCCCTCTTTCTTACTGTCTTCCTTTGACCCTTCTCTGTCCCTTTGTCTCACTCATTTTTTGGATTGATAAGAATAATACTTGATTCATTCTTTGTCTCACTCACAGCTTTCCTTCTTTACGCGCTCTCTCTCTCCCTCTCTCTCTCTATCATGTTATTCCTCTGTCCCCCTTTCTTTATCTCTTTTCGCTGTCTCAGGTTGTTGTCTCTCTATCTTTCTCTCCGTGTCTGTCTCTGTAATGGTTCACCCCCACCCCACCCCAAACTCCCCATATCTGAACGCATTCCCTTTTAACAATATTATTTCATCTCTTCTTCTGTTAACAAAATATGTTGACATTTGTGTAAACTAACACGCATTCAACACTAACGCCACGCCCACCTTTTTTGTCTTTTTAAAATCTAATCAACGCAATCAGCTTGAACAAAGATACACATGGAGACCCTTCATGAAATAAGCGTATTTTCAAGGTATCAATAGAACTCTGTATGGTTTATTTAGTAATGTGATTTATATCAAATGTGACAAATATCTTGAATGACCCACAATTTCACAAATAAATACATGTATGAAATCGTTCCCCTCTCTCAGCCGAACCCAGATAAACTGTGGACCCCCTTGTACGTGAGCTGTGCCGCAGAACGGCAGGAGAGTTTGACTTGCGGCACACCTGTTGTCGGCACCTTGGCCTTTTTCTCACCCGTCAAAAACCAATGCGTCTCACGGTATGAGGTCCCGGCCAATTACGGCGGTTTACTTCCCAAGTGTGGCGCCAAGGCCCCGGGTCGGTATGTGGTGACCCTCCAACCAAGGGTTTATTACACGTGCCCGGATGTTGAGGTCTTCTACTGCCCGGCTGGCCAGGTTTTCAATGAGGTTAGCCAGCAGTGCGAGCCCATCGCGAGCTAAACGACGTCTAACCGGAAGTCTGCCCGTTGCCCAATAGGCTTTGTGTTCTTGTTATTTTTTGGAACAAAATTTGACGCAACGCGTCTTCATGTTATTTACTTTTCTTTTATATTAAGTTTTAAATAAGTGCAATAATGGCGATGGTGATTGATAGTAATGTGCCTGTTATGATGATGCTTGTGTACTTGTAAAAAAAAACCAGCAACATATTTGGAATTTGTGTAAATAGTTCTGTCATTGTCGCTCTCTTTGTGGTCTTAAAAATAAACTCTAAATCAATATGTGATATCAAATTGTCAATGTTAAGCCATATGTCTCTCAATATGTGATATCAAATTGTCCATGTTAAGCCATAGGTCAATCTATATGTGATATCAAATTAACAAATTTTGCTACATTAAGTTTTATATCTTGCTATCAAATCATTACAACTTTGATGTCTTGCTATTTAAATAAAAGGGTTTTATCTTGTTAATGAATGTGTTTGTCAGTCATCAAAGATAAGTCATCTTGTTAATAAATGTGTTTTTCAGTCATCAAACGTAAGTCATCTTGTTATTGAATGTACTTGTCAGTCATCAAACATAAGTCATCTTGTTATTGAATGTGTTTGTCAGTCATGAAACATAAGTCATCTTCTTTTTGAATGTGTTTGTCAGTCATCAAACATAAGTCATCTTGTTATTGAATGTGTTTGTCAGTCATAAAAAATAAGTCATCTGGATACAGCTTCATACATTACATTGACAGGTAGTTTAAACAAAAGACATTTGTAACTTCTTGTAGAACCAAGCCTTCATCCGTGTCAAACTAGTTTAAAGCTTTTAATCATACCCACATGGACATATTCACATACCAACCCACTCTTATGGCCACATACTCACATACCAACCCACTCTTATGGCCACATACTCGCATACCAACCCATTCACAATAATTGCTTGGAACCACCTGGACAATGCCGCTGTGGACTCGACATCTGTCGAAAGCTTCAAGGCTGCCCTGGCACCCACTAGGAGCTGTTAGGATAGAAACATCGCTCTCCCAACCATTGCACATATGCCAGTATATGGATGCAGCAACGAGCACTACCAGAACCATAATATATCAAATCTCTTCTAGCTGGGAAAGCTGACGGGTTATTTAGAGGTGTGTGTGTGTGTGGGTGGGGGGGGGGGTTAGAACCCTGTAGAAAAGAAAATCTAGAATCTAAATTTTCAATATTTGGACATTAAACCTCATTTTTCATGAGATGTAACCAGCATAGTTTAAGCCTATATAATTTTAAGAGTAATGGTTTGTTTAATTTATCAAAAGCTCTGATCTATGTCATATGTCATCATATGTATATGGACGACGGAGTAGGCTAATGACACGTGATCAAATGGCTTACGAGGCCGATCCTGGAAGTGCCGTCTCTAATGCACTTCTCACAGGAGAACCTTGACTTGAGATTAAATGTGAACTTCCTTAATGCCCTTCTCGTTGCAAGGACTTTTTTTTTCGTCTTTTGAATACTTCATACACTGGTGTTATTCTCCCATTCATTGATTTTAATGTTGGCTTCCCTCATTCTCCTTTTGCAAATGTCTTAAAATTGCCGGTGCAGTCGCCCATTGAGTTTTGACCCTTCTGCCAACTCTCCAATTCTCTATGCAACAGATCCGTTAGAATAGGACCTTCCTCCATTCTCCTTAGATGACCTAACCAGCGAAGAAGCCTCTTGCTGAGAGCGGAGAACTTGCTGCACATTTTTGTTCGTTTCAAGACCTCTATGTTAGGGACCTTGTCCTGCCACCGTTTCAAGACCTCTATGTTAGGGACCTTGTCCTGCCACCGTTTCAAGACCTCTGTGTTAGGGACCTTGTCCTGCCACCGTTTGAAGACCTCTGTGTTAGGGACCTTGTCCTGCCACCGTTTCAAGACCTCTGTGTTAGGGACCTTGTCCTGCCACCGTTTCAAGACCTCTGTGTTAGGGATCTTGTCCTGCCACCGTTCCAAGACCTCTGTGTTAGGCACCTTGTCCTGCCACCGTTTCAAGACCTGTATGTTAGGCACCTTGTCCTGCCACCGTTTGAAGACCTCTATGTTAGTCACCTTGTCCTGCCACCGTTTCAAGACCTCTATGTAAGTCACCTTGTCCTGCCACCGTTTCAAGACCTCTATGTTAGGCATCTTGTCCTGCCACCGTTTCAAGACCTCTATGTTAGGCACCTTGTCCTACCACCGTTTCAAGACCTCTATGTTAGTCACCGTGTCCTGCCACCGTTTCAAGACCTCTATGTTAGTCACCTTGTCCTGCCACCGTTTCAAGACCTCTATGTTAGGCACCTTGTCCTACCACCGTTTCAAGACCTCTATGTTAGTCACCTTGTCCTGCCACCGTTTCAAGACCACTATGTTAGGCACCTTGTCCTGCCACCGTTTCAAGACCACTATGTTAGGCACCTTGTCCTGCCACCGTTTCAAGACCACTATGTTAGGCACCTTGTCCAGCCACCGTTTCAAGACCACTATGTTAGGCACCTTGTCCTGCCACCGTTTCAAGACCACTATGTTAGGCATCTTGTCCTGCCACCGAGTTCGCAAAATGCGACGCAGACATCGTTGTTAGATCTGTTGAGTTTCAACTCATGACTGACATACGTGGTCCATACACCACAGCCATAGATGTGCGTACTGAGTACGGAGCCCAAATGCCTGACAGACGCTTAGTTTTTTGCTTTCAGTAAGGTTAGGTTTAGTTCACACCCACTTATTCGATGCAGCTAGATGTAGAGCGAACCTACCTAGTATCTTCACCTCCCAGACGCAGTCTCAGCCCCGTTGGATTGGGACACGTAGATCTTCACCACCCAGACGCAGTCTCAGCCCCGTTGGATGGGACACGTAGATCTTCACCACCCAGACGCAGTCTCAGCCCCGTTGGATGGGACACGTAGATCTTCACCACCCAGACTCAGTCTCAGCCCCGTTGGATGGGACACGTAGATCTTCACCACCCAGACGCAGTCTCAGCCCCGTTGGATGGGACACGTAGATCTTCACCACCCAGACTCAGTCTCAGCCCCGTTGGATGGGGCACGTAGATCTTCACCATCCAGACGCAGTCTCAGCCCGTTGGATGGGACACGTAGCCCGAATGGAAGACCCCGGCTCCCAAAACAGATATTCTTCGGAGAAGACACGATAGGCAAGCGCTCCCAATGAGGTAAAAAAAAAAATAATTTAAAAAAACACAGGGGGCCGAAGTAATTATAATAGCTACCGAGGAATTTCTCTCTTTGGCTTAGTTTGGAAGACTTTTGCCTGTGTTGCCCTTAAACGATGTACAGAGTCTGGCAAACCGCATCTACCCATAGAGTCCCAGTGTGGCTTCCAGAGTGGGCACTCAACAATAGACATGATATTATCATTTCGCCAAATGCATGAGAAATGTCGTGAACAGCATATGCCTCTCTATATTGCTTTCATTGACCTGACAAAGGCATTCGACTTGGTCAGCCGGATTGGCCTTTTCAGTACCTTGCAAAGAATAGGTTGTCCCCCACGACTGCTCACGGTCATACAGTCATTTTACAAAAACATGCCCAGCACAGTAACTTTCAATGGAGCTGTCTCTGAGTCATTTCCAGTTAGCAGCGGAGTAAAACGGGGTTGTGTACTGGCACCAACACTCCTCTCCATTTTCTTGTCGATGCTCCTTCTATTTGACTTCAGTGACCGTGAAGATGGAGTGTACGTCCATACAAGATCTGATGGCAGACTGTTCAATATCGCCCGCCTTCATGAAAAGACCAAGGTAAAAACGGTGCTGATTCGTGAACTGCTGTTCGCTGACGATGCCGCCTTAATATTTCACACAGAAGAAGGTCTGCAGGGGCTGGTTAATCGTCTATCACACGCTTGTAATGAGTTCGGACTTTCGATTAGTGTACAAAAAACACATGTAATGAAGCAAGAAGCACTGTGCCCTCCAATCATATCTATTGAGGGTCATAATCTTTCGGTTGTTGATCATTTCACACACCTTGGATCCAATATTTCTAGTTCTCTCTCCCACTATGAAGCGATAAATATCAGGATCGCAAAAGCAGCTGAAACTATGGCTAAACTGAATAAACGGATGTGTGATAATCTCAATCTAACTGATAAAACAAAAATATGTGTCTATTCAGGCATGCGTGCTTAGCACGCTCCTATATGGTAGCGAAGTGTGGACCACATACACCAGTCAGGAGCGGAAACTCAACACATTTCTTTCAAAGATGTCTGCGTCGTGTTTTACGCATTCGGTGGCAGGACAAGGTGCCTAACACGGAGGTCTTGGAACGTGCACACATGTTTAGCATATTCTCTGCTCTTCCTTCGCTGGTTAGGTCATGTACGGAGAATGGAGGAAGGACATAAGGACGTATCCCAAAGATACTGCTGTATGGAGAGTTGGCAGAAGGAACATGACTTGTTGGACGGCCACGCCTCAGATTTATGGACGTTTGCAAAAGGAGCATGAAGGAAGCCAACATTGAAATCAACGAATGGGAGCCCATTGCCGAACAACGTAACCAGCTGACGAACAGCAGTGTTTGAAGGAGTAAAAAAGGCAGAAGATATTCGAAACGAGGCCCTTGCAACCAAAAGAACAATACAGAAGTCAATATCTTACCAGGAATCAATATTATCCTGCGAGAAACGCAGTCGAGATTGTCATTCTAGGATTGACCTAGTGAGCCACTCGTCGAAGTGTAGGACTACATAGCTACTCCATCGTCTCGCGAAGACGGACGGATGCCATATATAATTCATCCAAATTGTCATATTTTTTCCTTTTAAATAACACCTCACTGACAGAAGAGCTCTACATGATATCACAAATTGCTGTTTAATTTTTAACAACGAATGCGCAAAATAATTCTAAATGTCCCTGTGTCAAATTTGACAATTTGTTGAATGTCCTTAATTTGTTGAATGTCCTCAATTTGTTGAATGTCCTCAATTTGTTGAATGTCCTCAATTTGTTGAATGTCCTCAATTTGTTGAATGTCCTCAATTTGTTGAATGTCCTCAATTTGTTGAATGTCCTCAATTTGTTGAATGTCCTCCATTTGTTGAATGTCTTCCATTTGTTGAATGTCCTCCATTTGTTGAATGTCCTCCATTTGTTGAATGTCCTCCATTTGTTGAATGTCCTCCATTTGTTGAATGTCCTCCATTTGTTGAATGTCCTCCATTTGATCTTGAAATGAAAAAAAGGTCATCTGATGTAAATGGAGATGAAGGAACGAACAGAACACAGAACATAGAACACGGAACATAGAACACGGAACATAGAACACAGAACTTAGGACAGATAATATTTGCAAGTTTCTCCTATATTGTTTTAGATCGGCATTTGTTTAGAGCACACTCCAATGCTATATTACTCTCGCCCCCGACCAAGACATTTGTCTCTCAGCGTTAGATATGGCTGTTTGCGACTTTGGACATGAACAATTCATAATTTATCTATTTATATATCTATTCATGATTTATCTATTTATGTATCTATTCATAATTTATCTATTTATATATCTATTCATAATTTATCTATTTATATATCTATTCATGATTTATCTATTTATATATCTATTCATAATTAATCTATTTATATATCTATTCATAATTTATCTATTTATATATCTATTCATAATTTATCTATTTATATATCTATTCATGATTTATCTATTTATATATCTATTCATATTTTATATATTTATATATCTATTCATGATTTATCTATTTATATATCTATTCATGATTTATCTATTTATATATCTATTCATGATTTATCTATTTATATATCTATTCATGATTTATCTATTTATATATGTAGCCGTGTGGTGACGTAGCTTACAGTTTACATAAAATCAAAATAAAACAATCAGGTCTGAGAACTATAGTTTTTTTTTAATATAAGGTACAATCCGTTGACAGAGCCGACAGGAAAATCTCTCACACCTGCCATCGACCCGACGCATCCGTTCCACACCACAATCTCAAAAATGTACACACCTCAAGTCCCAGTTCGCCCCCCCTCCCACACACACACAGTCACAGGGAACCCGCGTCCGAGCTGACCATGGGTCAACCCCGTAGCAGGGATGGTTATTCCCGCGTCTAAATAACCTACATAAAATTTAAGGCCAGTACACGGCTGAGTGTTAAGTTGAATGACCATGGATAATGGATGTGTACGTGCTTGGGGTTACCCATAGCAGGCACACTATAACTATGAGAGTGGCTTCTCTTATATAGTGGCACATTGCCACATATATCTATTCATAATTTATCTATTTATATATCTATTCATAATTTATCTATTTATATATCTATTCATGATTTATCTATTTATATATCTATTCATAATTTATCTATTTATATATCTATTCATAATTTATCTATTTATATATCTATTCATAATTTATCTATTTATATATCTATTCATAATTTATCTATTTATATATCTATTCATAATGTATCTATTTATATATCTATTCATGATTTATCTATTTATATATCTATTCATAATTTATCTATTTATATATCTATTCATAATTTATCTATTTATATATCTATTCATGATTTATCTATTTATATATCTATTCATAATTTATCTATTTATATATATATATATATTTCATAATCTATTTGCAGGAAAAAAGTGACGTTTAGAAGAGATAAAGAGTCTTTCATAGATCCAAATAAAATGAAACAGAAGGACACAAAATTCTAAAAAATATAGTTGTTCATCCTCTTAACTCTATTAAACATTAAAGAGGCTTTAGAACTAGAATTGCAAAGTTCGATCAGACTGCAAAGTTCCGCACCGACGAACGTGGTCCATTAAGATGGGTATCGGCCTTCATTCAACGCTATGGGCTCGGTCGCCAGACCATTTGAAAAAAAAGCGAATCGTGTTCGGAAACGTCTAAAGTGTAACATCCGCCAACCTTGACCTAAAAATAACCTCGTCCAGGTTATTCCGCTCTGACGAAGCTTTTCCCCCTCCACCCACCTTCCTCAAGTTTTTTTTTTTTTTTTTAACACATTTTTTTTTGTTTTTCAAATCCTCCACGGAAATAACCATCACCCCATCAGGTTGACCATCATCCCATCAGGTTGACCATCATCCCATCAGGTTGACCATCATCCCATCAGGTTGACCATCATCCCATCAGGTTGACCATCATCCCATCAGGTTGACCATCATCCCATCAGGTTGACCATCATCCCATCAGGTTGACCATCATCCCATCAGGTTGACCATCATCCCATCAGGTTAACCAACATCCCATCACGCTGACCATCATCCCATCAGGTTGACCATCATCCCATCAGGTTGACCATCATCCCATCAGGTTGACCATCATTCCACCAGGTTGACCATCATCCCATCAGGTTGACCATCATCCCATCAGGTTGACCATCATCCCATCAGGTTGACCATCATTCCACCAGATTAACCATCATCCCATCAGGTTGACCATCATCCCATCAGGTTGACCATCATCCCATCAGGTTGACCATCATTCCACCAGATTAACCTTTATCCCACCAGATTAACCATCATTCCACCAGATTAACCGTCATCCCACCAGATTAACCATCATTCCACCAGATTAACCATTATGCAACAAGATTAACCATCATCCCACCAGATTAACCATCGTTCCACCAGATTAACCATTATGCAACAAGATTAACCATCATCCCACCAGATTAACCATCGTTCCACCAGATTAACCATTATGCAACAAGATTAACCATCATTCCACCAGATTAACAATCATTGCACCAGATTAACCATCATTCCACCAGATTAACCATCATCCCACCAGATTAACCATCATCCCACCAGATTAACCATCATCCCACCAGATTAACCACCATCCCAGCAGATCTCACAGCCTTGAAAAACCCTTCCCCATTAAGTTTACAATGATAACATATTCGACACCGTAGTCAATATTTTCATACAATGATTACGACACACATAAACACAATAATTTTAATTAGTGGTTCTCAAAGTAGGTGATACCACCCCAACCCCCCGCAAAGTTCTTGATGACGCGCAAGGATCACGGACTTAAAAAAACTTTTAAAAAACTTCATGCATGCCAGGTGTCACATTTAATATGAGTGGAGTGTAGGCCGACCCGGAAGATGGGCTAAGGGGGAGCCACGTCTACCCCATTAAACCGTTCCCTTAAACATTGTAAAAAAAAAAGCTACACCTACACTCGCTTGCTTAAATAGAATCTAGATCAGGGGGTCTCAAACTCAAATCATCCGCGGGCCGCAGGAGGTAGGGTCTAAGTGCGACTGGGCCGTATCAGGTATTCCAAACAAAAAAGCGGTTACAAATTCAATAAAGCAGAACTGTTAAAACGTGCGAAACCTTTATTAATAAAAAATCAAAACATTAAGGGTTCTCAAGAACTAGGCTTCACTTTCTTCCACCTACTCACTGATGCCAGAGACCTGGCTGAGCTTCCTCTTACACAGCTGAGCAACTTTGGCTTGAGTGAGGAAACAACCGAGACCCTCAGTTTATCTTGAAGATGCTCATCAGTAAGTTTGGCCCCGATCTTTGACTTGTTCAAGTTCATAGGGGAAAAGAGATTTTCACACAGAAATGTACTCCCCCAAAAAAGGCACATGATCCGCTTGAACAACCTGGAAAGCTCAGTGAAGGTGGAGGACAATGCTCTCATAAATTGTTCATGCTTGTCTGTTTATCCATTCACCTCCCTGAACTTAGAATTGCACTGAAGATCTATCAGATCCATTTAAAGCGGTTTTTTTTAAAGGGGGGGGGGGCATTAAAGGAGATAGGTCAGCAAAAAGTTGGTCTGCGTGTTTTGAAGTCTAAAAACATGTGATCAAATTCTTCCTGTAGCTTTGCAATGGCATCAGTTTACTTATTACTGAATGGTGTGCCCGAGTCCATGAGTGCTTTACATGTTGGGAAATGGCAGAGGTTTCTCTAAGAACCATAACACAAGTTTTGTGCCGAATGCCCTGACATTGTCATAGGCAACACTGACAAGCTACCCCTGGTCTTGTAAAGTTTTATGAGTACATTAAGCTCCTGTGTTGTTGTTTTTTGTTGTTCTTCCGTCGAAGATCGACTAGGACCATCGAGTCGTCTGGTGACTGATGATTTGCGCGGGTGATTTTTGTTTAAAGTGAAGAAGAGTTGCGCGGCGTCAACCTCACTCTCTCGTCCGGGCCCACCATATCCAGTGGGAAGACTCTACGTCAAGACGACCAGGGATGGGTACGGTTGCAGGAATTGTCATTGTATGCGCCTTACGGGACTCCAACTCCGGGTTTGAATTCAGGGTTTCCTTCTCTTAGATGAGTTGTCGACCAAGGTTAACGAGTCTGATCCACCTGGGGTTATGTTTTTGGCTGAAATTGAACTCCAGACCACCAACTTGAGGTTTGGCTGTGTAATGTCAACAAGAAAAGCCAACTCCATGAACTATTTGGGATCACTTAGTACAGGAACTACCACCCCATCCTTCTCCACTGTCACAGATCAAATATTTAGATATTAGTTTTGTTCCGGAATAATGTATTGTTTTGTAAAGTAGAAAGAACAGGAAGTTGAGAGTTATAAGAGAGAGAGAGAGAGAGAGAGAGTGAAGAACTCAAATTAATGGCGGTTTGAATACATTTCTTGATTAGCACTTGCTATGATTACTTTTGTATAATACAGCATCTTAATGTTGATTCAACCAATGTGAAGTCGGGAAGAGGTTATGACAATGATACTTGCTCTGATTTATGGAGGTGGTATTTGATGTGTTGCACATGATTCAGTCAATAAATGTGATGCAAACTCTTAGTTTTGGCCACCGTGCTTGGTTAGATAATCATGGACGTCTGTGAATGTGAATAAATACTATAAGCAACAACTGCAAGTGACATCATCACTCCATATGATCGTTACACCCATGAAGGCTTTAAATGCTAAAACGTGTTCTGACAGTAGTCAGTAGCAGGCAACATTTATGAACTATTGATGCGAAGGAAGATTCTATTGTAGGGAGAATGAATTTTGATTTTTTATCGTAGAAAAGGCCTTTTTGACTAACCTTTTTGAAAGTGACCAAGCTGACAGGCTGGGAATTTCCCTCACTCGTAAACACTAGCGGCGACTTTAATAGGGATTCTTTGATCCTTTTTACACAATTCTGGTTGTGCATTATCCACTAACTGGCTTTTTAAACTTTTTTCAAAACCACACTTTGGCTATGTTTGTCTCATAAAATGCAATAAAATAAATACATTTAGTCTGACTTAAAAACGTTTTTTACCATTATAATCAACGTCCAAATCTATCCAAGCTTAATAAAAATCAGAATTAGACTAGTCGGTGAGATTCGACTGAAACCGTCGCGGAGGGTCACGTGATAGATATGAAACACGCGGACTGCATTAAAACTAAACTTTGCTGTCATGTAGCGGGCCGCAAAGTATCATCTTGTGGGCCGCGAGTTTGAGACCCCTGATCTAGATCAAATCAGACAGAGTCAAATATATATAAATGTAGATTGGAAGACTAGAATTAAATAGAATCTAGATCAAGCCAGACTGAATCAAATAAATATAAATGTAGATCGAAAGACTAGAATTAAATAGAATCTATATCAAGACGGACAGAGTCAAATACACATCAATGTAGATTGGAAGACTAGAATTAAATAGAATCTAAGTACTGAACTGGACGACACTCCAAATTAAAAGGGAGTCTACACTCCATGTAGAAGGGGACACTACACCAAGCTGAAAGGGAGACTATACTCCTAAGTGAAGGGGAGTTTACACCGAATTGAAGGGGAGACTACAATCCCAGTTGAATGAGAGAATAAACAGCCAGATGAAGGGGAGACTACACACTCATTCACCCAGTGGAAGGGGAAACTACATACTCAGTCACCCAGTGGAAGGGGAGACTACACACCCAGTGACCAAGATCAAAATAAGAAACATTTCTGCGCACTGATATCAGAATACATCGTTGGTATTAAATACAACGAAAGGCAACTAATAAGATAAACAGAGCAAACGGTAGACGCTTAAAGACAAAGAAGTTATGTTTAAAGGCCCTTAAATTTTGCTCTAGTTGCACAGAGAAAGAATCCAAAAACTTTTCGTTAAATAATATATATATTTTTTTTTGTGTGTTGAAAATTCATCATATACTTAAACGCTAAAAAAAAAAAGTAACATCAAATCTGTGTTGTATGAAGCTGGGGCATTTGAAGTACTATTGTTTTATTTTCTACGAAGTCCTCTTTTTGGCGAGGTTACAAAATGTCCCGCCTACGTCATTTCCTGGTCAACATAGGGTTTGATCTAAATTAAGAAGCGTTACTAAGATAATTTAGCTCTGTTTTGTTTTTTTAAAGTAGAAGAATAAATTGATCCAATCAAGATATCTAAAAATGAAATATGTATTTCCAGTAGAAATGTAAAATTGTATACTTTCTTTCCTTCATTTTATTTATTTGTTAACAATTTCTTGTAAAAAAAAAAAAAGTTTTTCAATAGCGTCGATGGTAAAATATTGTGTACTCTTAGTGCCAAATTTTTACAGGAACAAAATAAAGAGATGAAAAACTATCGGTATTAAAAATGAACAGAGAATTCCATGCATGATATTATTATCTTTAGTGCACATCCAGTTGACGTGCCGATGTATGAAATCCTTCATATTAACTTCGGTTTTGTTCGTGGCTAGCAAAATCTCCCGTGACTAATTGACCCACTTCCCGTCAACTTATCGAGCTGAAACTTGGCACATAGATTCGTTGCCAATGACAACATATGACATAAAATTATCTAAACACCGACTCCATAAAATCAGTTTTTACTCTTTCTGAAAGGGAAGACGAAGGCAAGGCGATGCCACAGATCTCAAGAAATACCCCCCCCCCCCGATCACTGCGCTCAATGAGATTCTTAAAGAACAAAACACAAGTGCGTTTGTTGCGTAATATTTTCTTTTGTTTTTCTTTAATAGTTGGTGAAATAAATCTACGGTGTCAAGGCGGGTGGGTCATTAGAATATCCATAGAGTCGACTTTTGGGGCGTCATTAGAATATCCATAGAGTCTACTTCTGGGGCGTCATTAGAATATCCATAGAGTCGACTTCTGGGGCGTCATTAGAATATCCATAGAGTCTACTTCTGGGGCGTCATTAGAATATCCATAGAGTCTACTTCTGGGGCGTCATTAGAATATCCATAGAGTCTACTTCTGGGGCGTCATTAGAATATCCATAGAGTCTACTTCTGGGGCGTCATTAGAATATCCATAGAGTCTACTTCTGGGGCGTCATTAGAATATCCATAGAGTCTACTTCTGGGGCGTCATTAGAATATCCATAGAGTCTACTTCTGGGGCGTGAACAAGTGGTTGAGAGCCGGAGGTGGGGGGGGGAGCACTCACTCATTGAGATTCTTATCAAGGGCGTTACTTGTATGCATTTTCTTACACCCCCCCCCGCTCGATATTACATTTTATACACGACTTATTCAAACAACTTTGTTTTTAGGGGTTGTTTAATTGAAAGACTTTATATGACTTTGTCTCAAATGACTTTGTCTCAGATGACTTGGTCTCAGATGACTTTGTCTCAGATGACTTTGACTCAGATGACTTTGTCTCAGATGACTTTGTCTCAGATGACTTTGTCTCAGATAAATTTGACTCAGATGACTTTGTCTCAGATGACTTTGTCTCAGATGACTTTGTCTCAGATGACTTTGTCTCAGATGACTTTGTCTCAGATGACCTTGTTTCAGATGACTTTGTGTGAGAAGACTTTGTTTCAGATGACTATGTCTCAGATGACTTTGTCTCAGATGACTTTGTCTCAGTGATTCTATTTCATACCACCGGAAGAGACCATAAAAATGACCTATCTCACCCGGTGCACCGCGATGCACCTTAAAAGTTAAAACCCGATTTCTATCGACGTCTGAACAGTCACTGGTTCAGTATCAGATCTAAGTTTGTCTTTACAACATTTGCCGCTTCGACACTCTTACTGAAAGGGACCCATTCTTTCATGGACAACTTTATGGCCGTTCTGACATCTTTTACGACTTTTCACCAAGTGCGCATTTCTTAAGGTTGGATTTAATCTCATTTCCTTTTAGGCGTGTCATAGTTTACAACCTGTCACAACACATCAACCAAGGAATATACATCCATTGCATTATCTATAAATATGTACAGTTACCATCTGGAGCCTGACCACGACCAGCCCCACCCACCCGACCGTATGCCAGCACGCTGGGGGGAGGGAGTTGCTTCGGTGGGGGTGGGTGGGGGTGCTCGTATCGGCAGATCACGATATAAGTACATTGTAATAAAACAAATTAACTTAAGGGACGGATAGAGTTGTGTACGGCAACACTTGAAAATGGTAATTTGATTTTGAATGACCTGCTGACGTCGGGTTGAATCTACTTTAAAACTTTTCAGAATGATATCAAGGTCATTTTTTTTACAACGTAGGGCGGCTAAAAATGGCAATTTACCTTCATGGGCGCCCGCAGAAAACTTTCTAAGGGGGGGGGGGCAAAAAAATCGATTAACTTCCAGGGGGGGGGGCAAAAATTTTTTAGTAATGTTTAATGTAGTTTTAATTTACTGTAGCGTATTTGTATGCTGAACGAACGGACAGGACATCAGCTTAGTTACTTTCTCTTTATTTTCTCGTTACTTTAATAAATTTGTTGTCTATTTTTGTGTAAATTTTTTTTATCCAATCAATCCAGGGGGGGGGGCAAGTGCCCCCCCCCTGACCCTACCTGCGGGCGCCTATGTTTACATTTGTAGATGTTTTGGTCAAAGTCATTTTTACATGCTGGTTATATGGATGCTGATTGCTGATATATGGATGCTGGTATATGGATGCTGGTATATGGATGCTGGTATATGGTGCTTGTCATATGATTGCTGCTATATGAATGCTAGTATTTTGAAGCTGGTATATGGAACCTGGTAGATGTAAGCTGGTATATGGATGCTGGTATATGGATGCTGGTATATGGATGCTGGTATATGGATGCTGGTAAATGGAGGCTTGTATATGGATGCTGGTATATGGATGCTGGTATGTGGATGCTGGTATAGGGATGCTGGTATATGGTTCCTGGTATATGGATACTGGTATAGTTATGCTAGTATATGGATGCTGGTATATGGATGCTGTTATATGGTTTCTGGTATATGGATACTGGTATATTTATGCTAGTATATGGATGCTGGTATATGGATGCTGGTATATGGATGCTGGTATATGGATGCTGGTTTATAGGTTCTGGCATGTGGATGCTGGTATATGGATACTGGTATATGGATACTGGTATATTTATGCTAGTATATGGATGCTGGTATATGGATACTGGTATATTAATGCTAGTATATGGATGCTGGTACATGGATGCTGGTATATGGATGCTGGAATATGGATGCTGGAATATGGATGCTGGAATATGGATGCTGGTATATGGATGCTGGTATATGGATGCTGGAATATGGATGCTGGTATATGGATGCTGGTATATGGATGCTGGAATATGGATGCTGGTATATGGATGCTGGTATATGGATGCTGGTATATGGATGCTGGAATATGGATGCTGGAATATGGATGCTGGTATATGGATGCTGGTATATGGATGCTGGTATATGGATGCTGGTATATGGATGCTGGTATATGGATGCTGGTATATGGATGCTGGTATATGGATGCTGGTATATGGATGCTGGTATATGGATGCTGGTATATGGATGCTGGTATATGGATGCTGGTATATGGATGCTGGAATATGGATGCTGGTATATGGATGCTGGTATATGGATGCTGGTATATGGATGCTGGAATATGGATGCTGGAATATGGATGCTGGTATATGGATGCTGGTATATGGATGCTGGTATATGGATGCTGGTACATGGATGCTGGTTTATGGATGCTGGAATATGGATGCTGGTATATGGATGCTGGTATATGGATGCTGGAATATGGATGCTGGAATATGGATGCTGGTATATGGATGCTGGAATGTGGATGCCTTTAGCGGTGGATTATAGTGTCCAAGTGTTTATCCGAATTTGATTTGATATTTGGGGGGGGGGGGTTTAGGCAGACAGGCATACAATTAGGCAGACAGTCATACAATTAGACAGACAGTCATACAATTAGGCAGACAGTCATACACTTAGGCAGACAGTCATACACTTAGGCAGACAGTCATACAATTAGGCAGACAGTCATACAATTAGGCAGACAGTCATAAAATTAGGCAGGCAGTCATACAATTAGGCAGGCAGTCATACAATTAGGCAGACAGTCATACAATTAGGCAGACAGTCATACAATTAGGCAGACAGTCATACAATTAGGCAGACAGTCATACAATTAGGCAGACAGTCATACAATTAGGCAGACAGTCATACAATTAGGCAGACAGTCATACAATTAGGCAGACAGTCATACAATTAGGCAGACAGTCATACAATTAGGCAGACAGTCATACAATTAGGCAGACAGTCATACAATTAGGCAGGCAGTCATACACTTAGGCAAACAGTCATAGAATTAGGAAAACAGTCATACAATTAGGCAGACAGTCATACACTTAGGCAGACAGTCATACAATTAGGCAGGCAGTCATACAATTAGGTAAACAATCAAACAATTATGCAGACAGTCATACAATTAGGCAGACAGTCATACAATTATACAGACATTCATACAATTAGGCAGGCAGTCATACAATTAGGCAGGCAGTCATACAATTAGGCAGACAGTCATACAATTTGTCAGACAGTCATACAATTAGGCAGACAGTCATACAATTAAGCAGACAGTCATACAATTAGGCAGACCGTCATACAATTAGGCAGACAGTCTTACAATTAGGCAGACAGTCATTCTATTAGGCAGACAGTCATACAATTAGGCAGACAAAATATGAGTACACTTAGGCAGACAGTCATACACTTAGGCAGACAGCCATACAATTAGGCAGACAGTCACAAAACAAGTCCCTTTCACAATGAGACAGACATTCATAACACAAACGATCCAATATACGGATCACCTTACGATTACACAGACTATTTTTTCTTTCTGTACAGGGGCGGCATTTTCGGCCCAGTGTGAAGGTTCTTTTCATGGAAGGGGCGTCGCAATTCTTGTTCTGCCCCGGTTTGTATTGCTGTCAGTTTGTATTGCTACCAGTTAGAATTGCTACCAGTTTGTATTGCTGCCAGTTTGTATTGCTGCCAGTTGTATTGCAACCAGTTGTATTGCTGCCAGTTTGTATTACTGCCAGTTTGTATTGCTACCGGGCTACCAGTTGTATTGCTACCAGTTTGTATTGCTACCAGTTTGTATTGCAAACAGTTGTATTGCTGCCAGTTTGTATTGCTGCCAGTTTGGCCTTTGAAATGTTTTTTTCTTTAAATATAAATCTGATATTGTTGAAATTCCTTTTTTTTTTAAAAATAGCTCTTTTTTATCCTTCAAATTTTATTTGAATTAGGTGAATTTCTTTAGATTTCAAATGAGTTAGTGTACAATGAGTTAGGTGTATTTGTTTCTTAAGATTTCAGCTAAAGGTAAACGCCTAATTCAACAAATTTATAACTGTACCAGACTCGCATAAATTTGCAATAACTTATGAATTATAAATTCATGAGACTTTGTTCTGGCCATAGTTCCCCAGTGAGGCAAGACTCAGCTATTCTAACTCATCTTGTAGCTCTGCCAGGTGGCTTGGTTGGAGATTAGCTTTTGGTGTAAGTTCAGGATGACATTTTGGTGTGGAGAGTATACATTTTTGGGGCTTTTGTGGGGGGGGGGGGGGGGTGGTGTT
>CAXITT010000050.1:860055-916108 GCA_964033795.1 Lymnaea stagnalis | reverse complement strand
GAGGTAAACGCTGATATATTTCCTAACACAAAAAGTACCCCCCCCCCTTTTTTTATATTCAAAATTCCCCAACATCTGCAAACACTGACTCTCTGTGAATAGATTTAACTTTTAATTTATTAACATTTTACAAAATAATAATATTTGTGGGGTGGAAGGAGTAGTTTGTGGAGGGTGTGGAGGGGGTGGGGTGGGGGCATCAGTTTCGTAATGCCGTTCACCCTCCTCCTTTTGATAAACAGAATTAAATTTTTCATTAAAAAAAATATCCTGTACTAAATTGGCGCCAACTATTATTAGCTCTGTGTTCGACTTTTTCATAATAGTGCATACAGCATCAGTCTCACCTATCGTAACAGCTTGTGACAGCTTGCGTCTTGTGAACCTGATTATAATATGTGATGTCAACTATTTTGACAGCTTGTGTCTTGTGAACCTGATGTATTATGTGTGATGTCAACTATTGTGACAGCTTGTGTCTTGTGAAGCTGATGTATTATGTGTGGTGTCAACTATTGTGACAGCTTGTCTCTTTTGCACCTGATGCATTATGGGTGATGTCAACTATTGTGCCTTGTGTCTTGTGAAACTGTTGTTTTACGAGTGATGTCAACTATTGTGACAGCTTGTGTCTTGTGAACCTGATGTATTATGTGTGATGTCAACTATTGTGACAGCTTGTGTCTTGTGATCCTGATGTATCACGAGTGATGACAACCATTGTGACAGCTTGTGTCTTGTGAACATGATGTATTATATGTGATGTCAAATATTGTGACGGCTTGTATCTTGTGAACCTGATGTATTATGTGTGATGTCAACTATTGTGACAGCTTGTCTCTTTTGCACCAGATGCATTATGGGTGATGTCAACTATTGTGCCTTGTGTCTTGTGAAACTGTTGTTTTACGAGTGATGTCAACTATTGTGACAGCTTGTGTCTTGTGAACCTAATGTATTATGGGTGATGTCAACTATTGTGCCTTGTGTCTTGTGAACCTGATGTATTATGGGTGATGTCAACTATTGTGACAGCTTGTGTCTTGTGAACCTAATGTATTATGGGTGATGTCAACTATTGTGCCTTGTGTCTTGTGAACCTAATGTATTATGGGTGATGTCAACTATTGTGCCTTGTGTCTTGTGAACCTGATGTATTATGTGTGATGTCAACTACTGTGACAGCTTGTATCTTGTGAACCTCATGTATTATATGTGATGTCAACTATCGTGACAGCGTGTGTCTTGTAAACCTGATGCATTATGGGTGATGTCAACAATTGTGACAAATTGTGTCTTGTGAACCTGATGTACTATGGGTGATGTCAACTATTGTGACAGCTTTTGTCTTGTGATCCTGATGTATTATGTGTGATGTCAACTATTGTGACAGCTTGTGTCTTGTGATCCTGATGTATTATGTGTGATGTCAACTATTGTGACAGCTTGCGTCTTGTGAACCTGATGCATTATGTGTGATGTCAACTATTGTGACAGCTTGCGTCTTTTGAACTTGATGTATTATATGTGATGTCAACTATTGTGACAGCTTGTCTATTTTACAACTGATGCATTAGGGGTGATGTCAACTATTGTGCCTTGTGTCTTGTGAACCTGATGTATTATGTGTGATGTCAACTACTGTGACAGCTTGTATCTTGTGAACCTCATGTATTATATGTGATGTCAACTATCGTGACAGCGTGTGTCTTGTAAACCTGATGCATTATGGGTGATGTCAACAATTGTGACAAATTGTGTCTTGTGAACCTGATGTACTATGGGTGATGTCAACTATTGTGACAGCTTGTGTCTTTTGATCCTGATGTATTATGTGTGATGTCAACTATTGTGACAGCTTGTGTCTTGTGAATCTGATGTATTATGTGTAATGTCAACTATTGTGACAGCTTGTGTCTTGTGAACCTAATGTATTATGTGTGATTTCAACTATTGTGACAGCTTGTGTCTTGTGATCCTGATGTATTACGTGTGATGTCAACTATTGTGACAGCTTGTGTCTTGTAATCCTGATGCATTATGGGTGATGTCAACTATTGTGCCTTGTGTCTTGTGAACCTGTTGTTTTACGAGTGATGTCAACTATTGTGACAGCTTGTTTCTTCTGAATCTGATGTATTATATGTGATGTCAACCATTGTGACAGCTTGTGTCTTGTGATCCTGATGTATTATGTGTGATGTCAACTATTGTGACAGCTTGTGTCTTGTGAACATGATGTATTATGTGTGATATCAACTATTGTGACAGCTTGTGTCTTGTGAATCTGATGTATTATTTGGTGAAGTCAAACTTCCTTGATAGAAACCTTCTATTGACATGTTTATGTCTACTCCCGGGTATAGATTGGGTCAATCTGTCTTTGGTCGTTAGTGAAGACGTTTAAACTAATTTAGTGGGATCAGATTGAGACAAAATCGATTACGTAATATACTAAGGGGCTTAATAGAAGGAAAATGAGATTTGATGCTAAATTACTTCCCCTTAAAGGGTTTTTTAAACATTGATAAATTTTGATCGAAAAATGTACCAAATAACTTTTATTGATTCCGGAAATTTTCTGAATATGTTAAATAAGTTTTCATCGCCTAGTACAACATCCAAGAACTGGCCATTAGAAGACTAGTATACCCTAGTTATGTTTACCACTGATCGAGTGACAAATTATCATTTCACCGGCCATCAGCAACTTCTGTTATCAGTTAAATTTAATACATGAAACATAATAAACTATAAAAAAAGATGTTTCAATAAATTCATCCCCTGCCGTCCATGACGTAAACAACATCGAGCAGGGCAGAAACCATAACTAAATAAAATGAAAACAAATCATCATTTGAAGCAACAAAGAAATTAAATGAGTTACATTAGATTTCTAATGTTAAATGATTGGATTCACGATGTTATACTGAGCACGTAATCTCAAACCCAATCATTTAGAGACCACTGGGATTAAGAAAATTAAAGCTACCAATTTAGTTTCTTAAGTTATAATCAAGGGGAAAAAAATTACTAAATCTGTCATCCAAATTTTAACATGAATTATTTCCCTTTAAGTCTAAAGCTACCTCTCGGCGAAAGTGGGCGGGGGCTCTAACCCAAGCTACGTCACTGTGTGCGCTAGGTATATGCTTTATTTATTTAAAAACCGTTGTTTGATAATTGAATAAATTACCAAATTTCCTCTCAGCCAACTTTCATGTTAATAAGCAGGTTCAGAATATTTTTAGACACAATGACGTAAAGACACGGACTGCAAGACGCCTGCTGTTATTTCTGAATCTGATCTTGAGAAACAAAGCCAACAAACATATTTTAATGACTTATTATTTTAAAAAAAATAATATTTTAATTGAGGGCAATCCATCAATGACGTCACGCTAATATGGATCCCTTCCTCTGGACCCCCACCCTCCTCCCTAACTTTCCCTGATGCGTGACTTCACAAAGGATGACCCCTGAAATACAAACAAGATCGTAGTGGCGGCAACATTGTTGTTACAAATAAAGCCCCGAGTCTTGGACGAATTTATTGATGATTTCTTGTTGTGTACAATGTAAATATAGATTGCCTACTCTTTAACCCGAGTTCAGTCAATACAAAGTTTGCTTTAAAAAAAACAAAAACAAATAAAAGAGCTAGATCATCTGCTTTTCAAAACACAGAGTGCAATCTCTCGGTGAAATTGAAACGGTTTCTGAGTTCGATGGTTTGCTGTTTGAAAAGACCGCAACCAGGTTTATTGAATTGGGGTACACTATTTTTTTTTTGAAGCGGAAGTAACCCACCCATATACAGTGTCAAGTGATGTTTGCTCAGAGATGGGGGTGGCGGGTGGATGTGGGAGCGTGGCTGTGGGAGCGTGGTTGAGGGAGCGTGGTTGAGGGGGTTGGCTGTTTGCTCAGTGAGATGAACTGAAGGCGTTCCCGCCATCCATAGACTCAATGTGTTCATGGTAGTGGGTGCAGTCAACAGTGTGGGTTAGATGTGTCTTGTGTTCATGGTAGTGAGGGCGGTCAACAGTGTGGGTTAGATGTGTCTTGTGTTCATGGTAGTGGGGGAGGTTAACAGTGTGGGTTAGATGTGTCTTGTGTTTATGGTAGTGAGGGCGGTCAACAGTGTGGGTTAGATGTGTTTTGTGTTCATGGTAGTGAGGGCGGTCAACCGTGTGGGTTAGATGTGTCTTGTGTTCATGGTAGTGGGGGAGGTTAACAGTGTGGGTTAGATGTGTCTTGTGTTCATGATAGTGAGGGCGGTCAACAGTGTGGTTCGATGTGTCTTGTGTTCATGGTAGTGAGGGCGATCAACAGTGTGGGTTAGATCTGTCTTGTGTTCATGGTAGTGAGGGCGATCAACAGTGTGGGTTAGATGTGTCTTGTGTGTTGGAGCGTGGGGGCGGTCAACAGTGTGGGTTAGATGTGTCTTGTGTGTGTGTGGGAGCGGTCAACAGTGTGGGTTAGATGTGTCTTGTGTGTGTGGGAGCGTGGAGGCGGTCAACAGTGTGGGTTAGATGTGTCTTGTGTGTGGGGGCGTGGGGAGAGGGTGTATTTAAAATCTAAAAATATTGTAACAAGAGCTTAAGTGTAAATTTCAGCTTTTAAAATTCGTTTTAAATACACACACACAAAACCTATTTCACCAAGTCTTTGTTGTAAGACTAAAAATTCTTTAATACATGTATTCATTACGGTGTAGGGGCAAAGAGATTTTGAGACATTTATTTATTACATCATGGAGGCAGAGACATTTCCTTGTATTCAAGCACACCCTAAAGACTTATCATTTCTATTTTCAGCAACATTTAATTCAATGTGTTAAATACAAAGATCTGTGAACTCTTTTCCATAACTCAGGAGCACAGATGTGTGAATAGTAAGCGAATACATTTCTGTTGGGTTATTAAATTGTTTTTATGATAAAAATTCCCAAAACTTTATAAATCAGTGAATTTTCTTCAACCGTAAATAATTATTTTAAAAATTTAATTTTTATTCTTTTTGCATGCGATTAAAATTAGAAAAGCAAATCTTCTTCATGTATTGGAA
This sequence comes from Lymnaea stagnalis, assembly GCA_964033795.1. NCBI lineage: Eukaryota > Metazoa > Mollusca > Gastropoda > Lymnaeidae > Lymnaea > Lymnaea stagnalis. The sequence goes on along the minus strand of CAXITT010000050.1, from coordinate 911,041 downwards.
CACCATGGGTGGTAGACAAAGGGAGGTAATGACTAATGACATATGCAAGGTACAAATAGAAGTAGACAAAGGGAGGTAATGGCAAATGCAAGGTACAAGTCATGCACATTTAAACAGGTGAAGGTCAGATGATTGAAAACGATTAGTCCCCAGTAGAAACTAATGTCACACAGAAGAGCCAGTGTTATAGTAGAGACATTGTACAAACTTGATTGTATTGACTTAGCGATGGCAGTCATGAACACTGTCAGGAAGGCAACACATTGTTGTTCCCCCTTCCGTGGCGACCCACGTAGTTGATCAGCACATTAGCAACGCTACGTACCATAGTGATGTATGAAGTAATAATCAGTCAGGGAAATGTAACATAATCATGATAGAAGTAAACACCAGGGAAAATAGATAATTTCAACAGCTATTTTTGTATTGTAGCAGGCCGTCCCTCCCAAGAACCCAATACCAGGCCGCCCCTCTAATAAAACCCAATTGGATCTTTCGAGAACGAGTTGGCTTCTTTGAAGTCGAAAAGTCGTTCACGTGGTCCAGATTCTGAGATCAAGTGTCCTAGAATTCAGTGTCCTTTCGCCATTAGTATTCTATCTGTCACCATCAGTATTCTATCTGTCACAATCAGGAAAATTAGAAAGGCTGTCGTGTTATCATTCGTGAGCAGTTGGTTGAGTTTAACATTGAAGTTCTCGCTGTTGTTGTTTTTTAAAACTATGCTCAAATCACCCTCCCTCACCTGCCGGTGCACAATATCTCCAAGGACATCCGTCAGACATCAAAGATTGCACTTCCTATTTTCGATTCGTTGAGCAATCAATTGTTTCCCTTTCACACTTTTCATCAAAAGAGTTCGCTAATTTAAATGAAAGAAATTATTTACGACGTGCCTGCCAGCACTTTGGTAGAGATCAAATGGGGTAAAAATCATATTGTACAGTGATCTTATTGGGCATAGATCTTATTGTGCAGATATCTTATTGGGCAGATATCAAATTGGACAGAGATCTTATTGGGCAGAGATCGTATTGGGAAGAGATCATATTGGGCAGAGATCGTATTGGGCAGAGATCTTATTGGGCAGAGATCATATTGGGCAGATATCTTATTGGGTATAGATCATATTGGGCAGAGATCATATTGGGCAGAGATCATATAGGGCAGATATCTTATTGGGTATAGATCATATTGGGCAGAGATCATATTGGGGAGATATCTTATTGGGTATAGATCACATTGGGCAGAGATCATATTTGGCAGACATCTTATTGGGCAGAGATCATATTGGGCAGATATCTTATTGGGTATAGATCATATTGGGCAGATATCATATTTGGCAGACATCTTATTGGGCAGAGATCTTATTGGGTAGAGATCTTATTAGGCACATTTCATAATGTGCAGAGGTCTTATTGGGCACAGATCATATTGTGCAAAGATCTTATTGGGCAGAGATCATATTGTGCAGATATCTTCTTGGGCAGAGATCTTATTAGGCGATATTTTGCACACAAAAATTCATTTATGTTCATGATCAATAGTTAAGTACGTAAAAAGGGGCAAGAAATGCTTTCTTTTATATCTGCTTCCACGATTGTCAATCTATTTCCCAGCATGCGATCGCTGCTCACTACAAAACTTAAGATTTCTGCTCTTCTGATCAGTCCAGGGGGCAGCTTAAAACAGACTAATGTAGGCTCCATGGCCCACTTGGTGGCTTTATCAGCCTCTCGATCTGAACATTGTTGGTCAGTGGTCATCCCCTGCTTAGAGCTACACCCTAATTAGCCCTAATAGAATGGACACGTCAGCTTCGCAGGCAGATATTTCTTTGTTCACGTATGAGACTTCGACTTTTAAATGATTCTAAGCAAAGGTCACGACGTCCAAAGTTCACGAATTTTTGTTGTTCTATGAAATTGGCATTGAATCTGTCCAGAAATTATTGACATTGCCACTCCAATGTGTGTCTCCATGTTCACAATTACATTATTCACATTCAAATGTGTGTGTCTTTATTTTCGCATACATCAAAATAAACTATTCACATTCCAATGTGTGTGTCTCTATGTTAACATACATTACAATTACATTATTCACATTCCAAAGTGTGTCTCTGTTTTAACATACATTCCAATTATATTATTCCCATTCCAATGTGTCTGTGTGTCTCTATGTTCATACACATCACACTTTTAATGAGAGGCTTTAATTGCAAATGTCATCAAGCTAGCAGAACAGTAATGGCATATGTCATCAAGCTAGCAGTACAGTAATGTCATATGTCATCAAGCTAGCAGCACAGTAATGTCATATGTCATCAAGCTATCAGTATAGTAATGTCAGATGTCATCAAGCTAGCAGCACAGTAATGTCATATGTCATCAAGCTAGCAGCACAGTAATGTCATATGTCATCAAGGTAGCAGCACGGTAATGTCATATGTCATCAAGGTAGCAGCACAGTAATGTCATGGTTTAATGTTTTCATTTCCACCTTCGCATTCTTACCTCAGTGACGTCACGGGGGCAGGTAGGTTTGCTATTGACACAACTGTCAGTGGGTCCTCCCGACTTCCGTGTGGGGGTGGGGGGTTGGTGGCGACGTCAAGAGGGGCGGGGTGTGGACAACGCCACCAGTTTAAACATCACGTGATGTCACATCAGTTTATACTTGAAGCATGTCAATTAAAATAAGCAAATTATCAACTACCTCCGCTCTGAATTATTTGAAAGAGTTTGAAACAACAAAGTTAACTTTATCTTTACACACGTCCTTGATCTCCACACTTGATGGAGGCGTTTCAACTGGTGGGTGTCGTCATTTATTGGGAGGAAGAAAAACGGAACTAACTTTAACTAGAACGGGATGATTCAAATGTTCACGGTCGTTTTCGACAGACTAACTGTAATAAATTAGACAACTTTATTTGCACAATACACGAACTATTTAATGAACAAAGCTGTTTGCGTGCACTAGGACTAGGAAGTGGAACAAAATTAGAATGAGTCAACAAAAACCACCATATTTGTGTGTCGATTAAAAGCACCATAGTTGTGTGTTGAACAAAAGTACCTTAGTTGTGTGTTGAACAAAAGTACCTTAGTTGTGTGTTGAACAAAAGTACCTTAGTTGTGTGTTGAACAAAAGTACCTTAGTTGTGTGTTGAACAAAAGCACCACATGTGTGTGCTGATTAAAACCACCATATTTATTGTGTGTCGATTAAAAGGACCAAATGTATGTGTTGAACAAAACCACCAAATGTATGTGTTGAACAAAACCACCAAATGTATGTGTTGAACAAAACCAGCCTAGTTTTGAGGTAGATGATAATTTAAGATCAAGCTTTCAAACGGCGTGACCTATATTATTTAAAACTTTAATATCAACATTTTACTGGGACTATTTTGATCCGACTTGGACACATTTAGACTTTTACTTGCCATCAATACTCTCCGTCAATATTTTAGACTCTAGCAGCAAATAAATCTATCCATTCCCTTGCTATATGTAAATAGACCAACATCCTATTGTTGTCCTGGATTCAGGGATGGTATGTAGGGTATATATAGTATGTAGGTTATAGATGGTATGTAGGGAATAGATGGTATGTAGTGTATAGATCGTATGTTGGGTATAGATGGTATGTAGTGTATAGATGGTACGTAGGGTATAGATGGTATGTTGGGTTTAGATGACAGGTAGGGTACAGATGGTATGTTGGGTTTAGATGGCAGGTAGGGTACAGATGGTATGAAGGGTACAGATGGTATGTTGGGTACAGATGGTATGTTGGGTATAGATGGTATGTTGGGTATAGATGGTATGTTGGGTATAGATGTATGTTGGGTATAGGTGGTACGTAGGGTATAGATGGTACGTAGGGTATAGATGTACGTTGGGTATAGATGGTATGTAGGGTATAGATGGTATGTAGGGTATAGATGGTATGTTGGGTATAGATGGTATGTAGGATAAAGATGGTATGCTGGGTATAGATGGTATGTAGGGTATAGATGGTATGCTGGGTATAGATGGTATGTAGGGTATAGAGGGTATGCTGGGTATAGATGGTACGTAGGGTATAGATGGTATGCTGTGTATAGATGGTATGTAGGGTATAGATGGTATGCTGGGTATAGATGGTATGTAGGGTATAGATGGTATGCTGCGTATAGATGATATGTAGGGTATAGATGGTATGATGGATATAGATGGTATGTAGTTTATAGAGGACAAAAATCTCCATCATCTCCATTTAAGTAAATTAACATCACCGTTGACCCAATGAAAGAAAAAGGAAATTTTCTTTTAACTTCAATTGAAACATGCGGTCACCGATGTGATGAGAAGGGGAATAAACCACCATATGTCTAAGCTTGATTACTGGCCTTTGAGCTGAGAAGGGGAATAAACCACCATATGTCTAAGCTTGATTACTGGCCTTTGATCTGAGAAGGGGAATAAACCACCATATGTCTAAGCTTGATTACTGGCCTTTGAGCTGAGAAGGGGAATAAACCACCATATGTCTAAACTTGATTACTGGCCTATGAGCTGAGAAGGGGAATAAACCACCATATGTCTAAGCTTGATTACTGGCCTTTGAGCTGAGAAGGGGAATAAACCACCATATGTCTAAGCTTGATTACTGGCCTTTGGGCTGAGAAAGGGAATAAACCACCATATGTCTAAGCTTGATTACTGGCCTTTGAGCTGAGAAGGGAAATAAACCACCATATGTCTAAGCTTGATTACTGGCCTTTGAGCTGAGAAGGGGAATAAACCACCATATGTCTAAGCTTGATTACTGGCCTTTGAGCTGAGAAGGGGAATAAACCACGATATGTCTAAGCTTGATTACTGGCCTTTGGGCTTAGAAGGGGAATAAACCACGATTTGTCTAAGCGTGATTACTGGCCTTTGATTAAACACACGTTTAATCCAGGAGTTTCCACCCCCCCCCCCCAAAAAAAAAACAAAACAAAAAACAAAAAAAAAACAACAACACCCTCCCGATTACATAATCAATAATGAGTTCACATCATTTGTACACGTCATTTTCTCTGGAGTCTCCCAACATTTCAACTCTCTATTCCCAGACCATCTTCCGCGTTCCTAAAACGTTGAATAAACGTGTCGCCTTCTCAGTTGGCTTTTTGGGCTGGAGTCAAAACAAAACACTTTTTTGTGAAAGCCAATATTGTGAAAAAAAAAAAAAAACTTCAATTAAATGTCATGCCCGCCTTCTGGTCACCTGAGTTTTGCCACTGACAAGCGAAGGTTGGACACAGAAGCTTGACAAGATTCATCGCGAGATACAACGTTTCCGAGACAGCTCTCAAGAAAAATCAAGAGGTAAGCTCACAGATAATGTCATTCTAAAAACTGGTTTATCATTGCCAGTGCTTCTCAACCCATCGCATTTATTAAGCTCAGAGTTAAAGTTATTATAAAACAGGTTTATCGGTGGCAGTGCTTCTCAACCCATCGCATTTATTAACTCTGAGAGCGAGGCACATGCCTCTCAACATTATTTCAAGCTATGGGGTAGAGGGTATATATTTAGTTTTGAAACAACAATTCGGGTTGTAAAGTAACAAGAGTATTAATAGTACTGACCTGTCAGCTGTCGCGATATTAATAGCTTGTTCTTTGTTCGTTTTCTTTTCACATTTCCCCGACTACATTAGTGTTGGGTCAGTGGTGGGTCATCTTCCCGACAACATCTGTGGTGGGTCATCTCCCCGACTACATTAGTGGTGGGTCAGTGGTGGGCCATCTCCCCGACTACATCAGTAGTGGGTCAGTGGTGGGTCATTTCCCCGACTACATCAGTGGTAGGTCATCTCTCCGACTACATCAGTGGTGGGTCAGTGGTGGGTCATCTGCCCGACTATATCTCTGGTGGGTCAGTGGTTTATAGTTATTTTAGTACGAAACCTCATGGATAGAGCTAGTAAATTGAACAGCTTTTAGAATTGTATTACAGCTAATGATGAGCAGTAGAACCACTTGTGTACAGCTTCAGTACAGGAACTTGTATCTTTGTACTGTCGCTTCAGTACAGGAACTTGTATCTTTGTACTGTCGCTTCAGTACAGGAACTTGTATCTTTGTACTGTCGCTTCAGTACAGGAACTTGTATCTTTGTACTGTCCTATTTTGTATAGCACCCTTCTTACTTTTGTTAGCAAACATACTATAAAATAAAATAATTATTCCTCTATTATTAATTATTACTTGACTCGTGGGCAAGCAACTGTGGATATGCGATATTAAATGGCGTCAGCAGATATCCTATTTGATATACCTTAATCCATTGCTTTACTGTAGATAAAAAAAAATGCAGAATGACATTACAAGTCATTGACATCTGAACCACTCTTAATACAATCATAATTTCTGCCTTGTGGATTCCAGTTTGAGATTCCTTGATTTCTAGAAACACATAAACAGCTGAGAATGTTTCAAGGATGTGAACTCTCCAACCACATATCTTATTTCATTTATTGTGTTGTTTGTGCAATTTTATGAGACTTTTCCGCCATTCCGGGAATGACGAAAGACACAACTGACAAACTTAACATATTTATGACCATTGTAGATTATGATAGGGTTAAAACTGATCCGGTTGACATTTTGAAAAAAACCCACACTAATTTAATTGTATCAGACACTAATTTAATTGTATCACACACTAATTTAATTGTATCAAACACTAATTTAATTGTATCACACACTAATTTAATTGTATCAAACACTAATGTAATTGTATCAAACACTAATTTAATTGTATCACACACTAATTTAATTGTATCAAACACTAATTTAATTGTATCAAACACTAATTTAATTGTATCAAACACTAATTTAATTGTATCAAACACTAATTTAATTGTATCAAACACTAATTTAATTGTATCAAACACTAATTTAATTGTATCAAACACTAATTTAATTGTATCAAACACTAATTTCTACCTTATCAAATACTATTTAGATCGCATTCAACTCAAATGATCAAGCAGTATATAATTCTCTATGCATGAAAGAAAATATGGTTCAACGGTGAGCTCCATAGCGTGCAAAATAAAAATTCCAGATGACTGCGCTAAATGAGATTCTTAAAAATAACGCAAGAGCGTTTTGTGCGTAATATTTTCTTTTGCTAAGTTTAATTTAATTTAAATATGATGTAATAAATCTGCGGGGGTGAAATCTGAAGGGACATTAGAATATTAATATAGAGTGAAAATCGTTAACACGAAACTGAGGTGACCGAAATATTTATTCGTCTTAAAAGAATTTCGTGTTAAACGATGCAGACACAAAAAATATATATATACTCAACAAAATTACATTTATTTGAGTACATCATAACAGATATACGATTTATAATTCAAAATATTATACATTTTGTGCATACATATATATAATGATAAATAATAATAAAGTTAGTTCATTTCAAAAACACGCTTCATCCCCAAAGGCTCGAAGCGCGGTACAAAGTCAACAAAAAACAAATCTATAATTTACCACATTTAAAACAAACGCAACACGACAAAAACTAAGTACAAGCATACAATGGCAAAGTCTTTCTAGCCATTTCAACCCTAAGCAACACAGCCAATATGCATTAACTGGAAAATAAGGTTGACAATCATCCCAGAAGGTGTTTGCGAAATAGATGTGTCTTTAAATCGGTTTTAAAGGACTCCAGTGTCTGGTTGTTTCTGAGATCGACAGGAAGGGCGTTCCAAAGTGTTGGACCAGCAAATGCGAAAGTGGGCTTTCCGTAAGTCTCAAGGTAAACACGCGGTGTCGAGAGTTTGCCACTATCGGATGAGCGGAGCTCTCTAGTGGGTACATAAGGCGTCAGCAGCTCTTTCAGATAGGACGGCGCCAGGCCATGTAAGCAGTGGTAGCACAAAGTTGCAATCTTGTACTCTATGCGAGCACGGACCGGCAGCCAATGCAACTCTCTCAGAAGTGTTTTAGCATGGTCGAACTTGCGTTTGCGGAGAACAATGCGAGCCGCATTATTCTGTGCTATTTGAACTTTATCCAGGATTGCAGTAGTCCATGCGTGATAGCACAAATGCAGACATCAGCCTCTTTGTTGCATCAATTGTTAAGCAGGGCCTGACGCAGAGGCGTAGCGAGGGGGGCAGGGGGGACAGATGTCCCCGGGCGCAAGCTAGCTACCGGCTCTCCCGATGGTGTTGGTGTTTCAAAGCTGAGTCAGCCTTCATTCACACGAGACACCACCACCGGCTCTCCCGATGGTGTTGGTGTTTCAAAGCTGAGTCAGCCTTCATTTGCACGAGACACCGCCTCCGGCTCTCCCGATGGTGTTGGTGTTTCAAAGCTGAGTCAGCCTTCATTCACACGAGACATCGCCACCGGCTCTCCCGATGGTGTTGGTGTTTCAAAGCTGAGTCAGCCTTCATTCACACGAGACATCGCCACCGGCTCTCCCGATGGTGTTGGTGTTTCAAAGCTGAGTCAGCCTTCATTCACACGAGACATCGCCACCGGCTCTCCCGATGGTGTTGGTGTTTCAAAGCTGAGTCAGCCTTCATTCACACGAGACATCGCCTCCGGCTCTCCCGATGGTGTTGGTGTTTCAAAGCTGAGTCAGCCTTCATTCACACGAGACATCGCCACCGGCTCTCCCGATGGTGTTGGTGTTTCAAAGCTGAGTCAGCCTTCATTCACACGAGACATCGCCACCGGCTCTCCCGATGGTGTTGGTGTTTCAAAGCTGAGTCAGCCTTCATTCACACGAGACACCGCCACCGGCTCTCCCGATGGTGTTGGTGTTTCAAAGCTGAGTCAGCCTTCATTCACACGAGACATCGCCACCGGCTCTCCCGATGGTGTTGGTGTTTCAAAGCTGAGTCAGCCTTCATTCACACGAGACACCGCCACCGGCTCTCCCGATGGTGTTGGTGTTTCAAAGCTGAGTCAGCCTTCATTCACACGAGACATCGCCACCGGCTCTCCCGATGGTGTTGGTGTTTCAAAGCTGAGTCAGCCTTCATTCACACGAGACACCGCCACCGGCTCTCCCGATGGTGTTGGTGTTTCAAAGCTGAGTCAGCCTTCATTCACACGAGACATCGCCACCGGCTCTCCCGATGGTGTTGGTGTTTCAAAGCTGAGTCAGCCTTCATTCACACGAGACATCGCCACCGGCTCTCCCGATGGTGTTGGTGTTTCAAAGCTGAGTCAGCCTTCATTCACACGAGACATCGCCACCGGCTCTCCCGATTGTGTTGGTGTTTCAAAGCTGAGTCAGCCTTCATTCACACGAGACACCGCCTCCGGCTCTCCCGATGGTGTTGGTGTTTCAAAGCTGAGTCAGCCTTCATTCACACGAGGCATCGCCTCTTTTTTTTTTTAAATTTCAGACCCCTCTACGTTCTCGCGGGAAGGTGTAGGCCTATGTCTGCCTGTGTCTGCCTAGGTCTTCCTATGTCTGCCTATGTCTATCTATGTCTGTCTATGTCTGCCTATGTCCGACTATGTATTTTGTTCATTCCGAGACGAGAAATCTTTTCGTGTTAAGCGACGTTTGTTTCGTGTTAAAAGAAACACAACATTTCTGAAAATACCGAGTACTCTTCCAGGAGCGCATTAGAATTTCGTGTTAACCGATTTTTCATGTTAAGCCGTTTTCGCGTTAAACGTATTTCACTGTAGCTCAGGGGCGTAAATACGTAAGCGGAAAAGAGAACTTCTGTTCCGATGTTGACAATACTGGTGTGGAAGAATATACGAACAGCACATGAAATCTGGAGAATTTTAAAATAAATGTTGTGTCGTCCCCCCCCCCCCAAACCTTAATTTAACCCGCCCGCGACCCTTCCAACGATTCTCTTGTGTTGATATTCTCCCAACACTTGACAATTTTAAAATAAATGTTGTGTCGCCCCCCCCCCCCCCAAACCTTAATTTAACCCGCCCGCGACCCTTCCAACGATTCTCTTGTGTTGATATTCTCCCAACACTTGACACGACCTTGACACGACCTTGACACGATCGACTTCAACTCTAGCTCCGTATTTTTGTTCTGTCCACTAAGTCTCTCTGTAATTTCAACTCCGGAGTGGCTCGGTTCGATGTTCCGAAGATGTTGCTGGAAAGAATGGTACAGCAACAACCTCACTAACAATTAACAATATAGAAAGAATGTTACAGCAAAAACATCATTAACAATTAACAATATAGAAAGAATGGTACAGCAACAACCTTACCAACAATTAACAATATAGAAAGAATGGACAGCAACAACCTCACCAACAATTAACAATATAGAAAGAATGGTACAGCAACAACCTCACCAACAATTAACAATATAGAAAGAATGGTACAGCAACAACCTCACCAACAATTAAAGGAATTGGTGTGTTGACTTCAGATTAATTTATACGACTACAAAGAAAATAAGTTTTATTTTAAACCACACGAGCCCCCACGCCCCCCTCCCCTTAAACACTATAAGTCAGCCCTGTAAGTCAGGCATGACTGCGGGGTCGGATACGGCATGTAAGCTACACCCGGATATCAAGCCTCGGTTTCGATACGAAGAGGAGTTCTTACGACATTTTACGCCGCCCCGTCTATTTTTAGAACGTGGGATTAACTGCGTCTGTGAACTGGAGGGTGACAATAAAAGGCCGAGAACTTTTGAGTGAAGCCAAGACTGCAACCAACTTGTGTCAACTTACGCAGGTGAGTTAGAGGAACTTTATTATTTTTTTTACCAAATTCACCTACAAGTTCACTGGTGCATGGGCCAGGTTTGACAACTCAATTTATGAAAGTTAATGAAAAATATTTGAAAGCTTCAACATCATACGGACATACCTATTTTTTACTGACAAATGTAAAACCACTTACAAACAATTTTTTTTTTCTTACTGGCATCCTAAAGTTTGTAATCCATTTATGCGCCAAATGTTTACGCACTGGCCGTAAATATGCGCTCGGTTGGCAACCCTGGAACTGACGCTCCACAATGTCCTAATTTTTAATGGCAGAACTAGATCAAAGTTAATGTCAGGCTGGCTATCTCGTTTTGGATTAATAAAATGGAAATTGTTTTGGATTGATCTAATAAAATGGAAATTGTTTTGGATTGATCTAATAACATGGAAATTGTTTTGGATTGATCTAATAACATGGAAATTGTTTTGGATTGATCTAATAACATGGAAATTGTTTTTGATTAACTTGCAGCCAGAGGTTGAGTCCTGCACGAACGTGTAGGTCGAGCCTTTATGTTTTTTCCTCCCTTCTAAGTGATAATTAAGGCCTTCGTATTTATTTTGGGATGCGGAATATTGGGTGCATTCCCTCCCTTCTTTACCAGGGCTCGACCCCTGATTGCATAAATACATTTTCAGTTATTAAATAAAAACGAACTAAATATTCTGATTAATTATTTATAATTTTTTTAATGACAATTTTAACATAAAGCCATTTTGAAAGTAATTTTCCTTGCTATTTATTTTTGTTTAAAGTCATCCTGTGTCGGCCCACCTCTCCATTCATCCTGTGTCGGCCCACCTCTCCATTCATCCTTTGTCGGCCCACCTCTCCATTCATCCTGTGTCGGCCAACCTCTCCATTCATCCTGTGTCGGCCCACCTCTCCATTCATCCTGTGTCGGCCCACCTCTCTATAATGTTAAGACTGACTTCAGAACAATTTTAACGCTATTGATCTAAGTCTCTAAGAAAGGTCTGCACAACATGCGGCCCGCCAGCACCCATTTGGCGGCCCACGAAGTAACACAATATTTTGTGTTATTATTATTTTCTTAATAGCTCCCCCCCCCCTGTCCTATCATCTTTCGGCCCGCACACGTTTTTCATGAAACATTACGGCCCGCCCTACATTTTGAGTTGTGCGGGTCTGCTCTAAGACATCAAAACAATGTTCTCCTTTAAATTGAATGCATATTCTTTAAAAAAAAAAGAAATATCTTAAATATTCCGAACCACTCCCCATTAAGTTTCATTGCGAATTTTCAGGATTAAATCATCCTGTACTGCATCCGCAACTTTATGTCATAACATTGTACAACAACAACAAATCATTTCACACAGGTAAGTTTCACCTGGCTGGAAATAGCTGGGGTTCATTGTGCCGTGGCCATACAATCAATGACATCCTGTACAGAACTCAAACCAGGACAAGTGCATGTCTTGTCTTACCATTGCTAAAAATAAACGATCACATAGTCGGGAAGCTATTTTCTAAATGACATATCTTGAATAAAACTTTTTTTTTTTTAAAATGTCTTAAAATCTAACAATAGCTTTTCTCAACGCTTGGATGGTTACAGAATTTAACTCTTTGTCGCCCGTGACGTCATTATCCGCCCTCTCTAAATTAGTTATCACCCCAATCAGTATACACCAGGGCCATACATTAGAAAGATTAAAGGCGTGTTCGCTCCGAAACAAACTTGTTCGATTGAGTTCAAGACATAGATTGCGTTATCAGATTATCATCATGGGCGTCCACACGTGTATTTGTTTGGTGTCTAGAAAAGACAGCGTCATTTTTAATTAATGCGAGCCCAAAAAAAATTTTTTTAAAGACATTATATTTGTAATATTGAATCTGTATAAGATTTTAAAAAATAATTTTGTTTAGTATAATTATAATTTTTTATTATTTTTTTTCTTCCAGAAAACCTGAAAATGTCGCCAAAGTTTTTAATATCCGCCATTATTGTGGGGCTTGTTGCTGCAGAATGGGTGGACAATGTGCCCAATAGATGCCCTCAACCTACGGATTCGAACCCAAACCCGCCGGCTTTCCTCTATGCCCATCCAGAGGACTGCCAACGTTTCATCACGTGTGCACACGGCCTTCCCACAGTGATGTCATGTGCACCTAAAACAAGGTTCAGTGACGTCTTTCAGACTTGTGTTGGGGAGGGAACCCATTACGACACTTGCACACGTGAGTTACGGCCTATGACTATTTATAACATTCATATTTTGGCCCCTTACTCACTTGATGAGTTGATAGTTTGAGGTATTGAGAATGCGTTTCTTATCGGAATGCAATAGAGATTACGAAAAGATGTTTTGATTCTATAGTTTGAGACTTGTGACTTGTTTATTTTACTCGTGAGGCGACCAATAAATGACTTTGATTAACGACAGTATCTTTGCCTTAAGTTGCCAATGCCATAGAATTTTATTCTCTCGACACATACAAAAATTCTCTGGACAGACACAGACATGTATTCATCTGTCAGTTTATTTTGTTAAAATGTGTGGAATGTGTATAACTTTTTTCTGACTCAGGGATTAATGACTAAATATCAACTTCTATTATTATCTCATTACTTGCAAGTTTTCATTGCGCCATAATCTCAATTCATAACTAATGTGCGCTCCAATAGTTTCCCGACTTATGAAAAACAAAAATAGTCACATGATCGCAAAATAATCACTGCTCTGATGTCCGGTAACAATACTCCACCGATAGACCAAATATCTTAATGACAGAATGTCTTTTGTTTACCACACAGGTGACAACGCAGTACGGGAATGCTCAAGGGGAGCTACTCTGATCGGCCATCCACAAATCTGTCAGAGATATTACAACTGCTCAGACACGGCTCAGAGACGTGAAAGGAGTTTTTTGGGGGCATATGAAGTCGAATGCACATACCCTGATCTCTTTGACATTGTGGAGAAGAGATGCAAACCGTTCAAGGAGGCTTATTGTGGTCCATACAGAGTGCCGGGTATCGGTCCTTGTAAGTTGGCAATTGTCATTAGATACATTTAATTTAACAAGAGTGACACGTTGCTTTTTTTAAACGTCAAGAAGTCAAGTCAATTTTTGATGTTTGAAGTGTTGCATCGTTTTTAATGATGCTTCTTCCCATCTCAGGTGATTATGTCAACAACCTGTGTGGCGGGGCCCACTGTGAACCCTGCGGTAGCCGGCTGAGCTCGTGTGTTGATCAACCCAACGGATTCAATGTAAGTTGACAGTGGATGAGATATTGTGACAGTTGATGAGATATTATGACAGTTAATGAGATGTTGTGACAGTTGTGTTCGAATCGTCACAACTAACTTCCGAGGAAGTGTTAGAATTGTCAGAACGAACTTCCTAGGCGAATTGTAGTTTTGTCACAACTAATATCGGAGGAAGATTGTAGTTTTATGTTTAGGACTAAAACTCAAGCTACCAAAATTGAACTAAAATTTTTTTGACAGTGACATCTCCTATTCATGTCCCAAAGTTTACTTACCATTTTAGAAATGTAACTTTCAGAAAAGAGTGTGACACTTTAGATGAAATGATTTAAATGTGTTTGCAAATTGTATTTTTGATGAGAAAACATCTTTAGAATTATGTAAAAATATACCTTATAAAAATGCCATTCAAATAAAGCATACAAATTTGGCAGTAAAAAAATGTTCACATTATTTTTCTAACACTCGAGAAAATTTCATCGGGCTAATGTTACTTCGAAATAAGTTTATTTATAGAAGTCTGCTGCTTTCAATAAACGAATGATTGTTAGATTTGGGATATTCTTTTCCAATTTAACCACTCCACAAATACTTTCCGTAAACTGTTACACAAGAAATGTTTTTTTTAATTTTAGGCCCATTCTGGACGCCAGTGGTCTCCGTATTACGTGAAATGTGACTCAGGAAGGACGGTGGAGTTTAACCTGTTTTGTCCCAAGCACTTTACTGGCACCCAGGCCATCTTCCACCCAATCAACAGAGAGTGCGTGTCACTATGGGAGATTCCAAGAAGTACCGGATTTGGACTCGCCCCAAGCTGTGATGGGAAAACCGACGGGAAGTATCGTGTCGAGGAGAGGGCTGATGTTTACTACAGCTGTCCAGGGGCGCAGGTGTCCTACTGCCGGAGTGGGTCCGCCTTTGATTTGATCAGTCAGCAGTGTACAGTCCAATGAGCCAAACCGTTGTAAATTTCCAACAAAAAAAATCCAGCCTTTGTGGACACTAGAAACTACATTAGGGTTGCCAGGTCTGCTTCCAAAAAATGGTGGACAAGCCCGGGGGGGGGGGGGGGGGGGGAAAAAAAAAAGGGGGGGGGGGTGAGGTTGAAAAAAAAAATTTTTTTTTTTTACAATTAAATTATAAGTTTTCTTACCAAAATTTTAAGTTAAAATTATTATTCTCTTAAACTGTACGGCTTTAGATTATGTACCACTTCAATTTCATCATAAAGCTTTTGAATTTAAAAAAATGTCCACTATTTGGTGAAAGAAAAATTGAACATAAAGTGAAAAATGCGGACAGTCCGCTCAAATAGTGGACACCTGGCAACCTTAAACTAGATGTTTTAAGAAAATCCATATTTTTTTGTATTTTTTATAATTTTGCTGTAGGGCAGTAAGTGGCGAAAACTATCTGGGGTGTGCAGATCCACAGATAATGTGAGATGTTGTTTTATGGTGATAAGATTGGTTGAATCCGAATAAGTTTGGTAGTTCACGGTCAATTATCTAAATTATAGAGATGAATGTTCTTGTATATTTTCCTTCATTAAATTATCACATCGACATTGTGCCCCAGAAGCTTATTAAGGACTCCCCCAAAAAACTGATGGATTGATGGGACAAAACATATTTGAGCAAGTGGCTCTCAACTAAAACTATTTCGGACCATCAAAATTCCTCAGTGACATCCAACATCTATTAAAGTCACATCCAACATCTATTAAAGTCACATCCGACATCTATCAAGTCCCTTCATTGCTCATACTGCTCAACATTGTGATATTGTTTTAGCATTATTTATTGTATTTATTTGAAAATAAACATTGATCAGATGAGATAATTGGTTTGTCTATTGAATGCCTGCGTATTGTCTCCCTCCATTTATTTAATGATGTTTCACACAAAGGTGTAATCTAGAATAAAAATTTTGACTTTGTGTCAAACCCGACTTCACTCTCACCCACAACGAGCTGGTAGCTAGTCCCGTCGGTATCGTTGGATTGTGCAGAAATCTTCAACTGAATTCTTTCAAGAAACTTCACTTCGAAGAGTGTTTGCAAATTATAAGCATGACGCTAGTTAACGATCTCGTACTGTTATTTTTGTTTCAATGGTACTCTCTAACAAACCAACGTGCCCAACAGTTGTTCTCATGTTGCAAATTAAAGACATGAAGTTTTAATATATATATATATATATATATATNTATATATATATATATATATATATATATATATATATATAAGAAATTGCAAATAGGTCTCGATTTAATCATGAGAGCACTGATACTGATACATGAGAACTTGCACATATATTACTGATATCTGGGCGTAGGGAGAAGGTGGTTGGAGGGGGGTGTAGGCCCCGGGTGCCAATTATTTTTGCGCCACCATCGTTGGTCCACTTCTTACATTGTAGAGCTCATGTTCTATGTTTATTTTGACATGCGTTATGGTTTTCGACAATTAGTGGCGGCAAATTCATGGACCGTCCGCTCTTTCGTGTAAGCACTGATAGGTAATCACTGATATGTAAGCTTTGATAAGTAAATCACTGATATGTAAGCTTTGATAAGTAAATCACTGAAGTGTAAGCTTTGACAAGTAATCACTGATATATAAGGCCTGATATGTAAGCCCTGATATGTACGGAATAAGTACTAGTATGACAGAAGTAACTTCAACCACTGTTGGGGGGGGGGGGGGGACCGCCCCCATAGTCAAGATTCCTCTTAATTGCTATTATTAAACTCTCGTTCTAAAAGGACAAGGTCACATGACCAATATAAGTGATGGTCAGTCGTTTGGTTGAACTATGGCACTGTGTTAGGCACACACATAGAATACTGTTCTGAATATCGTCCTCGCCCCATCATGACATGTCCTTACAAGCCTTGTTACCGGTACCGCGAATGTGAACAATTCAATGCTAAATATAGAATATCCGGTAAGAAGCTTTCGTTATTTTTTTGTCAAAGTGCAATAACTCTAAAAATATGTATATCCGGGGTTATCCCCCTGTCACGACGATTTTTTAACTCAACGACCATGTTAAATCTTATTTTTTTCACAATCATTTGATACCAGCAGTGAATACAAGTTTCAAACTGTTCCATTCAAAGTAAGCTGATTACCTTTCATTTGTTGTCCTTCTGATCCGCTAGCGACAGCTTTATGTACCCCAGTGAACGTTGTCACAGTGTATACACTTCCAAGAATTTAAGAATTCTGAGAAATCCTAACTTGGACTTAAACCATTGAAATGTTATTACTATTGTAATAATAACATCCGTGTTGTCCAGGTGGTCTCAAACATGCCCTCACCACCACATGTTATATACTCTACATCCCAAAACTAATATTATTCACACCACCAGGGGGCGTGCCGATGAAAATCTGCGCTCGCGGCGAAGCCCGAAAATGACGCCCCCTCTATCCATAGTAAAAAAAGTGTAAATCGGGGCGAACCAGTAAAAAGATGTTGGCGCCCCTTTCCTTTGTGAAGCACATGGGATCTCATCGTTGCATTGACTGTTTAGATCATATCTAGAGACGATTTCGGTGCCCCCTGATGTTGGCGCCCGAGACGTGTCCTCTTCGCACGGTCCAGCACACCATCACACTCCACACTACCAGGCGTCCTCAAACTTGCACACACCCCCACAATGTGTGTTCTCCATATTTCCTTCAAACCCAACCAACTAGTAGTAACTAGTAGGTCTCACGAAGCAACTAACTTGCAACTAGAGCTTACGACTCAGTTTCAACTAAAACTAGTCCGTTTAATTAGGTAGAATTGGTTGCTAATGTTTGGTAAGTTATGCATATTGATAAGTTGTGCATATTGATAAGCTGTGCATATTGATAAGATGTGCGTATTGATCAGTTGTCCATATTGATAATTAGCGCATATTGATAAGTAGCGCATATTGATAAGTTGTGCATATTGATACGATGTGCATATTGATAAGTAGCGCATATTGATAACTTGTGCATATTGATACGTTGTGCATATTGATTAGTTTTGCATATTGATAAGTAGCGCATATTGATAAGTTGTGCATATTGATAAGTTATGCATATTGATAAGTTGTGCATATTGATAAGCTGTGCATATTGATATTTTGTCCATATTGATAAGTAGCGCATATTGATAAGTAGCGCATATTGATAAGTTGTGCATATTGATACGATGTGCATATTGATAAGTAGCGCATATTGATAAGTAGCGCATATTGATAAGTTGTGCATATTGATACGATGTGCATATTGATAAGTTATGCATATTGATAAGTTGTGCATATTGATAAGTTGTGCATATTGATTAGTTGTGCATATTGATAAGATGTGCATATTGATAAGTAGTGCATATTGATAAGTAGTGCATATTGATAAGTAGCGCATATTGATAAGTTGTGCATATTGATAAGTTTTGCATATTGATAAGTTGTGTACATTGATACCATGTGCATATTGATATTTCCGTTTGACATTTATCATATCCCATCCTATGTCATAAATCTCTGCACATCTTTTCCGACATCATTGATGAATACTCCTACCTCCCCTTTTAGTTACAGAATTTGTCCTTTTAGAATTTCGTTCAACAGAGTTATAATTATTATAACGGTGATCAAATCTTAAGGAAAAATGAAAGAAAAAAACAAATAACAATAACCATTATTTGCTTTTGTTATGCCTAAAATGACTAAAAATAGACTCCACCCCCCAATATAAAATCCATAAATTGTACGAGTGCATTGCGACGAGAGATCCAGGAAGAAACGTTCAACCAGAAATCCTTTGGCCCACCCTCTCACCATGATTTCTGACAACGGCCACGTTAATGAGCTCGTGCTGACGTCACACAAAGCATGTCTACCTTGTTTACCCTACAACTTGCGTCTGACGTACGTTAGTGAGTGGGCCCCAATCTGGGACATGGGGGATTTTTTTTACTCGGTATGGATGGGGATAAAGGAAGCCACTCAGTTAACACGTTGAAACAGTCAAAGCACAACCTGCGGTTAGAGACGTGGAGACATTGAGAAAGACGGGAAGTGGTGTAGGTCTATACGTTTATTTGGTGTGTGACAATGACTGGTTCAAGTTAAAGGTCTGAAGCAAAGGAACACGTAGAGGGTGGTTTCATTTTAATCATTTTATCAATCTATTTCCACACGCAACCCAAGATTTGGTGACGTCATTTACCGGTCTTGAAGACATCCCGGATTTAACGTGTTCGCAGGACTGGTATTAACTTAGGGCATTCTAACGTTAGATGAGACCTATGGCATTCCCTGTAGGGACCCAAACCACTGTTTAAACGGGCTTATGACAAGGGAATCTTTGTCTTTTTCATCAGTGACTTTAAAGAGGAGACATCGTGATGGCCTGGTTGAGAGTGATTGTACCGGTACTCATTGTGCTTGTGGGAAACACCACTTCACAGACTACTGTGCCAAGTAAGTTAACATTTTATTGTGCTATATTAACTATATTATATGTAAATGCCAGTTATGAATTTATTTTAAACCCATTGTTACGGATATCACTGTTGTAATTGTACTCAGCAATCTAATACAATAGTTTATTTTACTGTTGAACTTTTCAACCAATTTTATTGTTAGAATTTGAATACCATGCATATAAAATAGCGTAGATGTTAAAACATTATGAATTATTTTGGATAATAATTTGTGGCGTTACTCCATCATAAGCTATGTCGAGCGAAACCAACTTTCCAATGTTGCCAGATTGAACTATAATGTTTGATTCCATCATGAGTTATGTCGAGCTAAACCACATTTCACTGTTGCTCGATGAAGCTATTATTAACTATTATATATAATATGTAAGGTCCTGGCAGGGAAGTAACTCAAAAACTGTTAACCCATGGGTCATTCATCACACACACGTCTCTTGTCAGTAGAGTAATGCAAGAAAATGGCGTTAGTTGGGCATGGGACACTTGTGCTCTCATTCAACTGATTTTATTAAATTTTAGCATTGAACATAAATAATAATTTTTTAAAATACATATTATATTAAACCAGACAAGCGTGTTCTTCACTAAAACAACACATTAGCAGACGGAAACCAACTACCAGACGGCAACAAACGACCAGACGGCAACAAACGACCAGACGGCAACAAACGACCAGACGGCAACAAACGACCAGATGGCAACAAACGACCAGACGGCAACAAACGACCAGACGGCAACAAAGGACCAGACAGCAACAAACGACCAGACGGCAACAAACTACCAGACGGAAACAAAGGACCAGACGACAACAAACTACCAGACGGCAACAAATGACCAACTATATATTTTGTACCTAAAATTTATTCGTATTAGCATGTAAACCTCATATTTAGAATCAAGTAGACGATCTTTTCTAATTCTAATTCTATCCATAATATAATCTTACATTCAGTTCTAAAGGATTTCAACACTCTTCACACTCAATAAAATTCCAATCCTTACTCATTCATAAAAATATTGATGTATTGGTATTTATTATCCGACCACAAGTTTCATTTGTTAAAGGGTAAAATGTGTTGAATTAGCCTCAATGTCAAGGCCGTTGAGTGGATACTTATTACAAGAGTCTTAGGTGTTAAGACCACAAAGAAAACAGCACAACATTCAGCACACTGACCCTGTCGCTTGGACGCTGGATCCTCTATGTAGACCTAGCATGATACAGGTCCGGGTCATCCACCGACATGTAGGGAAGTCATGCCAAAGCCTATCACTTATAGACAACCAGAGTCCAGAGGCGTAGCGAGGGTGTTTGGCGCCCGGGGACAAGATCCATTTTAAAGCGCCCCCTTTTCTTTTTTTCAACTCTCAAACCCATTATTTTTACCAATAAAATAATATCAAAGAACATTTTGGCGCCCCTAACTAGCTTGCGCCCGGGGACAACTGTCCCCCCGCCCCCCCCCTCGCTACGCCTCTGCCAGAGTCAACGAACTTTCTATTTACTTCTAGTTGGTCTCCTCCATTCATTACCACAAAATTATTTTTTCTTCGATTTTCTTTAGAAGATTACGGCAATAAAGTATGTCCAGGTGCAGCTACTCTGATTCCCCATCCGCAAGTCTGCCAGAGATATTTCAACTGCTCCGACACAACAAGACGACCAGATAGAAGTTTCTTTGGACCTTTCGAACTCGAATGTCCATATCCCCAGTTGTTTGACAAGGCGGAGCTGAGATGCAAGTCTTTCAAAAGTGCCAAATGTGGGGCCAATAGAAAAGCTGGCAAAGATGCTTGTAAGTGGCTTGAGATCGTTTTGTTAATACAACTGGCGTGGCTTTATGAAGACATTTTTATAGAAAATAACTCAATATGGAGGGTTTTCCTATTGGAAGTTCTCGTTTTTATGATTATAAATTTACAAATAATAAATATACTTAAAAATGGAAGACAGTGGTTTTTCAACCTGGAAGTAAATTTGTTGTGCAACATTTCAGGTGATTACTTTGCAAATCTCTGTGGAAGTGCCCATTGCCAGGAATGTAGCAGCAGAATGCCCTCCTGTGTTGGACTCAAGAATGGCAAGAATGTAAGTAGGCCGACTAAGGCACATGTTGCTAAAGTGGTTTGTACTGGACCCCCCTGGGGTTGGCAGTGTTACTGACCCCCTGGGTTTGGCAGTGGGACTGACACACTGTGGTTGGTACCGGTACACACACCCTGGGGTTGCACTATACTGACCTCCTGTTGCTGTGACAGGCATGGGATGTTCCAGTCTACACACATAATAAACCACAGCAACTTTTATTTCCAACATCTGCTATCCTCTTGCTTTCTTTGGTCCTTACGTGAAAACGTCTGCTATCCTCTTCCTTTCTTTGGTCCTTACATGAAACGTCTGCTATCCTCTTCCTTTCTTTGGTCCTTACATGAAACGTCTGCTATCCTCTTCCTTTCTTTGGTCCTTACATGAAAACGTCTGCTATCCTCTTCCTTTCTTTGGTCCTTACATGAAACGTCTGCTATCCTCTTCCTTTCTTTGGTCCTTACGTGAAAACGTCTGCAATCCTCTTCCTTTCTTTGGTCCTTACATGAAAACGTCTGCTATCCTCTTCCTTTCTTTGGTCCTTACATGAAAACGTCTGCTATCCTCTTCCTTTCTTTGGTCCTTACATGAAAACGTCTGCTATCCTCTTCCTTTCTTTGGTCCTTACGTGAAAACGTCTGCTATCCTCTTCCTTTCTTTGGTCCTTACATGAAAACGTCTGCTATCCTCTCCCTTTCTTTGGTCCTTACATGAAACGTCTGCTATCCTCTTCCTTTCTTTGGTCCTTACATGAAAACGTCTGCTATCCTCTTCCTTTCTTTGGTCCTTACATGAAAACGTCTGCTATCCTCTTCCTTTCTTTGGTCCTTACATAAAAAACGTCTGCTATCCTCTTCCTTTCTTTGGTCCTTACATAAAAAACGTCTGCTATCCTTTACCTTTCTTTGGTCCTTACATGAAAACGTCTGCTATCCTCTTCCTTTCTTTGGTTCTTACGTGAAAACGTCTGCTATCCTCTTCCTTTCTTTGGTCCTTACATGAAAACGTCTGCTATCCTCTTCCTTTCTTTGGTCCTTACGTGAAAACGTCTGCTATCCTCTTCCTTTCTTTGGTCCTTACATGAAAACGTCTGCTATCCTCTTCCTTTCTTTGGTCCTTACATGAAAACGTCTGCTATCCTCTTCCTTTCTTTGGTCCTTACATGAAAACGTCTGCTATCCTCTTCCTTTCTTTGGTCCTTACATGAAAACGTCTGCTATCCTCTTCCTTTCTTTGGTCCTTACATGAAACGTCTGCTATCCTCTTCCTTTCTTTGGTCATTACATGAAAACGTCTGCAACAAACGTTCCGTCTCACTGACACCGTCCTAAGATGGTTCCGGTCGTATCGGACACATCGGGTCAAACGGCTTGACCTCGAAGAAATCTAATATCGAATTCGGAGTAATAATACTAAGAATAAGGGGTCTTATATAGCGCGGTACCCCAGCCTAGGGCTGGGCTCACCGCGCTGTACATAAAAATATCAAAAGAGACATAATCGTGACATTAAAATAAAATACATTTATGAAATAAAGAACAGCACACAAAAAATATGTACATACAGCCCCTGGGTGCAGTGATCAAGCAGTTTGTTATGCAAAACCACATGTCCGCGGACGACACCCAACTTCATCAATCCGTGATCCCCTCTCAGTTCCCTCAGCTGCTCAGTACGACACAGAAGACAGTGGAGTCAGTTAAGCTCTGGATCAGCGGTTCTCAACCTGTGGGTCGCGACCCCTTTGGGGGTCGAATGAACCTTTTCCAGGGGTCGCCAAGGACCATCGGAAAATACATATGAAGGGTTCAAGGGAAAAACTAGTGATGTCAGTTTTTCAAAATTCCCATGTTATCTCCCTTGTGGCTACATTCCGTTTAATAGAATAATATGATACATAGGTCCAACTGAAAAAGCAGCGTAGTCAATAAATAAATACGTAGACATCTTGATATTTTCATACTTTTATGAGGAATTTTCAAACTTAAAATTCAATTTTCTCAAAACTCTCGAAACCTGACATCACTGGTTTTTTCCCTTGAGCCCTTCATATGCTCTACAGTTATGACGAAGTAACGAAAAATAATTTTGTGGTTGGGGGTCGCCACAACATCAGGAATTGTATTTAAGGGTATTGCATTAGGAAGGTTGAGAACCACTGCTCTGGATGATCATAAACAAGCTCAAATTGAATGATGAAAAGACTGAGGTGATCCCCATCGCGACCGCTCAGAAGCAAAAATCTGCAAATAACACGACATCAATTACTCTCTCAGGTGTGCATATTGAGTTAGCTCAAACAGTGAGGTACCTGGTTTTCTACCTAGATAGAAGACTAACTTTTGAAAGTCACATTAACATGCTATGCAAGGCGATTTTTCTGGAGCTGCGCAGGATTAGTCACATCAGGCCCTTCTTAACAATTGATGCAACAAAGAGGTTGATGTCTGCATTTGTGCTATCACGCATGGACTACTGCAATGCTCTCATGGTGGGTCTTCCAGCTACGCTCCAGGATAAACTTCAAATAGCATAGAAAATGCGGCGCGCATTGTTCTTCGCAAACGCAAGTTCGACCATGCAAAAACACTTCTGAGAGAGTTGCACTGGCTGGCGGTCCGTGCTCGCATAGAGTACAAAATCGCAACGTTGTGCTACCGCTGCTTACATGACCTGGCGCCGTCCTATCTGAAAGAGCTGCTGACGCCTTATGTACCCACTAGACAACTCCGCTCATCCGAAAGTGGCAAACTCTCAACACCACGTGTTCGCGTTGAGACTTATGGAAAGCGCACTTTCGCATTTGCTGGTCCAACAATTTGGAATGCCCTTCCTGTCGATCTCAGAAACAACCAGACACTGGAGTCCTTTAAAACCGATTTAAAGACACATCTATTTCGCAAACACCTTCTGGGATGATTGTCTACCATATTTCCCAGTTGATGCATATTGGCTGTGTTGCATAGGGTTGAAATGGCTAGAAGACTTTGTCATTGTATGCTTGTACTTAGTTTTTGTAGTGTTGCGTTTGTTTTAAATGTGGTAAATTATAGATTTGTTTTTTGTTGACTTTGTACCGCGCTTCGAGCCTTTGGGGATGAAGCTTGTTTTTTTTTAATAAACTTTATTATTATTATATGACTGTTATATGACTGTTACATGACTGTTATATGACTGTTATATGATTGTGGCTTTTAGATTCCCACAATCTTGCGAATCCCACAACTGTTCAATGAACTCTAACTTGTCGGATATCATATCTAAAAGTGATTTCCAGGGCTTACATTTTTATAAATGTCCTGAACAAGTCAATCTATTTTTTCCACACCAGGTGCATCCCAACAGGGAATGGACCCCATACTATATCGTCTGTGACAGTGACAGACTGACGGAATCTCAGACGTGTGACAGGCATAAGCCTACCAACACCACTGGCTTCTTTTCCCCATTGACGAAATCTTGCGTCTCCATTTGGGAGGTTCCACAAAGCACAGGTTACGGATTGGCTCCTAGCTGCACAGGGAAAGAGAAAGGATCCTACCTGTCCACTGAAAGGTCAGATGTATACTACAGATGTCCTAAAGAAAAAGTCCTCTATTGTCCAGCTGGTCAAAATTTCAATACAGCTCAAGAAAAGTGCCTTTGATTTTATTTAAACAACTCTTATCTAATCTATTCATAATATTTCCTAGCCTGGGATTTTCATTTTAAAAATATGTTTCTGTGCTGATAGTAATATTAATCCAATAGAGTAGGAGATGGTAAAATGATTGATGTGAAATAAAACTTAGTGCTATTCCTGAAACTATTCAAAAGACAGCAATGTCTCTATGCATCCCAATCCCACTAGCATGAACATTTCTTATCCCACTCAAATGTTTAGGGACATGGGAATTGAATCCTTACTGAATTGGGGGAGGAGAGCAATTTTGTAATATTTATTTTTGAAATTTTAAATTATTTCAATTTCTGTGAGTCAGGTAATTCAACTCGGGTATGTAATTTGTAAATGAAACTTGTGTAATTAAAAATCTCTTGACTTCCAACTTGTTCAAGTGTGTTCATTTTCACGATAATTTTAACCTATACCAATAAAAATAAAAATAATGATCTATCTCATTCTAATTCATAACAATATTTTAAAATAAAAAAATCTTATTGCAAATAACAATTATATTTTAATTTTAAGGATACCGAGACCCTTCATTGTTATTGTACATCATAGACCAAAGATTGAAAATGTTGTCAAATATAATCAACAAATCAAGGACCAACACCCTATTTATCATAAATAATAAATAAAATAAGTCACACAATCTTAACGAATGAATATGTCACACAATCTTACAGAATGAATGTCACACAATCTTACATAATGAAATGTCATGCAATCTTACAGAATGAATGTGTCATGCAATCTTATATAATGAACATGTCATGCAATCTTAAAGAATGAATATTGCACATATTCTTACATAATGAATATGTAACACAATCTTACAGAATGAATATGCCACACAATCTTACAGAATGAATTATTAAATAAAAGTGTCAAAAAGACAAAATGTTTTGAAAAAAAAAAAAACATTTTCAGTTTTGACATGGTTATGAGTGGTTAAAAAAAAGTTTTGAGAAGATAAATTATGTATGAATTTATTCTTTTAAGGTAAAATAGTAAGAGACATTTAATATTTGTTTATGAGAACCAAATAAAAATTCAATCACTACAAAATAACTATTGAACCAAAACTTAACCATTATTTCACCAAAAGAAAATAACTATTTAACCCAACAGAAAATAACTAATATTTAACCCAACAGAAAATAACTACTATTTAACCCAACAGAAAATAACTACTATTTAAACCAACAGAAAATAACTACCATTTAACCCAACAGAAAATAACTACTATTTAACCCATCAGAAAATAACTACCATTTAACCCAACAGAAAATAACTACTATTTAACCCATCAGAAAATAACTACTATTTAACCCAACAGAAAATAACTACTATTTAACCCATCAGAAAATAACTACTATTTAACCTAACAGAAAATAACTACTATTTAACCCATCAGAAAATAACTACTATTTAACCCAACAGAAAATAACTACTATTTAACCCATCAGAAAATAACTACTATTTAACCTAACAGAAAATAACTACTATTTAACCCAACAGAAAATCACTACTATTTAACCTAACAGAAAATAACTACTATTTAACCTAACAGAAAATAACTACTATTTAACCCATCAGAAAATAACAACTGCTTAAATGAATGCAAAATTATTCTGCAGTGCAACAATTGGAAGCCTACTTAATTTCAGTATTACCTCCTGGTGTGGGAATTCATCGTCTGATATTAAACACCGAATAAACAGACTAATCAAGAAAGCTAGGAACATAACACAAATAAAACATCCTTCACTTGAAGAACTATTTGAAGAAAGATTTTATAGTAAAACTTAACACATTTGGATGATAGATCCCACCCTCTTCATCACAGATACTTAGGATCAGCCCGTTTGGGACGAATTCTTTCTCTCAGGGCGAGGACTGAAAGATATAAAAATTTGTTTGTTCCCCAATCTGTACAAATTTACCAGCGTGCTCCCCCAGAAGTCCCAAATCTAAATGAGAACTAATAAGTCCATGTTACGACTAAGGGAGCTCACTGAATGGCTGGTTTTCTTTTTTCACTCGTGAAATAATTTAATGAAGATGTCGTGTGTTCAAATTGTTTTAGTTGAAAAATGTGGACTTTATAAAAATATCTATTTATCTATGTCCTGAAAATGTACAATGCAATCAAAACACATTTCCATTGGTTTGGATCAATAAAAGAATGTTATCTTACCTTAAAATTAAAGAGAAAGGAAATCACAACTCAACTGAATCTATTTAGTAAAAAAAGAATCCAAAAAAAGAAAAAAAAAAGCTGAATAAAAGAGAGCCTTCAATTTCAATAAATGTCCAAAGCAGTTTTATAATTTTAGAACCGACAAGGTCTTTTACTTTAAAGTACATAAACTTTCTTGTATGAGTAAAGTCACTTACAATCAAATAAATCTTCAACCAGATTGCTGAGTCTGAATTTAAATTGTTTTTCCTCAACCTGCTATATCTCACCTGGGAATCCAGAGAAAGACATATCCCAGGGTTTTAAATAAATTATTCAAAAGGTCTTAGATATACAAATTTTGAATTTGATTAATAACTTGCCAAATTTTTCTCAGATTAGTACATTCGTTATCAGCTATTATCTCAAAAACTAGTACAATGGTAAAAATAATATTTTAAAATAAGATGGTTGAAAATTTGTACAATTTGTAAGGTAAATATACTCACACAAACTGTCTTCAAGTCATTAACCTGATCAACCCTTGAAAAACTAACAGCATAAGCAATCATCCATTTAAATACTTGATCTGATCAACCCTTGTAACAATAACAGCATAAGTAATCATCCATTTAAATACTTGATCTGATCAACCCTTGAAACACTAACAGCATAAGTAATCATCCATTTAAATACTTGATCTGATCAAACACCTCAAGTGGCCACATTGTCTCCGCCTGCACATCATCGCTCAGGTCTTGAAGTTTGATGGGTTTTATCACTGGATGTGGGCCTCCGCTTTGCAAGGCCCCCACTGCCATGACATACATCCCTGCAGAAAGTACATCTGCCACATTGGAAATCCTATCCACACTAACATTTATCAAATGCTAACTGATTTTTAAGTTACTTTTCTAAGGTTGTGGTCAACTGACTTGCCTCTGTGACCTTATTTAACAAATACGAATCAAGTGTTTAAGATAGAAATCTGTTGGGCCAAGTTAAACAAAATAGCATAAGATCATAGTGAGAGGTGAGGAAAGGGAAGTAACACCAGGATAAATACTGATTTAAGATGTTCAAACCAAAGGCAAGAATAGTCAACATTCCAGTTACAAAAAATGTTGATGTCTATATTTTATAATTTCCTGGAAAAATTCACATACTATCTGTTTCATTTATTTATCTTTGAATAATGTAAAAATATATCATTGATCATAGACTCATTATAATGGGATATTATCATTATTACAGCCACTTGCAAAAGGAAAGGTGTCACTTCAGTTGTGTTATTTAATTATGAATAAACATTGCATGGGAATAAGAAGGAATAAATTAACCTATCCCTCTTTTATTTTACTGCCCTCACTTAAGACTTACCCTTTTTGATGGCAATCTTTGAAGCTATGCTATCACAGTTAGGCAGAACAATAATGCCTGTACCATCATCAATTAATGCTGTGCTTCCTGGGTTCTGAAACTTAAAAAAATAGTAAACAAAATTAATGAGACATAATTTTAAAATTGGGGAAGGAAGTGGTCATTAATATATTTAAGCAATCATAAAGTTATAAGTGAAAGATATAAATAGATATATATACACACATATATTTTATATATATAGCATGCTATGAATTTAGTGATTTGTACCCTCAATGTACAGTGAAAAATCAACCGACTACTAATATCCCCTATGTAACAATATATGTCTCTAATTTTAAGGTTTAATAGCACACAAAATAAAAATCTCGCTAACTGAGCGAAATGAGATTCTTAAAAATAACGAAAGTGCATTAGGTATAAAATATTTTCTTTTGTTTTACAGAAATAGCCTCAATTAACATATGATTTAAAAAATCTATGGTGTAAAAGGGGGTGGGACATTAGAATATTAATATATTTTGTGGTGCAGGGGAGCATTAAATGGGAATGTTATTAAGTGCGTTACTTGAATGTGTGTTTACTAACTTTACTAAATGGAAAGTTCATGTATTGCGGCCACCATTGTTTGGTGGGCTTTAGCTTATTAAGTAATTTAGTACAATATTGTTATTTTTCTCCCATTAAGGATCCCTAGGCTTATTTGGAAACAGGGCAAATTTATATAGAAAAAAGCAATCAGGAATGATGATGGATTTCACACTCAGTCTGGCAGAACTTTTGCTTGCCTGGCATGGTGGACATGTCCGTAACAGTTTTATAAGGCTACTCTTAATCACAAGGACTCAAGCACAGCTAAAACCCATATGCTCATCGTCACCTGCATTATCAGTTATAAGTTGGCAACAACAGTTGGGGCAGTCAAAGCTCTTATACAGGCCTAGCTATGTGACACCACTTGCCAACTTCAGCAAACCTAATATGGCATAACTTATGCACTGAGGGGAATTGTCATCCTTTGATCACATGATCCAGAGTTATTCTCTGCCCGTTGCCACCACCTAATGTCTTCTGGCTCTCCACCGATGGTTAGGCTTTGGCCATTGAGTTGTGAGATGGAGCATTGTATGTCCTTGGTTAGGTACTCATTGGTAGTGTGTGTGCGAGGACTTTTAGGATCACTAGAAACAACACAAAGTCCAGAGATGTGCTGTGATTCACATGACTGGCAAGGGAACAAAAGAAAATAGGATAAGAATAGAAAATATGTCTATTCAAGGAAGAGTAGGTACAGGGTTAGTGTGACATGTTTAATTTTAACAAAGGCTCAGTCTCCTATTGTGGATTCAGTCATACAACTCCATGTTCATTTGCTCCTGTGATGAAGCTTTTGAAAATGGGGAAAATGTTCTTTGGAACAGTCATTATTAATTTATGAAGGGAATAAGTGTTTTAAATGATCTTACGTTCACAACAATGCCTTGAATCCAAACTGATGGTGACACTGGAAAACTCTTTTTACGCAACTGACACTCCCATGTAATATTACTGGCACTACTCATATTAACTTCACCAGAAGTTGCATTTCTGACATCAACACAGTGCTGTAGATGAACAGCTAGTATTTTGTTGGAGGGTAGCTTCAACAGACTCATTTATTTTTTATGTAACTCAGAACCTGTGATTAGAAATGTGTAGTTATTCGATGAACAAATTAATCTGATAGATAATAACATAACTGTCATAAATTGATGTTGGGCTTAGCAGACATTACTGCATTAACCCTGATTGATCCAATTTGAAATACTCCTTTATCAGCCTAACCCTAATAATAGTAAAGACTTGCTAAATAAATCAAATTCTCAGTAAATCAGAAATAGAAAATGTATTTCTGTTTTGATGGCATCACAAACTGACCTTGACAAAGACATGAAATCTGACACAGCCACCTATAAGACTACCAAGGTTATCTAAGTTAGTTCTAAGTCGGACCTAGTCATTTACAAAATAATAAATAAAATTAATAATCATTTAATTTAAACTAGTAAAAATACATCGCTGGCCCTAACTTATAGTATTAATATAGGCCTACTAACTAGCACATACCCTTATATAAGAAAGTAATATAATCTTTTCTTTGTTTGATTCTTAGCAACCAACGTTATTGTCATTGATTTAGAAATCAAAATTGGAATAGTCTAAATAGTGATTAAATTAATTTTAATAATACACAATAAGAGTAGGTACTTCGGTAAAATTTTCAAAATGAAGTTATAGCTTTAAGAGCTAGTTGGTTAGATAGGACCTGAAAAATGCAATTCAATGATACAAATTTATGTTTTTAGGTCGATTCTAAAGAAAGTTATGATGTTTTCGTGAATTATTTTGGGATAACTCTGTTAATATAGACATATAGGAAAATATAACAGTGACTAAAATAAAAACTGGGCAGTGATTTGAGATAGATTTAAAAAAAGAGCAGTCAATTGAAGTTATTTAATGAATCATTTAAGAAAACCACAACAAACCATATATTTCCGTGATCGGCATAACATTATCCAAACAAACGTCATATAATAAATTGTGTGCTACGTATGATGTGCTCATTAATATTCAAAATGGCCGCCAAATTTGCATTTGCGATATTGAAATATGATCACCACATGAACAATATTCTCCAAAATATAGAGTCATATATATCAAATTGTTCGCCTTGAAAAGGGGAACAATAACATGTTCTTAAAAATAGCATATGAAGTGCTAAACTGAAGTGTCCTCCAAAAAATTAAATAAATTTTACATCTCCAAGAGCAAAATCTGATAAAAAATTTTCTATGTTCAAATTATAGTCTGCACTAGCTTCTTCGGTCTCTCCAGCCTTCCAATATGTCAAGGAAACAATCTTTTGCTCTATTTGTTTACCACTTTTAGAAATGATTTTTTTAAAATACATCACATCTTGACCATCGACGTTCCATAAATGATGGAGTAAATAATTGGGACCTTTGCTAGCCATATTGATTTGTTAGTGATGTAAAAATTCCTGCAGTTTGGACTTTTGATCTTCTTCCAAATTTGAAAAGATGTCCAACTCAAGAATAGGTCCCTTTTGATATAAGACGTTCGAGATAAGTTTTTCAAATTTGGTGCGGTTAGCTTTTTCTCTCTTTCTACAAACATCTTCTTGCTTTCTCGCCAAGGCATTTTGCAGTGCGAATTGCCTTTGTTGAAAAAGCTGCCTGGACTTGGCCCCGTGTCTAACCGCATATTTTATCAATTTTTCCTGCTGAGTCTCAGTTTGATTGTTTAGCCATTTTATAGTTTTATTTTGGACACCTTGTACTTTTCCTCCAACAAAACCTATGGATTCATTAGGAGCCCTTCTCCACAGCGCATCAACAAGCCCTAAAGTGTGGTCTGCTAACATTTTATGCACTGGTGCTGATGATGCAGCCTTGAGTAGTTTATGAGTGGGCTCGGAAAGATCACCAGATAAATATCTTTCGAGTTGGCACCCTAGTTTTAGGCTAAAGGATGTGGCTAGAGCATGTATTGTTTTTAAAAGAAGATCCACATCTTTCCGAAGCAGATTTCTTTGTGAGGCTAGAGTGGAGTCGTCATCAGATAAAGGCTGTCCAAATACATCTTTTTAGAGGTCAATGCCAGCTTAGGAGCTCTTGTAAAATCATCTAGTTTAGACGTCAATGCCAGCTTAGGAGCTCTTGTAAAATCATCTAGCTTAGAGGTCAATGCCAGCTTAGGAGCTCTTGTAAAATCATCTCGAGACTTCATGCATTTGATCAAAATTCCATCTTTAACCTGCAAAATTTATTAATAACAGTTTGAAAAATGTAAAGGACATCAATATAAGAGTTAAGTATGTCTAAAGCAAAGTTGTCTTCATGAAGAATATTATTCGCTTCCTTTCATTGTTGTAGATTAGCACCATCCGTGGTCCAGTCAGCAGTTTGGAAAAAAGGCCAAGGGCTTGAAGATGTACCTGAACATGGGCATTCTTCAGGTCTTGTCGTATCATTAGACTAAGTGAATAAGTGTGTCCATATTTTTGCTCAAAATAATCAAGCAATTTATCTTTTAAATAAAAAATTGTTGCAGACATGCGAAACATTACACGAAGTTGATTGCCCACGTATCGAAGAGTGACTCCAGGTTTCAATCCTTCTTTTTTTTAAAAATGCCATGAAGCCTCCAGGGTCACCTGATCCTTGTTTATACCTGAAGACAAAAATATTAACCAATAACTAATTAATTACACCAATTTAATGCAGCTTAACATGTTAAAAACATACTGTTTACAGAGTCTTAAACTTAAGATACCTTACTCACCTCATTTTTGAAAAGCAGTGAATCAAGTTAGCAACAATGCCGCCATTCTGCTTATAGCCTGAGCTCTTCCTCCTCCACTCAGTTTCCAGTTTTTGAAGACAATCTCTAGCAGCATGGGCCAGGCCATCAAGGGGATTGAGGTTACAGTTAAGCTGTATTAATTGTGTTTGTAGATCATGCTCCAAGCGCTCAACTACACAATGGTTTACTTTTGCCCTGTCTGACATAGTGCTTTTAATGGATTTAAAGATGTGATTTTTAATGTCTATCTCTTGCAAAACATATGCCCAGGAATATACTTTTATTGAGGAGTGACTGGTATATGTGTTCAACATAATCTTCCGTGCATCCACCCGGCAAGTGTCCTATATGCATGGTTAATGCATGGGATTTTGTGTGAATGTGCACCCCATTAATGTGCGCTCCATTCAGGAAAGTGGCATCCCAAGCCAGAGTGATGGGGCTTGAATTGTGCAAAAAGTGGTCAACCTGAACATAAGCCAAAATACCTATTTCGTATGCCATTTGCGCAACAACAGTTTTCTCTAGCTTTGAACTTATGTTTTGCCCAAAAAGCTCTGGTCCAATAAAACTTATAAGAGGTGTGCAATATTGGATGGCAACATGATAACTCAAGCATTGGTAAATGCATTTTCTCATGTGGAAATTATATCACTTTCCATCTGCTTTGACGTCCACTGAGGCAGGCTCATTATTTTCATCTATTATGTCCTGAAATTCCTGAATTATTAATTGTCATTTCTGCCTCACTAAGAGAATCTTTCATTCGTTGCAAGAGCTGTTTGCGGATGTTTGCAAATGTTAATTTTGCTTTCCAGGAAGCAATAGCAGTGGCTGACCTGTTAAGACTGCGCTGCACCTTACTATGATATGATGGTCTTAATTTAGAAACTGTGCCTTTCTTATATAACTTATTTAAAGTTTCTTGCGAGTGTTTATTATTCTTCAGGCTCAGTGTTGCATTAGTTTTTCGTAAAAAATTTATTAATTAATGATTTTATTGTCGGATTAATGAGTAGGCCTATTAATAAACAGCCTTGAATCTTAAGATTTAGTCAACTAACTTTTAAGTGTAATTTAGTATAAGTAATAAATATACTAACTTTAAGTTTATTTAGGTGCTAGTAGTAGTAGGCAATAAGAGGAGAGACTGCAATCAGGTTAGTACAAAATAAAATGAGTAACCCTACTCTGTTTTACTCAGTAGTAGGCAGAGGCTACCATTTTGTCTTATGGGAAGCGTTATACGCAGTCGACTGGGAATTTAGCCAAATAAGGTTTATCAATCGCTTGTTTGGCAATTTAAAAAAAGTATTATGCGTAATGAGCCGCATGACGGGTTGTTTTGAACTAGAACTTTGAATGTGTTTAACGTAAAATTTTAATTGAATTAATTTTAATTATATTGAAATTGATGATAGTAGATAGCTATTATTTGTATTATTGCTTGTATCTTATATATTATAATTATAAGTATAAGTCAAAGTCTACATTTCTTAGAGTCTAAACCTAAGTCTTAGATTTTTTAAAGGCATTTCCATGGTCTAAGTCTAGTTATGTATTTTGATTGATTAGGTTTTTATATGTTGCTATGACTATGTGGTTGGTTTTACTGACTAATATGTCTTATCGGTACTTATCGTGAGTCATACTACCATAACGACATAATGATGAGTCTAAATTTTAAAATATTCAAGCAACTTTACCCCCACCACCATCTCTTCTAATAACTTAGACTAATAATATCTAAATAAAACTACATAAGTCAAAGTTAATACTTTTCTGTTATTTGAAATTGAATTAGTAAGCTACCGGCTACCGGCTACCGCAACCGCTACTACTACTACCGGCTACTTATTTTTAGGCTCCTGTCTACTACTACTTGAACCGGCTTTTATAGCCTAATCAAATAGGCCCTACACGTTCTTCCTGTAACTTTTATTTTACACATATTTTTTTGCCATAAAGAAGTTATTAAAATAGCTCATACTCATAGTAGTACTTATACTCATACATAGTCTTAGTAACGTTTTTGTTGTTTCAATTTTTCGACAATTACACACCACATTTACAGTTTCCGGTATTTCCATTCCATACAGTAGCGGAAAGTTTGATTTGTTGTTTTACTGAACATGCTAAGACTAACAGGCTAAAGAGACTAAAGTAAAGCGCTTATATTGGATAAGTGAAATTAAAATATAGCAAAGACGTTAAGAAATAATTTTGGTAAATAATTATGACTGTTTCGTTACTTTTTCAATCTGAAACTGTATAATTTATATTTTTGTTAACTGATTTTACTGATCATAATTTAATTAAAATTAGTCTAACTACTCTTTACCAAAACTAAAAGTAAAGTAACAAAACTAAGTCTAAGTCAAAAGCAAAAGATGAAACAGAAAAGTGAGTAGGCCAGCATCAACAACAATAAACTGTAAATTGTGAACGTATTTGTCAGGGCACATGTGTGAAGTTAAGTTAAATAAACTACTTATTAACTTAAACTACTAATATTAATAGCAATTCAGTTTTTCATTCATTTTCATAGTTTTCTTGCCACAGTGTGTAAATTCCACATGTTTTTACTTGCTGCTTTAGGGCTAGTTTTAGGGTTTCGGTTAGGTTTAGGGATAGATTTAGGGTTCAGGTTAGGTTTAGGGATAGATTTAGGGTTCAGGTTAGGTTTAGGGATAGATTTAGGGTTCAGGTTAGGTTTAGGGATAGATTTAGGGTTCAGGTTAGGCTTAGTTTAGGGATCAATTTAGAATTTAGGGAGTCCTATAGGGTCAAAACCCTGGTTCCGATAGGGTGGTACCGGTACCAAATTTTTTTGTTAAACTGGGGAGGGGTCTCCCCTCCCCAGAGAATTTCAGTTTCTTATTTTGGTATTTAAAGCGAGTTGGGAGACCCCATTTCCTAGTAGATCATTCCAAATACAGTTTTTCACTACTTTTTTGGCCGCCATCTTGGTTGACACTTCACATGACTTCACGTGTCGTGTCAACCAAGATGGCGGCCGTCGATAAAATAATGGCATTCATCCTCAGAATTTACCCAGTTTTAGTTTTAATTTATGGAAAATAGAACCTTTTTTTAGACGCTTTTGTGACAACCAACAAATCTTTGCATAGCGGCGAGTGGTAAGTTGAATAGTTTGCTAGCCATTCTTGTGTTGAATAAGTTAAATAAAGCATAGGCCCTAGGTCACTTTGTGAAAGTGGGTTGATTTTTGTTTTTGGGTTAGCGGTAAGCCTGGCGATGTGTTCCACTGCATAGGCATAGGCCTATAAAATTAATGGTCACAGAGTTTCCCCCCAAACCCCAGGGCAACTTATTCAAAAGATTTGGATATTTATGTTTGTGTTCACTTTATGCAAGATTTTGTTTTATATTTTTAAAATTGAGGTCTTCCCTCCCCAGAAGATTTCTATTTTCTTATTTTGATATTTAAAGTAGGAGAAGGTGTCTCCCCTCCCCTATCCCCAGAAGATCATTTTGCACAGTGCAAACTAATGAATGAAACTCTGAGATGTTTCACATGGAAAATTATGATAATTTATAATTTAGACTCTACAGGGTTTTTAACCAGAAGAGAGTTAGTTATCACACACATCGTTCAGGTCATACAATTGGTCTAATCTCTCTAAACCAGTGTTGGGATTTCCCAAAGTGATGTCACTGTGCTTAGGGTGAGACTACTCTTGCCAAAATCCATACAATTAACCCAAATTTACAGTGAAAGTGTGGGTATCATGGGCACCACCTTGTTGCAGTCTTTGAAAACATATTGGATTATTTGAGGGCATGAAGTAGGATGAAGTAGTTGTCAAAGTGCATACCCCATTTTTGAAAGTGCATGCTGCATACACTATCAAAAGTCTTTGAGCAAATTGTGGAAGGAGGGGGATAACAATTAATGGGTTATAATTATATGCAGTATCCTGAAAATTCTGCTTGAGCCAACCTTGAAACTGCGTTTTTTATTTTGTTTTTGATCTTGGTGCCCCAAATAAATTAAAAAATTGAAAACCATTGTCTACTCCTGAGAATCAATCCTTATGTAGGCATATCGACTATTTTAATCTTTATTTGACCAGAATAGCCCAAAATTTATAATAATAAACAACTATAAAGTTTAAACTATCTTTTTATTTTATGAATTAAGCAATAGATTTTTTTGGTAATGTTTTGTTAACCCCCCCCTTTTTTTAAATTTTATTTAAAAAATAGCTATGTTGATGAGAAAATAGGGATCTGGCAGCTTTCTCAAGGAGACAATGGAGTCACATTCAATTCTAAATGGTAAAATTGTTGATATTAGATATTTTACTCGTCTTCTTACTACTACTACTACGATACATCTCTTGTAAATCTCTGCCAACTGCTATTTCATGTAAGCAGGACTTTGCTCTAGTTTGTATATGTAATACTCGTTTCCTTTTTTGAAATAACATTACTTGAAAAAAATAAAAGCATGCTACCAATAAATGAGTTATGTTCATGATGATTTATTTCCTAAATGCTTAATTCATGTAGGTGTAGTTGGGTACGTTGAAGTGCGGAGCAGCTATGACAATCGTAGTGCAGCAATTGCCAAGGAAATGGAACAATTGGGGGCGAGAGTCCTGACAACATTTACTGATGATGTCACACATGTGGTTTTTAAAGAAGGTCTGAAGCGTACATGGAACAAAGCAATGAAGCGTGGAATTCCTCTGGTGTCTGTTTCTTGGCTTGACAGGTTGGTAGATGACATCTCATGCTCTTGTTCTTTCTTAAAATGATAAATTTATGTTACAAATTTATGATCATTATAAAATAGATATATATGGCTTTTAAAAGTTTGTAGTTAATTACCCAAACTCTAACAAATTTATCAAATTCTCTAAATTAGACGTTATAATTAAATTATATAGAAACCTAATAATGAAAAAATTCAAACTTTTGTAAGGCATAATTTGATTGGATTTTCTTTTGTAAGGCATAATTTGATTGGATTTTCTTTTGTAAGGCATAATTTGATTGGATTTTCTTTTGTAAGGCATAATTTGATTGGATTTTCTTTTGTAAGGCATAATTTGATTGGATTTTCTTTTGTAAGGCATAATTTGATTGGATTTTCTTTTGTAAGGCATAATTTGATTGGATTTTCTTTTGTAAGGCATAATTTGATTGGATTTTCTTGCTCAAAATTAAACTCTTGAGTACCTTTTTGAGAATCTTGACTAAGAGATACAGCTAACAGCTACTTAGTTGATTATACGATTATTAGAATTTAGATACAGCTAACAGCTACTTAGTTGATTATACGATTATTAGAATTGTTTATTTTTTTGCCATCCATTTCGTTTATATTTTTAATATCTTCATCACTATTTTGATATTCCGAGATCTGATAATTCATGTGCACCTTTGTTACATTAAAGCTGTAAACAACACCAACAACGTGTGCCAGAGAAAGAATTTCCTGCCCTAATACCAGAAGACAACAGTGGCAGTCCACTACTGAGATTTAACCCAGCCCCCAGATGGAAAGTAAAGTCAATTTAATTTTTTTTAAACAAGTATAAGATGGATAATTTTATAGGTTCCAAAAAGTAATTCAAAATGAACAAATCTATTAATATAATATATAAATAGTTTTTTTTGCAATACATATTTCCTTAGAAATTCAAATCAATGCAGCCATGTGACTTTGAAGAAGATTTGGCAAAAAGTGCTGAAAAATTAGAAAAGCGGCTCAAAAGGAAAATAAAGGCGAACAGATTTAACCCACAAGAGGAAGCAACGCCTACAATGTCATCGCACTTGCGTATACTAGCGCTGGATACTCAGGCCAGGACACCTACTGTAACTTGAACATTTACATATTTATAGTATTCATACCATTAGGTTATCTAAAGATCATTTGAAAGACCTATTCTTCAAAATGTGTTTAGTTAGTCCTTTTGGTTAATGTTTTTTTTTAGGGGGGGGGGGGGTTTTTTACTTTTTTTTTGTTTTTCTTGTTGCTTGTGCAAACAAAATGTAAGGAATGTTTTAGTCTTTGATTTAAGCTTGATCCACTATTTTCTACTAATCAACCAATAAACATTAAGTGCTCTTTTTTCATTAACTTGGAACCCAGTTGACGACTTCAACCCGACAATGCTGAATATAATTTAAATATAAATTTAACTTACATATAACTTGAATTTTTGCATTAAAATCTTTTTAAAAATGCATGAGTCTTCAAAATTTTCAGTATAAAACATTGTCATATAACTTTTTAACAAGATATGTTTGCTGTCTAGAAACAGTACTTTTTATTCTTGTTCAAACAGTCTGTTAACTTAACTTCCTTACAAAATAGCTCTGTATAACATTTAGTCAATTAGTGAAACATTTTAAGAGCAAACTGAAGAAAAGTTTTCATTTGAAACAGTTGAGCTTATTTGGAAATGTATCAAGTGTGATAAAATTAAACTTTCTCATGCAGGTACCTTGGGATAACGCAAGTCCAAGTTTTATTCCTGAAACACCCCAGAGTATGAGAGTTCGACTTGAGCGCATGAGACAAGAACATAGAGAAGGTGAGTGCATTGCTTCTGGTTTAGTAAATATATGAATCCTGCCAATTCAAACAAAAATATATATATTTTTGTTTGAATATTGGGTAAATATTCTGTGCATGTTGGCCAAAGTTTACATTGCACACGTTAACCCATGAACTGTCATATCATTATGGCTGCTACTGTGGTGTTGTGGCCAGTATAATCGATCTCTACTAAAATTAATATTATAAATGCAAATCAGAAGTTTTACAGGTTTTTTAAAAATCTTGGATAACTCTAACAAATTACACTTACTTCCTACTTATAGAAAACTAAGGTTAATTTTTCATGTACTCATAGTATTTTTTAAAACTTTTCAACCGAGCTAAAATTTTCGTAGGGGTTTTTGTTAAATCTTATCGTTAGGACTCAGGTGAAAAATAAAAGCCTAATTTATTTGAATTATTTCTGATGAAAGATAATATACGAGGGACTGCGTTGAAGCCGTGTAAAGTAAATAAGTAGTTGGAACAAGATGTGTTTAGGCTTGAAAATAAAAGATGAGACGATTAAATGAAAGTTTTGAATACATGCCATATTCAATGACAATACAATAAACAATTTATAAATTCAATGAAAGATAAAACATATGTTTTTGAAGATCTCTTAGTCAATCTGGCTAAACATTAATAACAGGAAGCGGTCTATGTTATTATTAGATGCGGAAGCTGAACTGCTCAAAACTGATGCGTGCATACATCTGTGGCAAAAGAATTTAAGTATTATTGATGTTAAATTTTAAATAAAGGCTCACTGGTAAGTGAGTTTTTCATTGTTTTCATATAGTGATATGGTGCCGAAATATGAATTAATATGTTTTAATTTTTTACTTACGCTGGTGTATTGGTGTATGAAATTAGAGCCGTGATAGATACATCTGATGGGCCTTGGTAGGAATAATTATGATAGTGGAGTTGGCCTAGCACTAGTGGCAGTTCGATTTCTAGGAGTGGAAGTAGTGGAAAGTAGGGTACAAGTGAATTTAATAGGTATTATATAAAGAAATATGTAGGTCACCAATGAATTTGATTTTTGATTTTTATTTCTGTAAACTCGAATAACTTCATGTTTTCTAAACTGAAAGAATAATGTTTTATGAGTATGAAAAACTTATTTAGATGATAAACATGAGCCCAATGTCAGTGTGTGCCTGAGTTGAAGAAAGGTACACATGAGCACAATTGTACTCACTGTACACATAAGCACAATTGTACTCACTGTACACATTAGCACAATTGTACTCACTGTACACATTAGCACAATTGTACTCACTGTACACATTAGCACAATTGTACTCACTGTACACATTAGCACAATTGTACTCACTGTACACATTAGCACAATTGTACTCACTGTACACATTAGCACAATTGTACTCACTGTACACATTAGCACAATTGTACTCACTGTACACATTAGCACAATTGTACTCACTGTACACATTAGCACAATTGTACTCACTGTACACATTAGCACAATTGTACTCACTGTACACATTAGCACAATTGTACTCACTGTAGAAAGGTCATATTAATATCAAACAGCTCACAGAATTCCAACATTCAAACCATATGATTCCTCGACCAAATTACTCTCAGAATACTTATACTTACATGGTTCTCTGGATTCATGCTCTATCAGTTTTCTAGTATTTTAGAGACACATATAAAAGTCATTGTCACAATCACAATGTCTTGTAAATAATACCAGAGGCGAAGTGGTTCAAATAATAGTTACCATTTTATTATACACGTTCAGTGACATTCACAATAAGAAATAAATCTCACAAAAGTAAATCTGAAAACACTTGGAACATATCAAATGTAATTTAATTCTAGATTCTGGGTAAACTTCTTTACTTGATAAAGTGTTAACAATCTTCATTTAAAACATAAACGATTTCTGTTCTATCTTCTTACATAAACTTCGTGAATCAACTGTCATATTATTCAACCTCCATTTCTTGTTTCCCTCCATGCTCTCCTTCTGATGGCCAGTTTCTCTAAGTCCCAATACTCTGTATATTATACAAGAAATAACTCCCATATATTCATATCTGTGACAGCTATTAAAAACAAGTTGAGCACAAAGTATGTTTGCATTTGACGGCGCATGGATTTTTTTTAGTCAATTTTTTTTTAGATATTAACATGTCAATTACAATTTACGGCTGAGTAGTAAAAGAATGAAAAAGTACCTTACCTAGTGAATTTGAATTCAGTGCAAATTTATTTTTGTAGTGAGCACAAGAAACTAGGGGGAACCAGATCAAAACAATTTAGTAGAAACCAACTGGGATTGGATTTTTTAGATGATTTTTTTTTACCAATGTTAACTATTGGTAAATTTGAGAAAATAGCTTAAGTCAAATACATTTTATTTAAGTATGTGAAATTGCATTTAAAACATCCTTTCAGATCTGATTTATGTATGTAAATAATTGTTTGAGCTTTGATAGTTCTGAAAATATTTTTTTTTCAATAGCATCAAAAAGTGATCAATATTGGTCATTGGTGCTCAGAAAAGCTCATCAACTTTATTTTATATTTCTCAGTTTTAAGTCCAGACTATGAATCTCCCCCTGCCACACCAAAACAGTTGCTTGTTCAAACACGACATCCAAGGCATTTATTGGGTAAGAGGGGACAACTTCTCAGCTTTGTTAATTTTCCTCTTATTTACAATAATGCAAAACCATTGATTGAATTTTTATAATACATTTTATTTTCAAAATGAGCCTAGTAAGAGTTCGACGGAGGCCTACTGATTATAAATTATGAAATACATATTATTTAATAAATGGTTCTGTGGAAAGGGAAAACTGAAAAGAGAAAAGAAAGATATTTAAAAACATATAATTATCAAGACAATAGTAACAGATGTAATGAGTACAACAGAAATCTAATAGGGAACTATTTACATCAGCACAAGTGGGTCAGAACTGATCACTTGTTAATATATGGTCACTTTTTATTGAACTGTTTAATCACTTTATCTTATTCAGACAAACTAGTGAGTTGCACCAGTTCTGAAAACAGCAATGACAACCAGGAAGCAATGTCAAGGATGGTGGCCGGCATCATACAAAACCTGGATTCAAGCAGTTCTAGTCAGTCTCCTGTCTGCAAGACAATGCCACAGAAAAAAATTCCCTCTGGGCTGGTCACAAACCTTGGTATGCAGAGTCTAAATAATCTTATCGGGACCAATACAGAGGAACATGAAATGATTTGTGATGAAAATTTCTCACTCTGTATAGAGAATGTCAGTATAAGGAAAAGCTATTCATCAGATTCTCGTACGAGTGCCAAACCACTTTCTCCACAAGACCTAAACACTGAGAAGTCTCCAGCCGGCTGGGAAGCTCCAAATGGCCGTGCCAAGCCCTGCCATGAGGAGAGCCCTCTGTGTTTGGCTGCATTTGGCAGTGAAGGAAATCAAAATGTATCTCCTTCAAGAGACACGCCAAAGGTGGCAGGCAATCTCATTTCTGAAGGCAACACTCAAGATTTTACTTCAGCCACATGTCCTAAAAATGGCAAAAAGCAGCCTATATTCAAGCCAGTTTATACAAAAGTTGATTCTAATTTGGCTGGTTGGGATTCTGATACAGCTGACCATACAGCTGATCAACTGAAAGCTAAACCTGCAAAGAAAAGAAAGTTACTGACAGGCAACCAGTTTTATTCCTCACAAAGTCCATGCACAGTGATTGGACTCAACAGCTCTCCTGAAGCTCCCTCATCCTCCAAGGGTAAGGGGGAGACACCATCTTCAACTGACGCCTCATTCCTTTTTGGTATCGCTGAATCCAAAACTGGTCCAAAACTTAAGTCGGACAGAAGGAGAAGTGAAAGATTGCAGTCAACACAGGTCAACAAATCCTATTTAAAGTCTAGAAGAAGATCTGTCAGTCAGAATTTATCTAGCAACGGCTCATTAAATGAGCAGTGTATAAATATTTCATTGGACGTGACTGCCAACACCAAAGTAGGTGAATGTACTCAGAGAAATACTTTGGGCACTTCGATGTCTGTCATGTATCCGAATGATACTTCCACGGACAGAAGCACAACATCCAGGTCAAGGCTCAGCATGGATGACTTTTCTCACAACAAAAAAACTTTGGTAGCAGCAAAGAAAAGGAGAAAAGAATCCCCCAGTGCCACTGTAAAGCAGGGACCTAGAAGCATGGCTCTTTCATCGGTCACGACAAATAGCAACGGCCAATTGA
Source organism: Lymnaea stagnalis (assembly GCA_964033795.1). Taxonomy (NCBI): domain Eukaryota; kingdom Metazoa; phylum Mollusca; class Gastropoda; family Lymnaeidae; genus Lymnaea; species Lymnaea stagnalis. Next base: position 867,013 of record CAXITT010000050.1, on the reverse strand, counting down.
AACCAGGTGAATCTTCTGCCAAGGGAGTTAAGAAAAAGTCACTTCCAAAAGGATCCGCAACAATTCCCCAACCATCTCAGAAGCCTGTTAAGAGAAAAAGAGTTCCGAGTTCTAGCTCAGGTGGAGACACTGACACAAGTTTAAATAGGTCATCATCTGCACACAAGGCTGAAGGCACCCGGGCCTGTCTACGTCACGCCCGATCGCTCATTTTGGAACAGCCTCACAAGCTCATCAACAGAAAATTGCCTTATTCCCTTGTGGTGACAAGTCTGCATAGAGAGTAAGTTTTTCAACTATTTCAGACCTAATGATGGCAAGTACCATAAGTTAAATTTTTAAAAATAAATTAATGCTGACAGAGTCAAGAAAAACTGTACATAGTACTGGTAGAGGAATAAGTAACTTCACACATCATTTCGTCAGTTTTAATTTGTGAATTGTAGGGAGCCACCTAGAAACTGAATTTTAATTTTTTACTTTTGTTACAATATTACAGAGAGCAGGAGTTGACCTACTCTGTTGTGAAGAAGTTGGGGATCTTCCAACTCACCAACAATGTAGATTCTACAACCACACATGTTGTATGTGGCGAACCAAGACGCACTTTAAATGTTTTACAAGCTATAGCTCGAGGTTGTTGGGTTCTTAAAAAAGAATGGGTAATTTTTTTTTCCTTCAAAATTAATTTTTGTTTCCCTAGTTAATTAATTTAACAAATTTAAATAATGATTTTATATGATCCTGTCTTGATTTTGTGTCTCTGTTGATTTCAGGTTTTGGAGTCGTTGGAATCTGGTGAATGGCTTGAAGAGGACAAATATGAAATGGATGCAGACTTCCCCGCTGCCAAGGTTGATAAGATCTCAATTTTTAAAATTCTGATGTTTTAATTATTAGACTCAAACTTGTTTGTTTCATTTCTTTTCTGTTAGATCCTTAAAAAATGTATCTTGTTTTCCACTTAGTGGTACCGGTAGTTAACATTACATTTCTTTGTTTCAGAAATATTAAAAATAATATTAAGTGATACATCTATGTGAGACTTTGAAATTATATATTCTTTATTGTATAATGATTGGATGCGTCATAATCTGAACTAGTAATATTTGGGGTATGTTGATTATTTTTTTTTCTTCTAATTCTAAATTTTATTTGAAAATTTTTTATTTATTTTTTTTTCACTTAACAGAAATCTCGGCTTGAACGTCAAAAAGCTGGTGTCCTCTACAAGATGGATTTATTCTCAAAGAAGGGTCCAATCTACGTCTCTGATAATTGTACACCCAAAAGAACAGATGTGGTTCATTTGATCAACCTCTGCTGTGGCCACGTATGTGTTCTAGTTTTCATAATTTGTTTCAAAATCTGATCCAGGTATTTTTTGTTAATGAAATTTTCTTTGTGCTTATCTAGTCCATAAATTATATATACCAAAAGTATTCCCTCCTTTGTAGGTGACTGGTTCTAAAGTTCGTGCAGCTCTACACATTGGGGATAAACATGATCCAGAGAAAATTATGATACGTCCAACTTGGGTCTTAGGTAAGTCATGCCTTAACTTTACTTAGATTTATTTTGCAGCAACTTTTTGTATGTCTTAAGTTTTTTTTTAAACTCCTGTTGGACATGAAACATTGCTTAGCACCAAGGTTGCCCTGCCATGCTTGACATCATCTTCAGTTTGATGAGGACATAGACCACTGACTGAAGGCCTAACCTATGTTTTAGTACTGACCCCCACCACATTATAAGTTTACACATTTTAACATCTAATGTTATTTTCTATTCATGTTTACCTGCTCTCATGAACATTTAGAGAAAAAAGTTAACAAGGTATAGCACATCTTACATGTTCTTCACAAAATTGTTGTGTGTTAATAGGACATCTTACATGTTCTTCACAACATTGTTGTGTGTTAATAGCACATCTTACATGTTCTTCACAACAATGTTGTGTGTTAATGAACACTGTATATAAATAAATCTAAGATTAAGATCACAGCTCTATTTCTTCTCAGACTGCATAATGAAAATGGAGACTCTAGACGTGAGCTCAGAGCAGTACATAGTGCCTCCTCCAACAGCATCCTCACAAAGAGAGTGTAGTCCAGAGTTCTAGCCCGCAGTTTTGTTGTTCATAAATCTATGTCCAGTTGTTTTTGTGAATGAAATGCAAGCCCTGAACAGTTTACTGAAAGTTCTACACATTTTATAGATTGATGATGTCATTCAGGTGTGTAAAAACTCTTACTTCAACCCCATTGAAAGTATTTAAAAATTCAGTTCCTGACTCCTGTGCTATCATCATTTAATCAAATGTCTGATTTGCACACATTTTTAAAGCTTACAATCCGAGACTATTGGCCTCTCCGTTGAAGTAGTCATAGTTTCTTTTGGTATTGCCAAGGATCTTAATGACTAGCAGAAATGTGATAGTATGAGATTTCATATAGTATGGAATGTCATATCGTATGTCATTTCATGTAGTATGGGATTTCAATGAGATCAATTCTTTTGATAAATAAAACCAACTTCAAATACAGGTCTGGATTATTTCAAATAGTCCTTCTGATGAATTTGCTTGTTTTCAAAAGTTTCATGTTAATAGCTTAATTTTCCTACTGGAAACTTTGTTCCAACTCATTTGAAATGACCTTTTAACAATTTAAATCATTAAAAAAAACATATGTAACAATGTATAAAAGCAAAATATTTATACCGTAATTCATATTTATTGTTGATATATAGATTATTGTTAGATGTAGATAGACCTGGAATATAACATCATGCCTATTAGCAAAAGTATTGTCCTATAAAATTATGGTCCAATGTTCTGGTGCAATAACCTTGTTTGAACCTTGATCTAACTGAAATTTGATACCAATAAGTGCAACCTGGTATCTTTATTTCTTTTGGAAATAACAAATTTGTGACCGCAATATGTTTGAACCTGTATCTAACTGAAATTTGATATCAATAAATGCAACCTGGTATCTTTATTCCTTTTCAAATAACAAATTTGTTACGGGCATTATTATGATTTTTTAATTGGTGCTGTTCAACCAATATTTTCATATGAATGACGTTACCTCATCTGAAGACTGAACCCTATTATGTCATGTAATGTTTATGTGCCTTTTTAAACTCATAAAATCAAATTGATGAATAAAATTTGCTATCCCTGAGTGATATATACTGTCAAGATTAAAACTAGGTTGCAAGCAACTTTTTGTCAACCACTGTTGTGCTATGGTGACAATTTTTTATAAACTCATTTCGATGTGCCTTTTAAAAAAATAAAACTATTTTGCAACTTCAGTACCTGTACATGCAATCCATTCAACTTCAGTATGGTATATCACCCTATGCAACTAAAGGACTTTCAACAAATTGCTACAGAATAATGCATTTGCTCAATGTTTTAAATAGTATTTTACATGGCCAATTCTGTATTAGTGCTAAATTGCAATGTACTTATCTAAAGAGTTTATAAAATGTTTAATTGATGATCTATAAAATGTTTAATTGATGATCTGATTGTAATCACTAGATTCAAAGATTTTTAAATGATCTGATTTTGTGAGGAAAATGTTCAAATAAATTATTTGCTTCCTTTTAATCACAAAGGTTCTTATAAAAAAATTGTTTTAAGCTTTATGTACCTTTTCACTTGTAAATAAGAACAATTGAACATAACATCTTCTAATGAATTATTATTATTATTAAAGTGGTCTAATATAGCGCAGTACCCCAACCTAGGCCTAGGCCCAGTACGCTTCACATAAAAATTAGTAGTTACAGAAAATTATACATTTAAAAACTGCTTTGAAAAAAGATTGACCTCACCCACCAAGTACTCTCTACCACTGTCTATACATGGTGGGCACCCAGCAGCATTGAGCCTTGTTTATCACTCATCAGGGGGAGGGGGGGTGTGAGAATGAGTCTAGTAGAATTTGAACTAAAGTCTCCTGAGGGCAGTTTTGGAGACTTGTATGGTTGGTATATTGCGGATTTGTATTGTCGAAATCATTGAAACTTCTGTAAGTTTTACACCACTGTTGGATCTAAAAGACTTTAAGTAAAAAATGATATAACCTATTATTGCTGTGTTATAATATTTATATTTTACTTTTAAAAAGAACACCATTTAAATTGTATTTATTGCCAAACCACTGATATATATGTTTGTGCAGGCGCACTTGATCTGTAAAGCCAGTGCACTCGACAAAATTCGGAGCTCTCTAGAGTTAGAAACATTTGTTTCATTAAATATAATTAGTGATTAAATTCTTCGTCCTATTATGCAAGTTGTGAATTAAATGCATTGCATAGTTTATTCTGCACTGAGAAAAAACAAAGGGGACATCACAGTGGCGGAAATTAGTTTACATATTTTATAAAAATATTCAATTATGGATGACAACAGAAAATTAAATCGAGTCGGACGAACTATTTATCACTGATAGTGTGATGAGAATTGTTGTTATAACTTATCTCAAATGAGAATTTTTCTATCTTAATATGAATACGTCCAATGAGAATTGTTTATACATCTTAATATGTCCAATGAAAATTGTTTATAAATGTTTTGATGTTCAAAAATTGTTTATATCACGCTTTAAAGTTATTGTGTTCAAGATGAAATGTTTCTTTTCCGAACCTACCAACAAAACTCTTCTGTCAAACTACTAACAGTTAAATTGCATCCATAACCTCGGAACAATGCAATAGATCATAACCTCAGACCAATTCACCATTTCATAACCTCAGGCTGATTGACTATTTCAAACTAAAACTGTGCTGAATACATGAATGTGAAGTTTGAAATATAAATAATTTCACTAATTTCATACAAGTGTTTTCTACCGTTATAAGCAATAAAAGTTGTTTTTTTTAAATTTTACATTAGAATAGTCCTGCTACATCAGTCTGTGTGCTCTCAGTTGCTGGTCGCCAAAAAATTAACAATATAACATAATAGAAAAATTTAAAGAATCAATTCTCACCATTCCCTTTTGCAATCCAGAAAGCTCGTCTCTAAATTTGAGAAGCGCTGAAATACAGAGGCACAACGCTAATTTGATAAAAAAAACTTCAATGCTAGATCCTGCACATCATTCACGGTATTTAAATATTTATATAAATCTATATGGCATCCTTCCATCATTACGAGACAATGGAGTAGCTATGGACACTTCATCAAATGGCTTACTATACTATTAGGTATACTTTACATAAAAGGATCTGATATCAGCAGCATGCATTCTCATGACCCCTTTTGGTCAGGCAAGAAGCCTTTCAGGTTAAAACTAATGTAATTTTGAGAACTTTTTTATGACATAGATCAAATATTTGAACTCTGAAACTTAAAGTATGTATCACATTTCTAAGTGTATTTTAACTTATTTCTCCTATTTTTTTTTTTTTATGGAAAACATTCTTAGATTTATGTTACATTGTTTTGAAAGTGTTCAATTATTCTGTTGTCTACATTGTTTTGGAGTTGTTTCCTATCTGTTTACCTATCTGTTGTTTATTAAAAGTTTACATTTTATAATTAAAAAATAAATTGTTTTTACCCGTTTCACGCTTCACTAAAATTTGTTTGATGAAATACTATGCAGTCTCAACATCAATATCAACATCAAACTCAACATCAAACTCAAAGCAATATTTTGAAGAGTTCACATCCTCATTCTTGAATCTCTGAAACCTGCTAAAGCAGCGGTTCTCAACCTGTGAGTCCAACAAACCATACACAGGGGTCGCCCATTCCATCGGAAAACACGTGTTCATGAAGTATAAAATAAAATAATTTTATTGTTGGGGGTCACCACAACATGAGTACCTGCATTAAATGGTCGCTGCATTAGGAAGGTTGAGAACCACTGTGCTAAAAGTTTGTCAATTTTTTTTCTTATTTACCTGCACCAGTTTTCAATAAGGGAGGAGTTGATTTATTCCAATAACTTGGTTTTGATATTAGAGGATGCATTGTTATGTATCATAAACTGATTGCCATGTAATCTCATATGGTAGAGTCTGGTTATTTGAGGCAACATATGAGAAAATCTCATATTAACAAATGGCATCAGTTCTTATGGTGAAAAGGGAGACAAAATATTTCAGAACTGATGTGTGCATTCAGTGCATGTGGACCAGACAAGTCCATTATGCCAGTTTGTCAGTGTTAAAAAAATAGATTGTGAAACAAGATACTTTTGGGCTTGAATTAAAAAGACATGACATTTCAAATAAAGGACTAGTCCCCAAGAAGCCTGCATCAGCAGATGAGAGAAACCAAGACACAACAAAGAATTAGAAATTAATGTTTGTTTGAAATCAGAAAACACTACTGTGAGATCTTCAACTTCAAACAAACAAACAGATTTTTACACTTCTTATTAAAGTCGTTCTTGCCACATCGTGGGTCACTTTTTTTTTACATGTTTTGTATATAGGGTATATTTTCTAATCTATATTCTTGATTTATAATTTATATAGAAATTTATATGTTGTTACAATTACGTAGGTTTTAGAGTGTAGAAAGTGTTTTAGAACATAGCAAGTGTTGATAAGAGGGTGAGGGAAAAGTTAAAAAAAGTGTGGGAAAAGTTAAAAACAATGTGGGAGAGATTTATAAGAGTGTGAGGGGAAAGTTAAAAACAGTGTGGGAGAGGTTTGTTATAAGAGTGTTACAGAGACTTTGAATAAATCTAAATAATGATAAGAAATGAAAAATAAGATTGCTACTTTCAGGTTTCTTGTTTATCATGGGGAAGGAACCTAAGCCCTGCAATAGAGGAGGGACCACCACCCCAATAGAGGAGGGACTACCACCCCAATAGAGGAGGGACCACCACCCCAATAGAGGAGGGACCACCACCCCAATAGAGGAGGGACCACCACCCCAATAGAGGAGGGACCACCACCCCAATAGAGGAGGGACCAC
>CAXITT010000050.1:844805-859866 GCA_964033795.1 Lymnaea stagnalis | reverse complement strand
AGCCATAGAACCCCTCCACTGCAAAGATGATGGGTCTTTCGGACTTATTTAGTCTTAAGCAATCAGTTGACCAACCGACTCATAATCGTGGACATGTTATTGATTGGGGGCTACATTGGCCTCAGGATGTTGTAGTTGCCTCTACTTCAATTGCCCATGAGCTGTCCTCAGACCACTTCTGTATTGTTTGTGACCTTAGCATTAGTGCCCCCTCCCCTCTCCATCAGTTCAGGGAGGTCCGCAATGTGCCTGCTATAAACAGGGATGCCTTTAAGCCGGTCTGAGTTTATAAATGTCCCCCGCCCTCTGCCCTGTTTGGGAAACACTAGACCGTGCATTGCGCACTGTGCTTGATCGGCACGCCCCCTCACCAGCCGCAATGTTAGGTCAGCACGATAAGCTCCCTGGTATGCGACCATAAAGGAAGAACTACACTGTGACAAGAAAGAGCGGCGTATTGCGGAAAAGAAGTGGCTGAGGTCAGGTTTTGTTTTTAGGCAAATGTATTACGCTTCAAAGAAGCGTGTGAACAAGATTGTTTGTCGTGCTAAGATTTTGTATTTTAGCCAAAAGATAATTATGAGTAAACCCGGTAGGCAGTTGTTCGATGTTTGTAGCCACATCAGAGGGAGCAACAAGGGAATTGCTCTTTCTTCAGTTAGTCATTGCCCTAGGAACCGTATATTTTCTGTAATTTCTATACAATAAAAGTTGCTGACATTCGTGCTGAGCTTGATCGTCTTGACATATCCCTCTAGATTTGCCTTATTTTTCTTGTGCTAGTTCACATTTCTATGTTTTTAAACCAGTTTCAGAACAAGAGGAAAAAAATTATTATTTTGAAGTCTAAACATACGTCTTGCTCTTGAACCCCCACCCCTGCAATAGAGGATGGACCACACCGATAGAGGAGGGACCACCACCACAATAGAGGAGGGTCCATTGGACCACCACCCCAATAGAGGAGGGACCATTGGACCACCACCCCACCCCTGCAATAGAGGAGGGACCACACCGATAGAGGAGGGACCACTGGACCACCACCACAATAGAGGAGGGTCCATTGGACCACCACCCCAATAGAGGAGGGACCACTGGACCACCACCCCACCCTAACACCACAATAGAGGAGGCCGCATTAGAGGAGGGACCACTACCCCATCCCCGCAATAGAGGTGGGACCACTGGACCAAACCCATCTGACCCCCGCAATAGAGGAGGGACCACTGTATTTGTTTCTTGTTGTCTTTTGTCTGCTGAAGAAGGATTTTATTCCAAAGATCCTTAATTGTCTTTTCCATTTATTTCAAGCCCAAACATACATTGTTCCTCTGTTTATTGACTTTACAACAGGGGTCTCAAACTTGCGGCTCGCGGGCCATTTGCAGCCAGCAAGACAATATTTTGTGGCCTGGTACCTGACAGTAAAGTTCAGTGTTAATGCGGCCCGCGCTTTACCCCATTCTCATATCTATAATGTGACTCTCCGAGAAGTTTTCAGTAGAATCTCTCCAACTAAAATTGTGATTTTATTATTGTTTTTATAGGTTTGGATGTTAATTAAAATGGGGGAAAAAAACTTTTAAATTGGACAAAAAGTTTTTATTTTATAGCATTTTATGAGACAAACATAGCCAAAGTACAAATTTGAACACAGGTTTGCAGACTAAGACACAGAGACATTTTTAAATGTTTGCTGATCCTTTATCCCTCAATACGGAAGATGCCCAGCACCTCCGCCTTTTTTTTTTTTTGCGCTTCAAATGGAGCTGATTGATCTGAGTGCAATTCTGAACTCAAGGCTAAGCTCAGGGAGGTGAATGGAAAAACAGACAAGCTTGGAAAATATATGAGAGAATTGCCCTCCAACTTCCCTGAGATTTCCAGGTTGTTCAAGCCGATTAAGTTAAAGTTCAGGGCCAAACTTACTGATGAGCATCTTTAAGTTATACTGAGAGCTTCAGTTGCTTCCTGACTCAAGCCAAATGTTGCTCAGCTGTGTAAGAAGAAACGCTGCCAGGTCTCGGGCAACAGGGGATAGGAAGCCTCCTTCTCAAGAACTTAAAAGTTTTTATTTGTTATTGATAATGGTGAGCAGATTGTAACGGTTGTTCTTTATTAGGTTTGTCATCACTTTTTAGTGTGGAATACTTGATGAGGCCCAGTCTCACCCAGACTTAACCTCCTGCGGCCCCTGGATCATTTGAGTTTGAGACCCCTGCTTTACAACATGCCTTGAATGCAGTAATTTATTATTAAATTATCCTTTAATTTTTAATTTTTTTTAAAGCAGTATTTCAAGATGTTGATGAATCAATAATTTACATACTTTCTGCCGAGATACCTTGCGCCATAAGCACCAGCACACAAAATCATAAACCCCCGTTCCCCACTCAGTGTATGTAGTATATGGATTTCCCCTTACTGGAACTAAAACACTCTGATGCAGATGTATCCCAACTGAGCAGCTACCGCCTTATAAGAAAGATTGACCAAATTACTTGAACTATTGAGGAATAAAATATAAAATATTAAACAATAAGAACCTAATGAATAAAAACCTCCCAGACTCACAGCATATGTTTGTGAACTTTCTTAAGGGCACAGTTCCTGAATGTAATAAATCTGATTTAAAATTAAACACATATTTCTTAATAAAGGAATCATAAGAAAAGATAACTAAGACATGGACTAAACATCTCTTAAATCTATTCCACTTGAGGTGCGGCTGCTTCCATTTCCGGCTGCTTCCTAACAAGCTGGCTGCCTCCTATTTTGCGCATTTGGTGCAGAGAGTATCTGTGCAGCTGTTGCTATATGCTTTGTACTTTGTGATGTATTTGAGTATGGGAAATGACTTTGTTAATGGTGTTATGTTTTAGCAGGTGCAGCAGTGATGGCGTAGTTAGTAATGGAGTTGTTTATTCTTAATATTCTTCGTTATAGTGGTCACAAATATTTTTAAAAATAACAAAGCAAAACAAGGAATAAGTAAAATTATTCTTATATAATTTACAATCAGGAACTAGAGTTTAATGTTTTAAAATATTCTAAAATTTCCTCAGCTCTGGATGCTTGCCAGCCACCTGCAAAGACTTGCTTTGTAGCAGCTCGGACATATACTTCTAAACAGGACTGGCCGAGCTGTGGTGCATTTATGGTGTCACAGTTATCTTTATCAAAATGTTCAGTATCACCTGCGATGTCAATACATGTATCTCTGGCTGTAGTGTCACCTCTGACCAGATCAGGAGTGGCGTGGCCTTCACCTTTCTTAATGTCTTCAAAGTTGGCCTTTGTGAACCAGTAACACATTTCACCACAGTACATTAAAGCAAGGAGGTGAGTACTGCTCAGGATACCTGTAAATATGGAAACACAAGTACAGTGTTTGAGAACACTTGAAGTTCCGAACAAAATGTATGACTAGATTCAATCACTAAGTGAACAAATGATTTTAAAGATTTAGTCTAAAGTTTGCTAAAACAAATTTAGTTTAAGATTTATATCAAATTTAGTCAGAGGTTAAAACAAATTTAGTCAGAGGTTAAAACAAATTTAGACAGGTTTATATAAGAAACAAAATATGATCAATAAGTTGAAATTAAATACAAATTGTTTTGTGCTTGTTAATTTTGTATTTATTGAACAAGATTTATTTAATGCTACCTAACTAAACAAATGCCTTAAATTAAAAACTGGAATCTCTCAGGCAAAAGGAAAAATCAATTTTTCTAAAAAAAATTAAGATTGAGGACTAAATGTTGAGTACCCAGTTAAATATAAAATAATGGCAAATAAATTTATATGAGTATATACTGAGTTCTATATGAGTATATACTGAGTTCTATATGAGTATAGACTGAGTTCTATATGAGTATAGACTGAGTTCTATATGAGTATAGATTGAGTTCTATATGAGTATAGACTGAGTTCTATATGAGTATAGACTGAGTTCTATATGAGTATATGCTGAGTTCTATGAGTATAGACTGAGTTCTATATGAGTATAGACTGAGTTCTATATGAGTATATACTGAGTTCTATATGAGTATATACTGAGTTCTATATGAGTATATACTGAGTTCTATATGAATATAGACTGAGTTCTATATGAGTATAGACTGAGTTCTATATGAGTATAGACTGAGTTCTATATGAGTATATACTGAGTTCTATATGAGTATAGACTGAGTTCTCTACATGAGTATTGACTGAGTTCAACATGACCTTAGACAGTATAAACCCTGGGGCAACTTGCCTTGAGCATATAAAAAACTTGAGTGATCATCTTCCTCACCATCCAATTCTTTCTCAGCAACATAAGTTGATTGTTCAGTCAACCAAGCAGGGGAACATTGGGAACACAACATTGACTTAAGGGATCGTATGCCCTTTTCTAAGCACTAGAAAAAAAGTATTTGTTTAAAGCTATATTAGATTTCCATCAAATGGCTGTCCGTGGACCTTCACCGGTCCGCAGGCCTAACGCTGCCGGTCCCCATAACATAAATAATTATAGTCAAATAGAAATAAAAGGTTAAAAGTAAATCATGCACCGGTCCCTGGTAAATTTCGAAACTTGTTCACCGGTCCGCCAAACTTAAATGTTTGGGAACCACTGAAATAAAGTATACAACAGCATCTCATTTAAAAATATGAATAGAATCTTTTGCAGAACAATCACAGAAGTTATGGTTAATAGATTAAATTAATGTTTTTTTAACTCTAAAAATAAAACAAATAAATAGCAATATTTTTTATTGAGATAATCATTTATTACTAGAAATAACATCTTGTTAAACAAACTGGAGAAATGCAATACTTGATTATTACAGGTGTTCTTAACTTAAAAAATTGGAGAAATGCATTACTTGATTATTACAAATGTTCTTAACTTAACAAACTGGAGAAATGCAAAACTTGATTATTACAGGTGTTCTTAACTTAACAAATTGGAGAAATGCAATACTGGATTATACAGAAGCACCAAAACACGAGATATTTCTTGGATACAGAGAGTTAAATAACAATGCTTTAATGACCTGCTGGTAGTGGGCTGGGAATGCTGCCTCAGATTCTGAGTTAAGAGTATGACAGTACATGTACATCAGGGCTCCATTCCTCCAATGTATGCATTCTACAACCTCAGGACCTAACACTTCAATGGGCTAGTGAATAATATTTTGAGATGTTAGCAATCAAGAATCTATAAATATCTTAACAAATCAACTTATTTAATTATCCCTGTGAATGGTTTTTCAAGAATCTCCCACAATTTAGAATAAAGTTACCAAATATTTAGATACGGTTAAAAAATAAAAATTTCCATAAAATTGTAATTCATCAATTATACTAACTCACTTGCTTTTCCTTGACCGTTTTTTGGGCCAATTGTTCAATACTGGATAAGGTCCCTGTTTATTAAATGATACATGAATTGAGATAAGTGCCCTAATGTTTTTTCCTTTAACAATTTAAATGCGCCCTAATGTTTTGTCATTTAACAATTTTAAAAAAAAGATACTTGAATTGGGTTGTGAATAAACCATTTAATAAAATTTTCATTGTGTTTGTATGCCATAAAACTAACAGAACAAACTAAAAAATCTTAACATCTTTTATGTGGACAATCAGGTTTCAAGACCGGTATTTTGTGATCCAGAAATGTACATTGAGGATCTGGAAAACAAAATTATCACCATGAAAGTTTGACAGTGAAACCTGTGAATACCAAACCTTGGAATAGTCCTTGACCCTGGCAAATGTGCTAACTCACCGCCGCAGGGATTGATTTTTTTTTAAAAAAAGTGTTTCCGAGGGACAAAAATCATGTTTTTCCTTGCCAATAGCACATACTGTGATCCACTGGCGAAGAATTACATTATGCACAGGGTGTGACGAAGATCTTTAGCTTTGCTAATCAGTCTGCTGCCATGCTGTGACTGTGTGTTTCTGGACTCAAGATCAAACAGCAAGTTACCAAGAGCTTTGCTTAGAGTTTGAGGGTTGTCAATGAACCATTTAGCACAATACAATCTTGCTCAGTTTCATAAATGTCATGTGCTCATTTCACATACATATAAATGTTTGCACTTTCTGTCTGTTTTGTAATTTTCTTCTTAATTTCAGTGCCCGTGTGTCATCTTCTTTCAAATTATGGTGAATGATTATCATTCTGGCTAAACCTTTTAATGATTATCATTCTGGCTGAACTTGTGAATAACAAACCCATTTTTGTTTGGCCCCAAGGGTTTGTGCTACTCACAGATTTCACTGTCGTCATATCAAAGACAAGCTTGTCACAAAACACAAGACTGAAGGTATATCAAAGACAAGCATGTCTCAAATGCCAAGACAAGCATGTCACAAATGCCAAGACTTGAGGCATACTTGTTTGGGATCAAAGAATTAACTTACAATTTATGTAAACATTTATTTCATTTTGAATCAAATATTATTGAATGTCATGGATAATCCAGATTTTTTATTACACAATTTACACTTGGTCGAATTTGAATTGGTTCAGATTATTGAGCAACCACTGTTTATATAAATGAATTAAAGAAATTGCTACAGCTTACCGATTAAATACAGGATGCGAGTATAAGGTGATGCTTCATCCAGGAATTCTTCATTTACAAGTTTACATTCTTCTAGGTAGGTCAAGTCTAAAACAAACTGTAAAGCATTTCTTTTTTTTATTTTAAGAAATTTATTGTGAATAGCTTTGCCATCTCTTACAGGAGATAAAAATAACAAATTTCAAATTTATATTATATTTTTGTACAATGATCAGTAACATAAAAAAGTAAAAAGTGACTTTAAAAAAAAAGAATAAAAAAGAATGCAGACCATTTAATAGAGAAATTTCATTTTGTAAATAAAAGCACAGAAAAACAATAATACACAAGCTTATATCCCAAATGGAAATTTGTATAAGATTTTTAATTTGTTTTATAAAATTATAATCATATAAAGGTAAGTCTAAAAAAAATTGATATCACAATGGCCATGTTCCCTCTAAGGTTTGTTGGTTCGTGTGCAAAATCATACAGTTGTGTGCAAATTTTTACAGCATCAATTTTTTTGTGTGCAAAATTTTACAGCCTACAAACACAAACACACATTTACATGGAAATTTGCTGCGCGGGTACTCAAAACTGCTGCACGGCATCTATGAGATAGCTATGCGGCCATGCAGCCACGCAGCTTAAAGGGAACATTGCACAATGGTCATTTTTCATATTGATGTAATGCACATTTGTCATTTTAGAGTGAAGAAATTTTAGAAATAGCATCAAACAGTACTAGCGTATTGATTTTTGAGAGGCTCACCTGAGCTATTCCCTGCAGGCACTCAGACACTAGAATATCTCGATCTGAGACATTTTTCTTTTTTCCAATGTCATCTACAAGTTTTGCACACTTATCAGTGTATAATGATTCTGCAATGGTCATTTCATCGCCATCTGAAACAATAAGTAAAGTTAATAAATAATCTATTACAAAGTTGTCACAAGCATATTTCCTAACAGGGTATGTGAACATAAACATTTTTTTAGTTTCACATTTTTGAACTTTTAAGAATGTGGTGGGTCTGTACAGTTTTCTGGCTATCTGTACGTCTAAAAAAGTATTGTGACGTTGTAATGTTTATCAGCTATGTTAATTTACATTTGATTACTTTAAATTTTGTATTTTGTTTGTAATAATTGATTCTATTTGAAGGTAAAAGAAATATGTTTTTGATTTTTTAATTTTATTTTAAAAGCCATCTATTATATATTTAGCTTCTGTTTTATCCTGCTTCCTTTTCACAAGATGGCAGCCATGGGAAATAAGAGGTGCTGATCGCATAAATTTACCATAAGATATAATTTTATTGGCATTATATTTCAAATAAAGTTTTGTCAGGAAACATTCTTTAAACTAATGTCACAGTGCCAAAGGCACTGTATGCTTTGGTTAGTGAGGTTTATTGAACACCGTCTGCCATCTAATATAAAACAACAATTTAACAGAGAAAACTTTTGATTCTCTCTAGAATGTTTCTTTTTTTTTGGTCTTTTTCTTCTTCTTTTTTTAATGTTAATTTTATATTTTTAATTTGGGAACGCTGTTCTGTCTGAGTGCCTTGTGATTTTCTCACTGTGCATTATTATTTGTGTATTATGCTTTAGAACACTATATTATGTAATATCAAAAACATACCATGTAATTAATATCATCAATCAAAGACATGACATGACAACACCTAGATTTAGATGTGAGACGTGACTGATAGATGGGCCCTAGTTAAAACCCAAAAACTTAAATCTTTACCACTTCTTTACCAACAAATATAAGGTAACCCAAATATAATATATATAAAAAATTAAAATGCAACATGAGACATGATGAATAATGAATAAATGAATTATGAAAATGAAAAGTTTTTTAGTTTGGAAAAAGCCAAGGCCAAGAAGTGCCTAGGCCTAGTCTAGTTATTTAACTTAAACTTAAGCCTAGGCTAATGGCAACGGTCAGAGATTTTAAAATGTTATTTTGTAATTATGATTTGGTAATATTTTATTAAAATATGCTAGTACCGAGTCGCAATGACATTTCCTTTAATATATTTTTGCAAAACTCCGTAAAACTAGTTTGCAAATCATCAGCATTTTCCTCCATCTTTTTTTTTAAGTAGAGATAATACCGCCCCAAAAAGGGGAGCTCACCATGATAAACTATTAATACAAGTCCAGAGTTTTCTAAGTTTAATGCTAAAACGCCCCACAGTTAAATTTTTTATTTTTTTTTAAATATATTATATATATTATATATTTAAAAAACCACACAAAAAAAAAAACACCTAATGAAATGCAATAAGGACAAATGGCCTACTTGAAATGGTAAATTGAATCAAAGCTGTCTTCTTATAAACATTATGTGATATTTTTGTCATCATCAAGCGTTATTTTATGAAAAGATATACAATTTAAAATGCTTGACTTTGAGTTACGATTTCAGTCAACCCAACCCCCAATTTATTGTTGATATAGAATAATCTAGATAATTAGGCTCTTCTACTCACATTTTATGTTTATTTCACTATTTGGAATTTTAATATGGTTTGCAGAGTGCAATGATATTATGGTCATTGCTTACAGCCATGACATGTTCCCTCTCTCTATCACTTCAGAATGAACGTCCACGAATCTCTAACTCTACTGCTCGTGTCTCCAAAAAACTGTTCCGTGATATTTCTCGTAACGTGACTATAAAATAAACTCTACTAGATACGCGCCCCACGGTCATTGAATTGCTACCCAATTATATAGCCTACTAGATTATGTAATATCAAAAACAATCGTTCTCTTTCTGTTCAGAGATTGCAAATGACGCAATAGTGAGTATGGGGGAAATAAATATACAATTTTATTTTATTCCAAAATTCTGTACATGCTCATCTTTTCTGAAAACGAAAGAGACATTCATAGTTTCACCCCACCCCACCCCACCCCTAACCCCCACCTCTTCCACCACCACCACGGAGAAAACAAAATAGTGTAGTCTGACATAACAACATTGGTTCCATTATTTTTCAATCAGAAATCTACTATTGAACAAATTGACCAATTAATCCATTTAAACTCTACATGAGTATTATGGTGGTACTATCAGAATTGACACCACGTCGACACGTGGACCACGTGTCTTAATGCCAGCATGGTGTTCAACGTATGTTATTTATTCCGTCAGCTGATATTTTGGATACATTTTAAATATTAAAAATTTAAATATGAAATATTAACATTTTAATTTTAAAAAATTGCCCCAGTCGCCATCCAAATAATTGCGATTGTAGTGTTACTTTCAGCAGTTATCCAACTTTGATCGAGTTTACACTTTGAGTCTGTTGATTTCAGCAGTTATCCAACTTTGATCGAGTTTACACTTTGAGTCTGTTGATTTCAGCAGTTATCCAACTTTGATCGAGTTTACACTTTGAGTCTGTTGATTTCAGCAGTTATCCAACTTTGATCGAGTTTACACTTTGATTCTGTTAATTTCAGCAGTTATCCAACTTTGATCGAGTTTACACTTTGAGTCTGTTGATTTCAGCAGTTATCCAACTTTGATCGAGTTTACACTTTGAGTCTGTTGATTTCAGCAGTTATCCAACTTTGATCGAGTTTACACTTTGAATCTGTTCATGCAGTGCTTCTTTTAGGGGAGGTGGGGGAGGGGGATCATGTAAGATTTTCGGGTTGGCAGTGCCAGTGACAAGAGGAGTAGCTAAGTAGCTAAGGGTGGACAGAGGGGACAGACTCCCCGGGTGCCATAATAGTGGTGGCGCCAAAAAGGACTTTGATTTTTTAGAGTTTTAGAGTTGGGGCGAGGGGGGGGGGGCGTAGAAATGGATCCTGTCGCCAATGACTCTAGTTACGCTTCTGCCAGTGGCCTAGAAAGGGGGGCGTATAGGGTGGCCACTCAAGTGTTGATTTTTTCTTTATCTGGGGGTGCAGCACTTTCGGTCAAAAGCAAAGTTTGTGTCGTGAAAGGAAATACGCCACACATCTTGGGCCAACCATAGCGGCACTAATACTAGCCAGGCCACTAAGCAGTCTATCTATCGGCACCAAAATGTGTGATCATTTCATCTTGGGCCAACCATAGCGGCACTAATACTAGCCAGGCCACTAAGCAGTCTATCTATCGGCACCAAAATGTGTGATCATTTTAATCGGGATCTAAGAACTAAATCGAGGGTGCCGACGAAAGTTGAGCGGAAGATGGGTCTGGGGAGCGCCCTCCCAAGAAAAGTTTTGAGTACCGTATTTCAAAATCAATAAGTGCATTTTGGAGTATACCTGAATTCAATGTTTCTATTAGACTTCTTGATCGTGGGGAAGAAATTTTTAAGCGTCCGGGGGAGGTATTATGGCGCCCAGTCCAATACATAAAATGAATTCCCCCTGGTTGTGGCGTGCCCCAGGGTATTCATTTGCTGCCCACGGATAATACTTCTAAGGTAAGTGCTATTTTTAAATTTTATTCTGTTTTTTTCCCCTGTTTTTGTTTTGTTCGCTGACGAAGGCTTCCTGCTGACACGTTCGTTGTGTTGTTGCGTTCCTTTTCTCAGGTTTAACCCTACTTTGTTTTAACCATTTGATATTGTGCTAACTTGATTGCAGTCTCTCCCCTTATTACCCAGGGTATTCATTTAGCACAAGCTTATATTCCACCCCATACTGTAACATTGATCAGCGTGAGGGAGTGGAGTGCAGAATTTGAGGGTGCTGAAGACATTTGGGAAAATTTAAAATGCAGGGTCGCATATTGGTACACATTTGAATTCAGTGTTTCTTTCAGACAATATTTGGGGGCATTTCAAGCTTTGGGGTGGGAGGCGTAAACTTTAGTCATAATAACAATCAATGACGTCTCAAACTCCACATTAGCCCAACATGAACTAAATTCATTCCAGTCGTTGTGACCTTGATGGTACCCTTTTTGCCTTGGCTTATTATCACACCTTAAATCCTTCAAGTCCCAAGAAAATTTTTGATAAATTCAAAATACAAGAAATCATTTTAGCACATACATGAATTAAGCTTTTCAGCATTCTACACTTGATGGAGAGCAGAGGAAGAGATGCTAGTTCCAAATTCAGGTGTCACTTAACCTTAGAGCAGTGGCTGGCAAATTTCGGCTCGCGAGCCCCATGTGGCTCTTTAGCGACGTGAGTGCGGCTTGGCCAAATCGGTATTGACTCCGAAAAACATGGTTCTTAACAATAAATTTGGCTCTCAAAAATTTATTAATCGTCCTGCTGCTGTTTTTTGGCTCTTTTGACTAACACGTATGCTGACCACTGCCTTAGAGGCATCGTGTGGGCCCAGCAACCCCTGCGGATTCGCAAAGTCTCCGATAGTTTGGGGGCTTTAAGTTGTGATGTGGACTCAAATTTAATTATTAACTTTGAATGTGTTAAGTCAGGACACATGTACAGTTACATACAGGGCGATGTGTTATGTTAGGACACACATACAGTTACATACAGAACGATTTGTTGTGTCAGGACACACGTACAGTTACATACAGGGGTGTTTGTTATGTCAGGACACACGTACAGTTACATACAGGGGTGTGTGTTATGTCAGGACACACATACAGTTACATACAGGGGGATGTGTTGTGTCAGGACACACGCACAGTTACATACAAGGCGATATATTAAGTAAGATCAATTTACCAGGAACACAATCGGCCTCAGCACAAGGCGATATTTTTTGTACATAAATTAAAAGAGATAACACCCACATACACACACACACACAGAGAGATTCAGACACACACATACAGGATTCTATTTAATGTTCAAATCTTTTCAAACTAAAATCACAGCAGGTATCTGCATGCTTTGTTGTGTTCAATTATGACTTCCAGTTGCATTATTTTTTTTAAGGCAATGACCATCATCTGTCTGAAATGACCTACATCTGGTTGAAATGATAAACATCTTGTTGAAATGACCAACATCTGTCTGAAATGACCAAAATCTGGTTGAAATGACCAACATCTGGTTGAAATGACCACCATTTGCGGAAATGACCAACATGTTGCTGAAATGACCAACATCTTGCTGAAATGACTATATGGCTGAAATGACCAACATCTGGTTGAAATGACCAACATCTTGCTGAAATGACCAATATCTTGCTGAAATGACTATATGGCTGAAATGGCAAACATCTTGTTGAAATGACCAACATCTGTCTGAAATGACCAACATCTTGCTGAAATGACCGAAATCTGACAGAAATGACCAACATCTTGCTTAAATGACCAACATCTGTCTGAAATGACCAAAATCTGACAGAAATGACCATCTTGCTTAAATGACCAACATCTTGCTGAAATGACCAACAGGTTGCTGAAATGACAAAAATCTGGCAAAAATGACCAACATCTTGCTGAAATGACCAACATCTTGCTGAAATGACCAACATCTGCCTGAAATGACTAGATGGCTGAAATGACCAACATTTAGCTGAAATGACCAAAATCTTACTGAAATCACCAACATGTTGCTGAAATGACCCACTTCTGGACCAAATTAGCCGAGATAGCTGTGTTGATGTTTATCTATTGTTGTTCAATTATAGAATCATTTCTGTTGTCTTGAATCATTCTATTAAAATGACAACAGTAAAATAACTCTATTCCGTTTTTCTTTTCAAAGCTGTACAACTTAAGCGCCGCCTACCAATAAAATGATCGTAAAGTGTCTGTCTAGATCACGTGTCATAATCGGTTCGCCTTTTATAAACACACCTGTGTCTGGCTGGCTGGCTGGCTAACTGACTGACTGACTGGCTGACTGACTGGCTGTCTGACTGGCTGACTGACTGGCTGACTGACTGGCTGACTGACTGGCTGACTGACTGGCTGACTGATTGATTGACTGACTGGCTGGCTGGCTGACTGACTGACTTGCTGACTGACGGGCTGGCTGACTGAATGACTGGCTGACTACTGTCTGACTGACTGGCTGACTTACTTCCTGCCTGGCTTGCTGAATGACTGATTGACTGGCTGGCTGACTGACTGGCTTGCTGTCTGACTGACTGACTTCCTGAATGACTCGCTGGCTGAGTGACTGAATGACTTGCTGGCTGACTGACTGACATAACATTTGACCGTACCGTCCTTTATTATCCTCTGAACAAGCCATAGGGCCTGCTGACAAGAGCGAATGAACTTATCGTTCTGTTATGGACTACCCTAGAAACAATGTCCGAACCAGTTTAGGGCCCAGGAATAATCATATTTGCTGGACACCTGACGGACAGGTCAAGTTGATGAAGTTTTAATTTTTGGAGAAAAAAAAACATTCTCATCTTAGAAACATGCATCGCTATATTGTACAGTTGGATTTATATTGTACAGTTGGACTTATATTGTACAGTTGGACTTATATTTTACAGTTGGACTTATATTGTACAGTTGGGCTTATATTGTACAGTTGGACTTATATTGTACAGTTGGACTTATATAATTGTACATTTGGAATTATATTGTACAGTTGGACTTATATTGAACAGTTGGACTTATATTGTACAGTTGGGCTTATACTTATATTGTACATTTGGACTTATATTGTACAGTTGGACTTATATTGTACATTTGGACTTATATTGTACAGTGGACTTATATTGTACAGTTGGACTTATATTGTACAGTTGGACTCATATTGTACAGTTGGACTTATATTGTACAGTTGGACTTATATTGTACAGTTAGACTTATATTGTACAGTTGGTGCAGTGGAAACAATATTCTAATCTTATAAACTTATTTACAGAATTAAGGAAAGGGGTACTTTGTACCGTCCCAATAAGAAACTACAGACCTAGGTCTCCCCCGTGGGCAGTATATTCCCTGGGACCGTACGATCCCTACCGAAAGTGAGACCTGTACCCCGTCAGGTCTATACTCCCTTTAGTGCTCTACCCCAGTGAAGTTCCTACCTCCATGAGGTATCCGAAATCCCCCGCCACCCCCTTTCTATGACGCTCATCCTATTAGTTAACAAAAAGTCTAGGGAGCTTTAAGATTTGTAACTCAAAAAAATATGTGTCCACAAAGCAGAACAATGTTCTAAAAATAGACTGATGTGCCAGGTACAAACCTGCTAAAGACTACCTCATTTGGTATGCAAGGGACACGATCTCTAAGAACTACCCTGGCTATACGCCACAGTTAAAATTACCCTCCCCTTGTGGTGCCATGTGGGGACCAGCAATATGCATGTTTTGGGGACCAGTAATGTGGGGGACCAGTAATGTGGGTGACCAGTAATGTGGGGGACCAGTAATGTGGGGGATCAGTGATGTGCATGTGGTGGGGGACAAGTAATGTGCATGTGGTGGGGGACCAGTAATGTGCATGTGGTGGGGGACCAGTGATGTGCATGTGGTGGGGGACCAGTAATGTGCATGTTGTGGGGGACCAGTAATGCGCATGTGGTGGGGGACGAGTAATGTGCATGTTGTGGGGGACCAGTAATGTG
>CAXITT010000050.1:823456-838231 GCA_964033795.1 Lymnaea stagnalis | reverse complement strand
TGGAGCCATGAAAAACTGTACAAAAGTGGAGATCATCACTATATGGAGCCATGAAAAATTGTACAGAAGTGGAGATCATCACTATATGGAGCCATGAAAAATTGTACAGAAGTGGAGATCATCACTATGTGGAGCCATGAAAAACTGTACAGAAGTGGAGATCATCACTATATGGAGCCATGAAAAACTGTACAGAAGTGGAGATCATCACTATATGGAGCCATGAAAAACTGTACAAAAGTGGAGATCATCACTATGTGGAGCCATGAAAAACTGTACAAAAGTGGAGATCATCACTATATGGAGCCATGAAAAACTGTACAAAAGTGGAGATCATCACTATATGGAGCCATGAAAAATTGTACAGAAGTGGAGATCATCACTATGTGGAGCCATGAAAAACTGTACAAAAGTGGAGATCATCACTATATGGAGCCATGAAAAATTGTACAGAAGTGGAGATCATCACTATATGGAGCCATGAAAAATTGTACAGAAGTGGAGATCATCACTATGTGGAGCCATGAAAAACTGTACAGAAGTGGAGATCATCACTATATGGAGCCATGAAAAACTGTACAGAAGTGGAGATCATCACTATATGGAGCCATGAAAAACTGTACAGAAGTGGAGATCATCACTATATGGAGCCATGAAAAACTGTACAGAAGTGGAGATCATCACTATATGGAGCCATGAAAAACTGTACAGAAGTGGAGATCATCACTATATGGAGCCATGAAAAACTGTACAGAAGTGGAGATCATCACTATATGGAGCCATGAAAAACTGTACAAAAGTGGAGATCATCACTATATGGAGCCATGAAAAACTGTACAGAAGTGTAGTTCAACACTCTATGTAACACTCTATGTAGCACTCTATGAAGCCAAAGGATTCGAAATGAATGTAGACGAAACTTAAATATATTTTATTTTTAATAATTGTTGAACATATTCCCTGCGCAGGCTTTCTTTGCGTAAGCGATTGACCCATTTGAACAATAACTTTTTTAACTTTTTAGTGCGTTTGAACTAATCTTTTTATTTTTTTTATTTATTTTTTTTTTAAGTTTACAAATAATTTAATTTAATTTTTTTTTTTTTTAAATTTAAAATTGTTATCTCTAAATTTTCGACCAAAGTGTCATTTAAATACCTTTTTAAAGACCCCGGCTACCGTGGCTGAACTGTTTACCCAGGCATTCAACTAAAAAGAAGATCCGAGCTCACCCACCCGCTCACTCAGCGAAGCAGACGCGGTCAACCCCCGAGAATGTGTGCCACAGTGCCAACCCGGTCCGTCGACCCAGGATTGTTTTGCAGCCGTTCACCAGGTGAACACTGCACGAGAAAGTCTGCAAATGTCCCGTGTGTCCACAAACAAACAACGCGTCACACACAAGATGGAAATGCGATGAGAGGGACAGTGTTTAAAACAGGAATGTGAAATACAAGGAAAAAAACAGGAAATACAAGGGGGGATAATGAAATACAGGGGGAGATAAGGAAATACAGGGGGGAGAGAAGGAAATACAAGGGGAGAGAAGGAAATACAGGGGGAGATAATGAAATACAAAAGAGAGAATGAAATACAGGGGGAGAGAAGGAAATACAGAGGAGATAATGAAATACAGGAGAGAATGAAATACAAGGGAGAGAAGGAAATACAGGGGAGAAAAGGAAATACAGCGGGAGATAAGGAAATACGGCGGGAGAGAAGGAAACTCAGGGGGGTATAATGAAATACAGTTGAGAGAAGGAAATCCAGGGGGCAGATAAGGAAATACAGGGGGAGAGAAGGAAATACAGGGGCAGAGAAGGAAATACAGGGGAAAGAAGGAAATACAGTGGGAGAAAAGGAAATACAGGGGGAGATAATGAAATACAGGGGGAGAGAAGGAAACACAGGGGAAGAGAAGGAAATACAGGGGGAGATAATGAAATACAAAAGAGAGAATGAAATACAGGGGGAGATAAGGAAATACAGCGGGAGAGAAGGAAACACAGGGGGAGATAATGAAATACAGTTGAGAGAAGGAAATGCAGGGGGCGGAGAAGGAAACACAGGAGGAGAGAAGGAAATTCAGGGGCAGAGAAGGAAATACAAGGGGAGAGAAGGAAATACAGGGGGAGATAAGGAAATACGGGGACAGAAGGAAATACAGTGGGAGAAAAGTAAATACAAGGGGAGATAAGGAAATACAGGGGGAGAGAAGGAAACACAGGGGAAGAGAAGGAAATACAGGGGGAGATAATGAAATACAAAAGAGAGAATGAAATACAGGGGGAGAGAAGGAAATACAGAGGATATAATGAAATACAGGGGAGAGAATGAAATACAGCGGGAGAGAAGGAAATACATTTGAGAGAAGGAAATACAGGGGGAGAAAAGGAAATACAGGGGAAGAGAAATAAATACAGGGGGGAGATTAATGAAATACAGTTGAGAGAAGGAAATACAGGGGGGGGGAGAAGGAAATACAGGGGCAGAGACGGAAATACAGGGGGAGAGAAGAAAATAAATACAGGGGGGGGGAGAAGGAAATACAGGGGCAGAGAAGGAAATACAGGGGGAGAGAAGAAAATACAAGGGGAGATAAGTAAATACAGGGGACAGAAGGAAATACAGCGGGAGAGAATGAAATACAGGGGCAGAGAATGAAAAACAGGGGGAGAGAAGGAAATACAGGGGGAGAGAAGGAAATACAGGGGGAGATAATGAAATACAAGGGAAGAGAAGGAAATGCTGGGGGAGATAATGAAATACAGTTGAGAGAAGGAAATACAGGGGGAGAGAAGGAGGTACAAGGGAGATAATGAAATGAAGCGAGAGAGAAGGAAATAAAGTAGAGATAATGATTGCAGGGTTGACGGGAAAGGGAGGGAAAATGAAAGGATTCAGATTGCGTTCTTTTTTAAGCTTCCGATAAAAAAAATCATATTAATCGCGATATATCAACAGCTTGAAAACGCCATCCAGGCGTACGCAAGGTTATGTAAACAAGCCATCTAGCAAAGGGGTTCTTAGCCTTTTTTAGTCCATGGACCCCTTTCCCAGTCAGACGACCAATCACCTATTCTTATAATAAAGGTTTTAAATGCATATAATAAAGTTACAAAGACCACATTTGAAAATATCCTGATGTAACACAATGGATTCCATTTCCTGAGTCTTTAAAGGGTGGCCAGATTTGTTACAGTTTTGTTATCGCAATGTTCCTTATTTTTGCTTGCACCGCTGTTGTACTGTTGTCTAACAACCTCCACGCTTCACCCCTACAGCCTAGCACATCCTACTACCTTATTTTTAGGCCATCATTTTGAAAAGACGAGAACCGCTGCTCATACAAACGTTAGGGGAAGAACTCAACAGGATCTGGGTTCTCAGCTATTTTTATATCTTCAAAAGTTTGACTGAAACCTAGATCCTTAATTATTACAGTAACCCCAGGGGTCTGTTTAAGAAGAAGAAGCAAGGCCCGCGTAAATAACCACAGGTACTGATGGTGTTATTAGTTACACAGAAGTTACCTTCCCTTACAAGTACACTTTTTTTCCCCCTCTATTTATAAATTAATATTCTTCCGCCGGGGCTTGTCGATGGTGGTGCTTCGGTCTGCGCTATCTAATCTAACGAGATTATTTGATGGCAAGGAAATGATGAAGTGGGGGTAGGGGGTGATGGAGGGGTTCCCCTGTAAGAAGCATTGGACGGATTTATTTTTAAAACAGGTGACGCAGTCTATCAGCACTATGATAAGTGCTATGATAAGTGCTATGATAAGTGCAATGATCAATGCTATGATTAGTGCTATGATAAATGCTATGATTAATGCTATGATAAGTGGTATGATAAGTGCTATGATAAGTGGTATGATAAGTGCTATGATAAGTGCTATGATAAGTGCTATGATAAGTTCTCTGACAAGTGAATTCGGTATACTTTTTCTTTAAAGCAAAGACCCAAATTTGATAAAATTTAACGAATTCTTGTTCACATTATGGGCAACAAAAAAAAAAAAAAACAATTGGCAAAAGACCCTAACCAGAAACTAGAAAAAACTAGAAAATCTAAAAAAAAAATAAAGCAAAGACCCAAATTTGATAAAATTTAACGAATTCTTGTTCACATTATGGGCAACAAAAAAAAAAAAGACAATTGGCAATAGACCCTAACCTGTGTCTCGAGGAAGCTAGAAAATCTAACACGAAGGTGGCATCGTAGCACATTTAGCACAGAGCTCAATTTATTAATGAAACATAATTAGTTCTTAATTAAAAAAGTGATTCAGAGGCTGATAAAAATATTTCAAATTGATACTAAAATAAATAAAAAAAATAGAATTTTGTGTGTGTGTGGGAAGAGTAGGGAGATGTGGGGGGGGGGGATCAGTGACGTCACTCGCCCATAAAAGTCTGGAAATAAATTATGATATTGTTATTTTTTAAACATTTAATGATATCTTGTGATATTAATCATTTTTGCTGGCGTATCTCAATGAATTTTAGATATATTTTTCAATAAAGACAGGTTATCACGCCATCTACAAATGTGTTAAATTTGTGTTCAAAGACAGGATATCACGCCATCTACAAATGGGTTAAATTTGTGTTCAAAGACAAGATATCACGCCATCTACAAATGGGTTAAATTTGTGTTCAAAGACAGGATTTCACGCCATCTACAAATGTGTTAACGTTGTATTCAAAGACAGGATATCGCGTCGTCTACAAATGGGTTAAAGTTGTGTTCAAACACACAGAAGGGAAATACAAAAAGTATGCGTTGCGCTGCTCGCACTATTCAAACTAGGAATTCTTTATACTTTTATATTTGCTGTTTGTTCATGAGGCCAATGGCAGAGACACACACGGCCAATGGCACACAGAGGGCCAATGACACACACACACACACACACACACACACACACACACACGCACAGCTTGGCCTCCCGCTAAAGAGATGTTAATCACAGTGCCCTGAGAGAGATTTGCCCAGCATTCTTCTCAATCTTATAAGCAAACATTAGCATTTCTTCCCCGTTGCAAGCCAAGGACTTCCCCGACACTGGCAGTCAGCCGGCGGTGTCGCATACATACTACGTCTAACGACACTTTGAACTGACATAATTGGTTCCCAGGGTTCAATATGGCGTAACTTGGTGGTGCTGTGCCCGTGTTGCGGCATTTAACCGGTAGATCTGGTATCCAGTCCGCACTAAATATGACGTAGCTACTGAGCATGGGGAAATCCCGACTACATCTTTACGTTATGTTAGAGAGCTATCACTTTATTTTGTGATTTATCAGGCAAAATATGTAATCTTATTTTATATTATCAGAGTAAGATTTAAAAAGATTAATGGCTAATAAACTATATAATCCGGTGACCCACATAATCTCTTATTCACATAGTTTTCAACGTCAATTTCAATGAATCCCGAACTATTTCATTATGATCACCCCAGCAATCAAAATCTGGTTAAGACAAACACTTGACCCCAGCGGTGGCATTCAAAGAGTTCAGCAAACAATTAATTCACTTCCACAATTACACTTTTAAGCACAAAAACAACATACACCACCTTAGAGAGAATACTGATTATAAGAACAATTTCAAAAACTGGTTCACCAAACTCACCAAAAAATTAGCTACTGGTTCTATCGAAACCGGCGTGAACCGAGCGGATCTCAAAACTGTTTGACCGTGATACCCTTTTTTTTTTCTTTTTTAATGTTCCCTTACTGATGATTGCACTATCAACTTTTGCACCATGTATGTACTGTGTGGTATTGTTTCGTACTGTGTCGTATTGTGTCGTACTGTGTCGTACGCCTGAAGACGAAAATGAAATTATTTGCTGTGCCTGACGTTAGACCGTTCCATAGGAGAATTTCATGAAATTATCTTAAGAAAGTTTGAGTATCCTACTTCCCTCTGACGTAACTAGGTTAACGCTGTCTGCTAGTCAAAGCTGAATGCGTTAAGATGTACTTTGGGACTTAAGTTGTGTCAACAATGTATCTCTAGGGAAGTCAGTATAACCTAGAAAAATAGGGGCTCAAAGAAGTCTTACCACGACGAACAAAAAAAAAAAGTTTGAGATCTGGGATAATGGACAAATGACATACGTTGTCAGAGACAAGATGATATCTGGCAGTGGCGTAACTCATGGGGGTGGGGGCAGGATCCTAAATAATTGTTTGGAGAAATTTTACGATATTCGTAACTTCCGTCATGACAATCCATTTTTACACACGGAGTAAATGGCTTGATGGTGAGAATAGAGTATAAGTGAGACTGATGTGTGAGAATAGAGTATAAGTGAGACAAAGGTTTGAGAATAGGGTATAAATGAGATTGTGGGTTGAGTTAATTTTAATCGAAGTATTTTAAAGTTTAAATTATTTCGTAATATTCCATTTGAAGCATCTTTTTCCCCCTTACCATTTCATTAATATTTTTTAAATATTTTTATAGAACGCGGGGGCACCTTGCTTATATAAAAACTGTCAATGGAATTAAGCTGTCCATGGACTAAAGCTGTCCAAATTCAAAAAGAATTAGACTGAAACCAAGCTGTCCTTGAACTACAGTGCTGGTCAAAGAATTAGTGTCCAAAATTATGATAAATATTTAAAATTAAATTAACTTTTAAAGATTTGTAGCTAAAACCATATCTGTGGTACGGTATTCTAAAAATAGAGAAACACTTATGGGATATTCCCATAAAATTGTGGCCTTATTTAATTTTGGGTGCCTCAGTAAATACTAATAATCACCTGGACACCTGTCATTGGACACTTACCATCACCTGGGCACCTGTTATTGAACGGCTCACACCTGCCACTCGTCCTATTAAAGAAAGTCCCAACGCACATGGCCTCCGCCCATCTGTTCCGTTCGCACACATTGTAAACGACAGGGCAGCTCTCTGCACTGTTGACTTTCACTTGGTGACCATAGCACTCAATTTGGCCATGGACTTCTGGTGAAGGGACAAGAAGAATCATTGACAATATTGGCATGACATTTGTGTTATTATAATCCAAACCTTTGGAGTTCAATAACATTTGTCAATGACTTCCTCTAAAGAAAGTCCTTTGATAACTAAGAACCTGAAAAAATACAGTCTAAACTTAACATACAACATACGGTCTAAACTTAACATACAAAATACAAAATACGATCTAAACTTAACATACAACATACGACATACGGTCTAAACTTAACATACAGCATACAACATACGGTCTAAACTTAACAAACAACATACAAAATATGGTCTAAACTTAACATACAACATACAACATACGGTCTAAAATTAACATACAACATACAAAATACGGTCTAAACTTAACATACAACATACTACATACGGTCTAAACTTAACATACAATATACAAGTAGAAAAGAGGTGAAGGAATTATTTGTCCCGTTGGTTTGATTCTATCCATCAATCTCCCAATACATGCCTCAGTAATGCTGTAGATTATAGTGGAGTGAACTCAATACATACCTCAGTAATGTTGTAGATTATAGTGGATCGAACTCAATACATACCTCAGTAATGTAGTAGATTATAGTGCATGAACTCAATACATACCTCAGTAATGTTGTAGATTATAGTGGAGTGAACTCAATACATACCTCAGTAATGTTGTAGGTTATAGTGGAGTGAACTCAATACATACCTCAGTAATGTTGTAGATTATAGTGGAGTGAACTCAATACATACCTCAGTAATGTTGTAGATTATAGTGGAGTGAACTCAATAAATACTTCAGTAATGTTGTATTTTATATGGGAGTGAACTCAATACATACCTCAGAAATGTAGTAGATTATAGTGGAGTGAACTCAATATATACCTCAGTAATGTAGTAGATTATAGTGGAGTGAACTCAATACATACCTCAGTAATGTTGTAGATTATAGTGGATCGAACTCAATACATACCTCAGTAATGTAGTAGATTATAGTGCAGTGAACTCAATACATACCTCAGTAATGTTGTAGATTATA
Organism: Lymnaea stagnalis; assembly: GCA_964033795.1. Classification (NCBI taxonomy): domain Eukaryota; kingdom Metazoa; phylum Mollusca; class Gastropoda; family Lymnaeidae; genus Lymnaea; species Lymnaea stagnalis. The sequence goes on along the minus strand of CAXITT010000050.1, from coordinate 830,204 downwards.
TTAGAGTGAACTCAATACATACCTCAGTAATGTTTTAGATTACATTAGAATGAAGTAAATACATACCTCAGTAATGTTGTAGATTATAGTGGAGTGAACTCAATAAATACTTCAGCAATGTTGTAGATTATATTGGAGTGAACTCAATACATACCTCAGTAATGTTGTAGGTTATATTAGAGTGAACTCAATACATACCTCATTAATGTTGTAGGTTATATTAGAGTGAACTCAATACATACCTCAGTAATGTTGTAGGTTATATTAGAGTGAACTCAATACTCTAATCAAGAATAAAATATTAGAAAACTTTTTGAGAACTCATAAGATTTTTTTAGAAATCCTTGATTATGAAAGAGGTATATTCAGCTAACAAAATATGTGCCCCCCACACTCCTTTCCCCCAACCCACTCCAAGCACCGGCCCCCGGGGGCTGAAAGGATGAGAACATAATATTGAGCTATGACTTCAATACTAAATAAATACGTCATGACTATTCCGGTCATGCCATAAATAATACATGATAAAAGTAAAGACCTATTGATCTGTGTCACGCTGTACTTTTGACAACATATTTGTTGTTGTACATTTCCTATCTTGTGTTTTCTCTGACCAACTGCCAGGCCCAGCTGGGAGCCATGACACTTGAGCCAGGGCTGATTCCATCGGGAACAACTTCCGGTAATCATCAGCGTGACATTTTACCGGCTCTCTTATTCTCTTTCTATCTCTCTATCTCTCTCTCTCTCTTTCTTTCTCTCTCTCTCTTTCTCTCTCTCTCTCTCTTTCTCTCTCTTTCTCTCTCTCTCTCTCCATCTCTTGCTCTCTCTCTTTTACTCTCTTTCTTTCTCTATCTCTCTCTTTCTCTCTCTACCTCACTCTTTCTCTCTTTTTATCTCTCTCTATTTCTCTCTCTCTCTCTCTCTTTCTACATCTCTCTTTTTCTCTTTCTTTCTTTCTCCCTCCTCTCTTTCTTTGTGTTTTTTTCTCTCCCTCCCTCTTTTTTCTCTCTCTCTTCTTCTCCCTCTCTCTCTCTCTCTCTCTCTATCTATGTACTTCTTTGTGTGCATGTGTGTGCATGTGTGTGTGAGTGTGTGTGTCACTCTCTTTCAATTCAGTTTATATAAACACATCAGAACTAGATCTCTAGATCAACACATCAGAACTAGATCTCTAGATCAACACATCAGAACTAGATCTCTAGATCAACACATCAGAACTAGATCTCTAGATCAACACATCAGAACTAGATCTCTAGATCAACACATCAGAACTAGATCTCTAGATCAACACATCAGAACTAGATCTCTAGATCAACACATCAGAACTAGATCTCTAGATCAACACATCAGAACTAGATCTCTAGATCAACACATCAGAACTAGATCTCTAGATCAACACATCAGAACTAGATCTCTTCTACATATTTAGCTTCTGGTGTGTCCTACGTCTTATTCACAACCAGCCCTCCCCCAGCCTCACATGATTTAATATTAAAATTACTGAGTGAAAAAAAAGATGTCACGGCGAGCTTCACGTCTTACATCTGAACTCCGGTAAATAGATGGATCACACAGAAATGGGTCACTAGCGACCCGTTCCCATCGGACACGCGAGGGCCTGTGAGTCTTTTCCGTAGCCTGGCACAGGAAGGTGTTGCTACTTTCGTTATACTTATACTGTTGTTTCTCAAGTCTTTGTTATAAAATGAATAACAGTATCTTCTCTGTCAACGGGTGTTTGTACAACGTCATCTCTATTCCGGGATCGGGCAACAACCTGTTCCTATCAGTGGGTGATTTCTTGGCACAAACAGTTGACAAAGGCATAGGGCAGTAGATGTCGTTGCATATTTTAGAAAATGAGAAGTTAACTCTATTTTTTTGGGGGGCGGGGGTATCACTTGGACCCACCAGGTATATTCACATAATATCATGTAAAACAACTGCACCCAGTTCAGCCCTAGTATGGAGCTGTCCAAGATTAAACCATCGAATTCTTTAAAAGTTTCCCAAGACCTTTCAGAACGTTTTTAAAAAATCAATGATAAAAACCTGTAATGCTTAAGGTAACAGAACATTTGATTTATTTTTTTCATCACATTTAACATTTAGACTCAAGTCAATCTCCCTCTGCTGTTGTTTCCACGACAATATCACTCTGCTCTTGTTTCCACGACAATATCACTCTGCTCTTGTTTCCACGACAATATCACTCTGCTCTTGTTTCCACGACAATATCACTCTGCTCTTGTTTCCACGACAATATCACTCTGCTCTTGTTTCCACGACAATATCACTCTGCTCTTGTTTCCACGACAATATCACTCTGCTCTTGTTTCCACGACAATATCACTCTGCTCTTGTTTCCACGACAATATCACTTTGCTCTTGCTTCCACCACAGTTGTTTCCATTGATTGACGAGACACACGCATATTTCGTTAGTTGACAAGAAGGACACGCCAAAACCAAACACTCACCAATTACTTTAACCATTCCACAAAAATCAACACTGGCCGCTGCATGGCACGAACTTACCTTGGTAAGTCAAGGAGGCGATAAAAGCTGCGAGAAGCAGGTAACTTAAGCCAGGCATGGTGTTGTCGGGTTGATGAGCCTCCTGGACTGTCCTGCTGTGCGTCTACCCTGGAAATGTTGAAGCAATGAATTAGTATGAGGTAGCACGGATTCTGTTTGACTTTCTCAGCACGTCTGACTAAATCTGAACTCCTTAAGGAACTCACAGTGTTGGCAGGATGTAGACATGTGATTGGCATGATATAAATTCGATGTAATGAGATTAGATTAAATTTAATACATTATTTTGTATTTCTGTAAGAAGTTTAATGATATTTTTGATTTATATAAATGTAAAAAGTTTTACCTTATACACTAACAATGAATTTGATTGGTTAGTTTTTGGATGAGATATCTATTAACACCGGAGCAAGATGTACACGGGTACAAATAATCTATTCAAATCCCAATTTTTTAAAGAGCCAAGTGTTTAGCACTTACGGATTGAGATCTAATCGTAGAACAAAATCTTACTAAATATTGAATGTGCAGGTATATCAATGTGTCATACATTCTGTTCAAAGACATTTTTTCCACCCCTGGCGTGTTGGCTCAGAGGGCGTGGATGTTTGAATAGACACAGCCACGCCTCCCCCACCCCATCTCACGCCCCGTACCCTACTGTACGGTGGGAAGTCTTTCTTCGTGTAGACCCTGACGTCATCTCCTCACATCTATTGGAGTAGATGTTTGCTCCGAGCAATCAACCTTGTGTCCGGGTTGTAGGACCGGGGCCATTTTGAATTCTCAGCGGCGGCACTATGAGCCACGTCGGTCATTGAGGATGGGGATCTTCTTAGGTGGGGGTGGGGGGGGGGAGAGAAGGAGTTTGTCAGCTTTGCATTGCAACATGATCACTTTGTCTGTATCAGTTGTTACTGAAGTGACATGATCGCTTTGTTTGTGTCAATTGTTACTGAAGTGACATGATCGCTTTGTTTGTGTCTATTGTTACTGAAGTGACATTATCGATTTTTTTCTGTCAGTTGTCACTGGAGTGACATGATCGCTGTTTTGTGTCAGTTGTCACTGAAGTGACATGATCGCTTTGTTTGTGTCAGTTGTTACTGAAGTGACATGATCGCTTTGTTTGCATCAGTTGTCACTGGAGTTACATGATCGCTTAGTTTGTGTCAGTTGTCACTCAAGTGACATGATAGCTTTGCTTGTGTCAGTTGTCACTGGAGTGGCATGATCGCTTTGTTTGTGTCAGTTGTCACTGAAGTGAAACGATCGCTTTGTTCGTGTCAGTTGTCACTGGAGTGACATGATCGCTTTGTTTATGTCAGTTGTCACTGAAGTGACATGATCGCTTAGTTTGTGTCAGCTGTCACTCGGGTGAAGCTCAATCTTTGTACACATCCATGCGGTCATTAACACGGCCCTGCAATAACAAGGAAATCACAATCTCATCTTGTCTCACACAATTATACAATCCCATCTTGTGTCACTATTTTACACAATCTCATCCTGTCTCACCCTATTACACAATCCCATCTTGTGTCGCTATTTTACACAATCTCATCCTGTCTCACCCTATTACACAATCCCATCTTGTGTTGCTATTTTACACAATCTCATCCTGTCTCACCCAATTACACAATCCAATCTTGTGTCGCTATTTTACACAATCTCATTTTGTCTCACCCTATTACACAATCCCATATTGTGTCGCTATTTTACACAATCTCATCTTGTGTCGCTATTTTACACAATCTCATCTTGTCTCACCCTATTACACAATCCGATCTTGTGTCGCTATTTTAGACAATCTCATCTTGTCTCACTCTATGACACAAGCTCATCTTGTTTCACTTAACTACAGAATCTCATAACGTCTCTGTGAAACACTTTCTAGATTAGATCTCGTTCTGTGAGACAAACCCTTCTAGCTTAGTTCTCTGAGACGACCACATCTAGCTTAGTTCTCTGAGACGACCACATCTAGCTTAGTTCTCTGAGACGACCACATCTAGCATAGTTCTCTGAGACGACCACATCTAACTTAGTTCTCTGAGACGACCACATCTAGCTTAGTTCTCTGAGACGACCACATCTAGCTTAGTTCTCTGAGACAATCACATCTAGCTTAAACTATCTTGATACGTTCTCTAGGTTCGTCCTTCGACGAAGCATCCTGTCGAAGCGTATCTTTACGACGAAGTTTCCTAAACCAATTCTATCCAAATAAAACATTTCGATCTATCATTTTGCTGTTAAAACTGGTTGGATTTACATGCAAGCTTTAAAAATATCTAACGATTCAGACTTCACAATCTCAAGAGGTTCTCTTAAACCATGAAAACCAAGTGTTCTCTACTGACGCCCTTAGAAGACAACACAAATGTTCATAACACACGTTTGAAGGGCTGAAGATATGAACAATTTTTTTATATATTTTTATTTTTTCAATATTTTAAAAGAAGTTGGTTAGCTTCAGATTGTGTCAAATTTCTTTTCTTAAGCTTATAAGAAAGCCACTGAATGCTTATGATTTTAAACAGGCTTAGAACCGAGAAATCTCAAGGAGGAGAGCGGAACAGAGACACCGCAAGGAAGGAGGGGAGTGAAATGGAACAGAGACACCGCAGGAAGGGAGGGGAGTGAAGTGGAGCAGAGACACCTTAAAGAGGGGAGTTCAACAGAGACACCGCAAGGAAAGGAGAAGTTAAATAAATGTGTGTGTGTGTTGTTTTTTAGTTATCTTTAGCAATAATAGAATAATCTCAAACCTCTCATTTCTGGATCGAAAATGTCTGCACTTCAAATGTCTGCACTTCAAATGTCTGCACTTCAAATGTCTGCACTTCAAATGTCTGCACTTCAAATGTCTGCACTTCAAATGTCTGCACTTCAAATGTCTGCACTTCAAATGTCTGCACTTCAAATGTCTGCACTTCAGATATTTATGTACAGAGAAATGTTTTTTTATTTTATTTTTTTTTTAATTATCAAAAGAAACGACATTAAAACATGTGTACAATCGGTTCAGACTTCAGACAAAAAACAACATTGAAATAACAGATGAAGGCAACATAATGATAACTCTGAAATTTAAAAACAATTCTTTGATAAATAAAATAATGTCTTTTCCTCTTTAAACAGATAACGTTTTTGGTTTACACGTTTTAAAAATAGTTTCCCAAGGAGCCTCCAATTCTCAAATTAATACAGGTTTAATAGCCACAAATTGATGACGTCAACCATCATTAATTACCCAGTAACTCTCAAAACCTCAGGAAAACTTGAGATTAAAGGCGAGACGAACGGTAGTTAATGATAAAACGAGAAAATTAAAAAGAAAAGAAAAAATCCCACACAAAATACTAACCACTGCCACACGATCGTCTCACCCCCCACCCCCACCCCCTCTTTTTTTTCACCTCCTTTCTATGTCCATGTGTTTATAATGTAATGTAGATTTAGGAGCAGAACAAGCCAGTCTAGTAATGCCACATTTAGCAAATGTCTTAACATTTGAAGCCCAGGTCAATGGTGAGATTTTTCAATTCATCCTCTAAAAATATTTCAGTTCATATGGGAACAAATCTCATTTCAGTCCGGGAATACATTGAGTAAATGACGCTGCGCGTCCCGTTCTGTGGTCTATATCGTGGGCGTGTCCCGAATGTATTAGGGGATAGAATTATGTCTTTGATTTGTTTGTTAACTGTTACTTTTGTGTTTTTGAACAGCTGGTAGCACGCTTCACCTACTACCAGGTCCGCCCCTACGGCTGCTGGCGCCCCGCCCCTACGGCTGCTGGCGCCCCGCCCCTACGGCTGCTGGCGCCCCGCCCCTACGGTTGCTGGCGCCCCGCCCCTACGGCTGCTGGCGCCCCGCCCCTATGGCTGCTGACGCCCCGTTAAAGTTTAACTTTGGTGCCCATTTTAAGTATAATCAGACAATTTTTTGCAAAGAAAAAAAACTGGATTTTAGGTAACTAGTTTATTACTTTGTATTACCTAGATTGCTGTGTTTTTTTTCCTCAAAACAAACAAAGAACAAAATTGTTTGTTTTTTTCTTAACTTGTAGAACAGCATGAACAATTAGCCTACCGTGGACAGTATGAACAATTAGCCTACCGTGGACAGTATGAACAATTAGCCTACCGTGGACAGTATGAACAATTAGCCTACCGTGGACAGTATGAACAATTAGCCTACCG
>CAXITT010000050.1:788540-821657 GCA_964033795.1 Lymnaea stagnalis | reverse complement strand
CCTGGTATTGAGAGTAGTTACCTGGTATTGAGAGTAGTTACCTGGTATTGAGATGATGATGTCCCCCCCCCCCTACATACGTCATCGTATTAACTGTAAAGGAACAATTTTTCAGCTGTTCTCAAACTGACAATCATAAACCCCCAGGGCTAGTGCCCCAAATTTTGAATTACGTTTACGTCATTTATTGTGACGTCATATTTACTGCCAATAAAGAGCCTCGGATTTGTTTAGCTTGCACCAACTCCGGATTTGAATTTAAGAACAAAAATGCCTTTACATAATATATTTATAATTGTTCCGTTAGTTTGACCAGCAAGCGCAATTTTTAACCCCGATTCAGTCAATGTTGAAAAAAAAAATTTAAACAAAATTGTGAATACATTTTAAGCCCACCCTCTGCTTACAGTAATCCAAGACAAACATGTGTGTTAAAAGCTAACAAAATTCTTAATACATGCGTCAGATCCTGTTTCTTTGAAACCTCCTTTGGCGCTAGGCCTTCTGGGAAAAGGAACCAGAAGTCAAACCTTTTGTCAGAGATTTTAGACAGCCTTTGGGAATTTTACAGTTTTGAGCCATCTCCAGGACTTCGTAATATTGCTGTAAGAATTTCAAGTTTGTTAGTAAAAACTAAAAAAAAAAATTAATTTAGTGTCCTTGAATAAATTAATGAAAATGTGTTTTGTGTGTTTTAAGTGGCCCATTCAAAAAACAAAAACACCATAAAAAAAAGGTTGGGGGGGGGGGGGCAGACCTTGCCCTTGAACTATTATTATTGAATTTTTTCCATGTGATAATTTTATAGGCATCTCAAAAATATATTGAGGGACAAATGAAATAATTTGATTAGAATTCATCTGTCATCCGGATGTTAAATCAAGAAATAACTGACCACAATGGATTCATCATTTCTATTTTTAGTTTTTGACGCGTTTTTTTTTGGGTCCTCTCTTTGCTTTTTTACAAGGGAACTTTGTCATTCGTTTGAGAAAACATATCTTCAGAATATTAAAGCCATCCAATCCCATTACAGGAATGGTTTCCCCGGGAGCCGGAGATGACGTCACGGTAATGCTATTTAAAGAATAAGCTTCTTTTTTCTTTCTATCATTGGTATCATGAAAAGTGCAGGGTGTGTGGTGGGTGGAGAGTGGGGTAGCATTGGTAGCATGAAAAGTGCAGGGTGTGTGGTGGGTGGAGAGTGGGGTAGCATTGGTATCATGAAAAGGGCAAGGTGTGTGGAGGTGGAGAGTGGGGTAGCATTGGTATCATGAAAAGGGCAAGGAGGGTGGAGGGGGGGAGTGGGGGAGCATTGGTATCATGAAAAGGGCAAGGTTATGAACAATTAGCCTACCGTGGACAGTATGAACAATTAGCCTACCGTGGACAGTATGAACAATTAGCCTACCGTGGACAGTATGAACAATTAGCCTACCGTGGACAGTATGAACAATTAGCCTACCATGGCCAGTATGAACAATTAGCCTACCGTGGGCAGTATAACCAATTAGCCTACCATGGGTAGTATGAACAATTAGCCTACCATGGGTATTATAACCAATTAGCCTACCAGGGGTAGTATGAACAATTAGCCTACCATGGGTAGTATAACCAATTAGCCTACCATGGCCAGCATGAACAATTAGCCTACCGTGGGCAGTATAACCAATTAGCCTACCATGGGTAGTATGAACAATTAGCCTACCATGGGTAGTATAACCAATTAGCCTACCAGGGGTAGTATGAACAATTAGCCTACCATGGGTAAAATAACCAATTAGCCTACCGTGGGCAGTATGAACAATTAGCCTACCGATGACATTTTATTTTCTAGCCGTTAGATTTCAAATTTTTTTATTGCATTTTCTATTTTTCTTCCTTTGCGCCAACATGCAATTATTTTTTCCTATTTTTTGAAGATCGTTGATGGCGCCCTCAGCACACTGCGCCCGGGGCAACTGCCCGAATGCCGACACCCTGAGCCGGCACTGCCTGCGACTTGCAGTGTGAACAACGCGTACTGTAATGACGACTGACGAAGGGTCCACCGTGGTATTGAGAGTAGTTACCTGGTATTGAGAGTAGTTACCTGGTATTGAGAGTAGTTACCTGGTCTTGAGAGTAGTTACCTGTTATTGAGAGTAGTTACCTGGTATTGAGAGTAGTTACCTGGTATTGAGAGTAGTTACCTGGTATTGAGAGTAGTTACCTGGTATTGAGAGTAGTTACCTGGTATTGAGAGTAGTTAACTGGTATTGAGAGTAGTTACCTGGTATTGAGAGTAGTTACCTGGTATTGAGAGTAGTTACCTGGTATTGAGATGATGATGTCCCCCCCCCCCTACATACGTCATCGTATTAACTGTAAAGGAACAATTTTTCAGCTGTTCTCAAACTGACAATCATAAACCCCCAGGGCTAGTGCCCCAAATTTTGAATTACGTTTACGTCATTTATTGTGACGTCATATTTACTGCCAATAAAGAGCCTCGGATTTGTTTAGCTTGCACCAACTCCGGATTTGAATTTAAGAACAAAAATGCCTTTACATAATATATTTATAATTGTTCCGTTAGTTTGACCAGCAAGCGCAATTTTTAACCCCGATTCAGTCAATGTTGAAAAAAAAAATTTAAACAAAATTGTGAATACATTTTAAGCCCACCCTCTGCTTACAGTAATCCAAGACAAACATGTGTGTTAAAAGCTAACAAAATTCTTAATACATGCGTCAGATCCTGTTTCTTTGAAACCTCCTTTGGCGCTAGGCCTTCTGGGAAAAGGAACCAGAAGTCAAACCTTTTGTCAGAGATTTTAGACAGCCTTTGGGAATTTTACAGTTTTGAGCCATCTCCAGGACTTCGTAATATTGCTGTAAGAATTTCAAGTTTGTTAGTAAAACCTAAAAAAAAAAATTAATTTAGTGTCCTTGAATAATTTAATGAAAATGTGTTTTGTGTGTTTTATGTGTCCCATTCAAACAACAAAAACACCATACAAAAAAGGTTGGGGGGGGGGGGCAGACCTTGCCCTTGAACAATTATTATTGAATTTTTTCCATGTGATAATTTTATAGGCATCTCAAAAATATATTGAGGGACAAAGTAAATAATTTGATTAGAATTCATCTGTCATCCGGATGTTAAATCAAGAAATAACTGACCACAATGGATTCATCATTTCTATTTTTAGTTTTTGACGCGTTTTTTTTTGGGTCCTCTCTTTGCTTTTTTACAAGGGAACTTTGTCATTCGTTTGAGAAAACATATCTTCAGAATATTAAAGCCATCCAATCCCATTACAGGAATGGTTTCCCCGGGAGCCGGAGATGACGTCACGGTAATGCTATTTAAAGAATAAGCTTCTTTTTTCTTTCTATCATTGGTATCATGAAAAGTGCAGGGTGTGTGGTGGGTGGAGAGTGGGGTAGCATTGGTAGCATGAAAAGTGCAGGGTGTGTGGTGGGTGGAGAGTGGGGTAGCATTGGTATCATGAAAAGGGCAAGGTGTGTGGAGGTGGAGAGTGGGGTAGCATTGGTATCATGAAAAGGGCAAGGTGTGTGGAGGTGGAGAGTGGGGTAGCATTGGTATCATGAAAAGGGCAGGGTGTGTGGAGGTGGAGAGTGGGGTAGCATTGGTATCATGAAAAGGGCAAGGTGTGTGGAGGTGGAGAGTGGGGTAGCATTGGTATCATGAAAAGGGCAGGGTGTGTGGTAGGTGGAGAGTGGGGTAGCATTGGTATCATGAAAAGGGCAGGGTGTGTGGTAGGTGGAGAGTGGGGTTGCATTGGTATCATGAAAAGGGCAGGGTGTGTGGTAGGTGGAGAGTGGGGTAGCATTGGTAGCATGAATAGGGCAGGGTGTGTGGTGGGTGGAGAGTGGGGTAGCATTGGTAGCATGAATAGGGCAGGGTGTGTGGTGGGTGGAGAGTGGGGTAGCATTGGTAGCATGAAAAGGGCAGGGTGTGTGGTGGATGGGGAGTGGGGTATCTTAATTAAGCGCTTATTAACGGAATCCCAGGGGCTCATATCGAGAAAATAGGTCATTGTTTCGAGCTTCAAACTGAAATCGCACATTCACTGGTTCCTATTCATTGTTAGGCCACCACTTGGGGCACAGTTTTGAATACTTCAAGGACCGAAGTCAAAGGCCAAGGCCTCCTTTTGCCAACATGTTTAGTTTACTTTAGCCAAAATGTTTAGTTTACTTTAGCCAAAAAGTTTAGTTCACTTTAGCCAAAATGTATAGTTTACTTTAGCCAAAATGTTTAGTTTACTTTAGCCAAAATGTTTAGTTTACTTTAGCCAACATGTTTAGTTTACTTTAGCCAACATGTTTAGTTTACTTTAGCCAGCATGTTTAGTTTACTTTAGCCAAAATGTTTAGTTTACTTTTGCCAACATGTTTAGTTTACTTTAGCCAAAATGCTTAGTTTACTTTAGCCAAAATGTTTAGTTTACTTTAGCCAGCATTTTTAGTTTACTTTAGCCAAAATGTTTAGTTTACTTTAGCCAGCATGTATAGTTTACTTTAGCCAAAATGTTTAGTTTACTTTAGCCAACATGTTTAGTTTACTTTAGCCAAAATGTTTAGGTTACTTTAGCCAAAATATTTAGTTTACTTTAGCCAAAATGTTTAGTTTACTTTAGCCAACATGTTTAGTTTACTTTAGCCAAAATGTTTAGTTTACTTTAGCCAGCATGTATAGTTTACTTTAGCCAAAATGTTTAGTTTACTTTAGCCAACATGTTTAGTTTACTTTAGCCAAAATGTTTAGTTTACTTTAGCCAACATGTTTAGTTTACTTTAGCCAAAATGTTTAGTTTACTTTAGCCAGCATGTATAGTTTACTTTAGCCAAAATGTTTAGTTTACTTTAGCCAGCATGTATAGTTTACTTTAGCCAAAATGTTTAGTTTACTTTAGCCAACATGTTTAGTTTACTTTAGCCAAAATGTTTAGTTTACTTTAGCCAACATGTTTAGTTTACTTTAGCCAAAATGTTTAGTTTACTTTAGCCAGCATGTATAGTTTACTTTAGCCAAAATGTTTAGTTTACTTTAGCCAACATGTTTAGTTTACTTTAGCCAAAATGTTTAGTTTACTTTAGCCAACATGTTTAGTTTACTTTAGCCAAAATGTTTAGGTTACTTTAGCCAAAATATTTAGTTCACTTTAGCCAACATTTTTAGTGTACTTTAGCCAAAATGTTTAGCTTACTTTAGCCAAAATGTTTAGCTTACTTTAGCCAACATGTTTAGTTTAATTTAGCCAAAATGTTTAGTTCACTTTAGCCAAAATGTTTAGTTTACTTTAGCCAAAATGTTTAGTTCACTTTAGCCAACATGTTTAGTTTACTTTAGCCAAAATGTTTAGTTTACTTTAGCCAAAATGTTTAGTTTACTTTAGCCAAAATGTTTAGTTTACTTTAGCCAGCATGTTTACTTTACTTTAGCCAGCATGTATAGTTTACTTTAGCCAGCATGTATAGTTTACTTTAGCCAGCATGTTTAGTTCACTTTAGCCAACATGTTTATTTTACTTTAGCCAAAATGTTTAGTTTACTTTAGCCAGCATGTTTAGTTTACTTTAGCCAAAATGTTAGTTTACTTTAGCCAAAATGTTTAGTTTACTTTAGCCAAAATGTTTAGCTTACTTTAGCCAACATGTTTAGTTTAATTTAGCCAAAATGTTTAGTTCACTTTAGCCAAAATGTTTAGTTTACTTTAGCCAAAATGTTTAGTTCACTTTAGCCAACATGTTTAGTTTACTTTAGCCAGCATGTTTAGTTTACTTTAGCCAAAATGTTTAGTTTACTTTAGCCAAAATGTTTAGTTTACTTTAGCCAGCATGTTTACTTTACTTTAGCCAGCATGTATAGTTTACTTTAGCCAAAATGTTTAGTTTACTTTAGCCAAAATGTTTAGTTCCCTTTAGCTAGCATGTTTAGTTTACTTTAGCCAGCATGTTTAGTTTACTTTAGCCACCATGTTTAGTTTACTTTAACCAAAATGTTTAGTTCGCTTTAGCCAACATGTTTAGTTTATGTTATTAGACAAAAGAATTCTGAAATTGGACACTGGAAATGCTCTCACGAGATCCAACTGCATGGTTCGTGTCATGGACCGTGAGCGGCCATCTGCTGACCACAATATGGGCACGGTTATCTGCTGACCACAATATGGGTACGGTTATCTGCTGACCACAATATGGGTACGCCATCTGCTGACCACAATATGGGTACGGCCATCTGCTGACCACAATATGGGTACGCCATCTGCTGACCACAATATGGGTAAGGCCATCTGCTGACCACAATATGGGTACGGTTATCTGCTGACCACAATATGGGTACGCCATCTGCTGACCACTATATGGGTACGCCATCTGCTGAACACAATATGGGTACGGCCATCTGCTGACCACAATATGGGTAAGGCCATCTGCTGACCACAATATTGGTACGGCCATCTGCTGACCACGATATGGGTACGGCCATCTGCTGACCACATTATGGGTATGGCCATCTGCTGACCATAGTAGGAGTATTGGTCGCAGTATTGGTCTCAGACATATTTGAACTCTCATGGACAAAAAAGTTCAAATGAAGCGGAAGAATAGAGTAATAAAACTTATATTTTTATAAGAGATTTAGTGCTCAAAGTCTGTTAAATTAACGCAGACTCAATTTTCTTTTAAAACTGTCTGCTTGAGCTTTTGCAGTGATTGTATGAACGGTGTAAATATAAACATGAAATAGAGCAGTTTATCATCATGAGTCTAACATTGAACAACGCGATGACCAGCTTCGCTTGACTTAAATGCTATACAAGATTCAGTGTCAGATTCAAACCATTATTTGAATAAAAAGTAGGGGTAGGGTGGGGGCGGTCAAATAAAAATAACAGGGGCGATGACTCAGCCTCTGGATAGTTTTATTGACTACGTCGATGAACCAAGATTCGAATCATTGTCTGGGTACTTGTTCCTCAAGAGCTATCCGTGTGTTTGTTGTTGCCGTAAAGCCATCTTTAAAAGATATTACTCCGCTGATATTATTAATTGCCTACCGCCAGAAGAAAGAAAAGAAAAAAAAGAGGACCAGTTCTCTCGAGCGTAGCAGGAAGACCGGGGGAGGAGGGGTGTATTGGGGAGATGGTGAGGTAACATAGCTTCATACAAATATTTGAAGGGGGAAAAATGGCTCGGATATTAAAAGTTGAAAAATATGTAGACGTAACTTTAAAAAAAAAAAGAAAGAAATCTTGTCTTGAAGGTGGAAGGGAAGTGTATTTTTATACGTATTGATGTTTCCAAATATTTTTGTTGATATAAATGTGCAACCTTCGCACGATTTTGAAGTGAAGTCATGAAAACGGTGTTCAAATACTTTTGGAGGATTGTCTTTAAAAGAAATGACGTGGGGTATTATAAATTATTTAACACATCTGAAATAATACCAGCGACAATTATAATATTAATAGTAATAACAATAATAGTTAAAGTAATAATAGTAGTTTTAATTTAAATATAATAATAATAGCAATACTAATAAAACAAGAATAATAATAGCATTACCAATAATAATAATGATAATAATAATAGTAATAATAATAATAATAATAATAATAATAGAGATAATCAATAGTTAAGTTGAAAAAAGTTTAATAAAGGATGAAAACCACTTCAATTTATGAGTTGTTTGTGTTATAAATTTGTGTTATAAATGCCATCATCCTGTTGAAATGATATCAACTAGGTTAATACGAGACAAACACTTTGTGTCAATAAACACTTTGTTTAAATAAAACACTTTGTGTCCAAAAAAAAAAAACAATTTTATTTCAATAGAACACTTTTTGTCATTAACACATTATGTCAGTAAAACCCTTTGTGTTAATAAAACATTTTGTTTTAACAAACCACTTTGTGTCATAAAAGCACTTCGACTGAGCTTCAGTTAAAAGAAAATATTCCAAGTAAATCTACTCAAGTCTCGTCGCTATTCAGCCAACTTGTAATTGGTTGAAAAAATCTCAAACTACTCTACTCAATACTTGAGACAATGTAGAACTGATCATTTCAGCAACATCCCCAATCCCATTGTGTCCTCATGTTTAGTGGATCAAGTTGATTTTAAGTGTCCAGGTCTGATTCAGCTGCCACTAGCTTCCCATCCAGTCCCGTCCATTGTGTGCCCATGTTCAGTGAATCAAGTTGATTTTAAGTGTCCAGGTCTGATTTAGCTGCCACTAGCTTCCCATCCAGTCCCGTCCTTTGTGTGCCCATATTTAGTGGATCAAGTTGATTTAAAGTGTCCAGGTCTGATTCAGCTGCCACTAACTTCCCATCCAGTCCCGTCCATTGTGTGCCCATGTTTAGTGGATCAAGTTGGTTTTAAGTGTCCAGGTCTGATTCAGCTGCCACTAGCTTCCCATCCAGTCCCGTCAATTGTGTGCCCATGTTTAGTGAATCAAGTTGATTTAAAGTGTCCAGGTCTGATTCAGCTGCCACTAACTTCCCATCCAGTCCCGTCCATTGTGTGCCCATGTTTAGTGGATCAAGTTGGTTTAAAGTGTCCAGGTCTGATTCAGCTGCCACTAACTTCCCATCCAGTCCCGTCCATTGTGTGCCCATGTTTAGTGGATCAAGTTGGTTTAAAGTGTCCAGGTCTGATTCAGCTGCCACTAGCTTCCCATCCGGCCCCGTCCATTGTGTGCCCATGTTTAGTGGATCAAGTTGATTTAAAGTGTCCAGGTCTGATTCAGCTGCCTATAGCTTCCCATCCAGTCCCGTCAATAATAAAATGAAAACCCTTTAATCTGGAATACGCGATGGACTTTTGGAACGGTCCTTTCGAGGAACTTGTGTTCTTCCTCCTTCCTACTCCATTACTCTTTCAGTGTTACAATGACTGACTAAAACTTCTTCCTACTCCATTACTCTTTCAGTGTTATAATGACTGGCCAGACCTTCCTTCTCCATTATTCTTTCAGTGTTACAGTGACTGACTAGACCTTCTTCCTTCTCCATTACTCTTTCAGTGATACAGTAACTGACCAGACCTTCTTCCTACTCCATTAGTCTTTCAGTGTCACGGTAACTGACCAGACCTTCCTACTCCATTACTCTTTCAGTGTCACAGTAACTGACCAGACCTTCATCCTAATCCATCACTCTTTCAGTGTCACGGTAACTGACCAGACGTTCTTCCTACTCCATCACTCTTTCAGTGTCACGGTAACTGACCAGACCTTCTTCCTACTCCATCACTCTTTCAGTGTCACGGTAACTGACCAGACCTTCTTCCTACTCCATTACTCTTTCAGTGATACAATGACTGGGGTGGGGGGGGGGGGGGGGTCGGGGTGTTTACCAAACAGCCACTTGTGGTTTGTGAAACTTGGCCAGAAGACATCACAGAGTGAAGAGCCATGGAGCTGATGGCTCAAACAAAACATTCCATACACACACACACACAAAATGTTGGGTCCAGAAGATGAGAAGATCAAGAAGTTTAAAGTGAAGTCAATAAGCAGGGTCAAGGTCGGCGCAGTAGCGGACTCGAAGGGGTAGTAACAGCATGGGCTGGGGTCCCTTTACAATACAAGGGAGACAACCTGATTTATTTATTTTTTTCAAATTGATGCACTTTTAAACTTGACAGCCACTGACAGCATACTATTTCCCCAAGATAATAACTCATAATACACAAATTATCACCACTCTTTAACTTACTGTTGAGAGTTAACGTAGCCAGTTAAACAAGACAGTTAAACTAGACATTTGACGTAAACAGTTGAGTATTATTTATAACTTTAATTAAAGAATAATTTTGGCATGCTGACAAAATTAAAATCACCCCCACCCCACGTTCCCCCATTATTACTTCGGTCATGTCGGGAGATGTTGGTTCCAAATTTAATTCTGCCCTACTTCTCTCCTCCCCGTGGCTTGTCAGCTTGTTGATACGAACCCGAGTGGCCCAGCACACCGCTGAAGTCATCCAGCTGGAGTGCCGGTTGAGTCTCAAAAGCTGTCCCCATTATTGAAGTTAACCAGGCGCCACACCGATGGAGCGCTGCATGAGTTACGAGGGTGAAGGACTAAGTCACCCAGTGCATCAATCTCACCTGAGTGACGCCTGGCAAATTGATATGATCCCCACTGCTTTTAAAATGTGTAAATAAATGCAGCTCAATAGAAGTAAGGGGCTGATTTACTAAACCTTCCTTCTTTTAAATTATGGTAATTTATTTTCATTCACTTTTTTGGCAAACTAAAGCAACACTTATAGATGGCATACCGAGACTCTAATAGATGGCATACACAGAGGCTAACAGATGGCACTTACAGAGGCTAACAGATGGCATACACAGAGGCCAACAGATGGCACTTACAGAGGCTAACAGATGGCATACACAGAGGCTGATAGATGGCATACACAGAGGCTGATAGATGGCATACACAGAGGTTAACAGATGGCACTTACAGAGGCTAACAGATGGCATACACAGAGGCTAATATATGGCATACAGAGAGGCTAATAGATGGCATACACAGAGGCTAGTAGATGGCATACACAGAGGCTAACAGATGGCATACACAGAGGCTAATAGATGGCATACACAGAGGCTAACAGATGGCATACACAGAGGCTAACAGATGGCATACATAGAGGCTAATAGATGGCATACACAGAGGCTAACAGATGGCATACACAGAGGCTAACAGATGGCATACACAGAGGCTAACACACAGAGGCTAATAGATGGCATACACAGAGGCTAATAGATGGCATACACAGAGACTAATAGATGGCATACACAGAGGTGTCGCCCGGTGCGGTTAATTCATTTTGTCGATCCATCTGAAACACCCCCCCCCCCTTTTTTTTTCTGGACCTGCACCCAGGGTTTCCTAGCTTGAACAAATAGAATAGCTTTTATGTTAATATTTTATTCAATGTTAATGTTTTTTGTTAATGTTTTATTTTCAAAATATAAAGTTATACGAAGAAAACAGCGTTTAGAAAACACACAGAAGTTGAACTTTATATTATGTTAGAAAAGTGACTGTCCTGCTCTTCACATATTCAACCCAGTTCATCACTTCAAAAATAACATCAACATTATTCATCGTATTCCTTTTAATTGACAAAGTGGCAAGACCAGAAAGCCTGGGCATTTCTATGGCAAGACCAGAAAGCCTGGACATTTCTATGGCAAGACCAGAAAGCCTGGACATTTCTATGGCAAGACCAGAAAGCCTGGACAATGATATGGCAAGACCAGAAAGCCTGTACATTTCTATGGCAAGACCAGAAAGCCTGGAAATTTCTATGGCAAGACTAGAAAGCCTGGGCATTTCTATGGCAAGACTAGAAAGCCTGGACATTTCTATGGCAAGTCCAGAAAGCCTGTACATTTCTATGGCAAGACCAGAAAGCCTGGACATTTCTATGGCAAGACCATAAAGCCTGGACAATTCTATGGCAAGACCAGAAAGCCTGGACATTTCTATGGCAAGACCATAAAGCCTGGACATTTCCATGGCAAGACCAGAAAGCCTGGAAATTTCTATGGGAAGACCAGAAAGCCTGGAAATTTCTATGGCAAGACCAGAAAGCCTGGACATTTCTATGGCAAGACCAGAAAGCCTGTAAAATGCTATGGCAAGACCAGAAAGCCTGGGCATTTCTTTGGCAAGACCAGAAAGCCTGGACATTTCCATGGCAAGACCAGAAAGCCTGGAAATTTCTATGGCAAGACCAGAAAGCCTGGACATTTCTATGGCAAGACCAGAAAGCCTGGACAATTCTATGGCAAGACCAGAAAGCCTGGACATTTCTATGGCATGACCAGAAAACCTGGACATTTCTATGGCAAGACCAGAAAGCCTGGACATTTCTATGGAATGATCTCTTGCTGCCACATAAGTATGAACAGCTGCTGAATCCTTTTTAGACAGCCCCCCCCCACGCCCCTTTCTTTGTATACTTCAGACGGGGTTGAGTTATCACCTGGTGCTTTGCCGCTTGAGAGAATGTATTTCAACACACATCCGGGCATCTGTTCTATAAATAGATTTCCGCATTTAAATTACGCACCCAAGAACCAGTTACCTTTAATGCGAGTTTTCATCTCCATATTTGTCTTCGCGTTAGTTCTAAGTGGTGCTGAGTGGTGCTTCGTGGTGCGTACTGTGCCGGAACATCATCACACAACACATGAGACATGAAAACAAAGCATGTACTTGAGGCATTGAACTATTCCAAACATTGGTTTGGGTGTATACAAAAGTCCACCATTATCATACTTTCCAGCTGATGCTGTGTGCCGTTGACGTCATCGCTTCCAATTGATGCTGCGGTCCTTGACTTTCTGCTGTACCAACACGTCTGTTCAGATTTAGAACACAACATTAGGTCATAGTCAGGGATCCATTTACATTTCTTTTAAGCGAACTCTGTTTAACCGAGCCAAAGTTTCTTTCACCACCCCCCCCAAATGTTTTTGTTTTTTTTCTCTTAAAGCTTAGTGTAATTATATAAAGTCAAGCACTCGTCAGCTTTCATTGCTTACAAGCTTACAGGCGTATACGATTACCAGCCTGCACGATTACCAGCTTGCACAATTACCAGCTTGCACGATTACTAGCGTACAGATTACCATCGTACACGATTACCAGCTTATACGATTACCAGCTTACACCATTACCAGCTTATACCATTACCAGCTTATATGATTACCAGCTTACACGATTACCAGCTTACAGATGATCAGGTTACAAGCTTGTTAACATCAGATAATCTGCCAGCGAACATTTATAAAAAATGAATAAAAAATCTTCAATGCTCGCTGTGGCGCAGCACAGGTCGGCCATAGATCTGAAGCACGAGTCGTCTACCTCGCTGAAGATACGCCTCGCCTCTGTGTCAGTGATCAACAGGACCAGCGATTTCCCGCCAATATTCTTCAATGTCCTCCCGGACAAGCCAAGAAGGAAGGAGTCCTTTTACGGCATCAGTCCAGCTACACCGTGGGACAACGCCCAGGTCACGTGATTATTTAGTGAAGGGGCCGGATTGGGAAAGGGGGCAGGATGGGGTTAGGGCTCCCCCCCCCCCTGGTGGATAGATTTATGAATATTTATAACATTCATTTAAACGTTGATCTTCAGCAGCAAATAAAATGAAGACTTTTCTTAATGAGGCTGATACTTAAGACCTTGATATACTTTCTGATGTAGAAACATTGTGTGTCCATACAGAATGGATACAACAAATACTTCACGTGAATGGACCCCAGTGAATGTAATACGGTTGGCGCTTATATCAAATGTATAGCCATAAAAATTTCTCAGAGAAATGTTTGATCAAATGTCTCTAACTATAAATTATGACGTATTTCATAATAGTCTTTGATCCGCACATTGGGAAAATAATTTTGAGGGCAATTAGTCGTGAGATTCTTTTATCCGGAGTCGGAGTCATAAATTAATTTTTTAAACTCGTACTTTGTGATGAGTGACTGCCTACTTTATGGTGAATGACTGCCTACTTTATGGTGAATGACTGCCTACTTTATGGTGAATGACTGCCTACTTTATGGTGAATGACTGTCTACTTTGTGGTGAGTGACTGCCTACTTTATGGTGAATGACTGCCTACTTTATGGTGAATGACTGTCTACTTTGTGGTGAGTGACTGCCTACTTTATGGTGAATGACTGCCTACTTTATGGTGAATGACTGTCTACTTTATGGTGAATGACTGCCTCTCTCTATGTGCATGGATTATTTCAATAAGCTATTCTAGGACTTAACCTGGTGCAGTGTTTTTACACCGGGTCCAGGGTATTTTGAAGAAATACCCGGTGGGTCAAAGGGTTACAAAAAATAGTTCATAACACATATGTCAGCATGTAAACACTAGATGTAAAGACAGTCTTACACCATATCAGTGGCTATTGATTGATTCATGTAATAGTCGCCTCCTCCTAAACAAACCTATTTCACCTGAGTTCGGCCGTCACGCATGACGCTCTCGCTGGTGACAACTTTTTTGTTCTCTTCACTTTTTGCTCAGTACTATTAAAATAAAACATGTCGAGTGGGAGGGGGGGGGCGGTTGTGAAAAGGAAGCAGGACACACTGGAAGTAAAATGTATTTATAAATTTGTCCAATGAAACCGCTAACTTCCTGTATCAGGTGACAGGTTGGGCCATGAGGCAATGTTTGCCACAGACGGCAGGGCTCCTGGCTCAGATGGGAATAGACGGCCGGAAACTGATCAGGACGGACGCTGTAACTTTACAGGTGAGACCTTTGACCTGGCGTCCAATAGACCTTTGACCTTTGACCTGGCGCCCAATCAACTCTTTGGTGCGATTGAATAGGGAAACTTTAACATTTAAAAAAATTAACTCATTGTTATTTTCGTTGATGGCTAATTGATATTGCCAGGATGGTCAAAGTTTCTGACTTTTTCAAAATGACATTAAATATCACTCATCTCCATGTATGAAATCAGTTAATAATCAGTTTGATCAAATTACTCAATGTCATCGTATTAGTCAGTGTGATCATATTAGTCAGTGTGATCATATTAGTCAGTGTGATCACATTAGTCATTGTGATCATATTAGTCAGTGTCAACATATTGGTCAGTGTGATCATATTACACAGTGTGATCATATTGGTCAGTGTTATCATATAAATGAGTGTGATCATATTGGTCATTGTGATTATATTGGTCAGTGTGATCATATTACTCAGTGTGATCATATTGGTCAGTGTGATCATGTTGGTCAGTGTGATCATATATGTCAGTGTGATCATATTGTTCAGTGGGATCATATTACTTAGTGTAATCATAACTAATCAGTGTCATCATATTGGTCAGTGTTATCATATTAATCAGTGTGATCATATTGGTCAGTGTAATCATATAAGTCAGTGTGATCATATTGGTCAGTGTAATCATATTACTCAGTGTAATCATATTGGTCATTGTGATCATATTGGTCAGTGTGATCATATTGGTCAGTGGGATCATATTGGTCAGTGTGATCATATAAGTCAGTGTGATCATATTGGTCAGTGTGATCATATTAATCAGTGTGATCATATTGGTCAGTGTGATCATATTGGTCAGTGTGATCATATTGTTCAGTGGGATCATATTGGTAAGTGTGATCATATTGGTCAGTGTGATCATATTGGTCAGTGTGATTATATTGGTCAGTGTGATCATATTGGTCATTGTGATCATATTAGTCAGTGTAATCATATTGGTCAGTGTAATCATATTAATCAGTGTGATCATATTGGTCAGTGTAATCATATTAATCAGTGTAATCATATTGGTCAGTGTAATCATATTGGTCAGTGTGATCATATTGGTCAGTGTGATCATATTGGTCAGTGAAATCATATTAGTTAGTGTAATCATATTAGTCAGTGTGATCATATTAATCAGTGTGATCATATTAATCAGTGTGATCATATTGGTCAGTGTAATCATATTAATGAGTGTGATCATATTGGTCAGTGTAATCATATTACTCAGTGATATTATATTGGTCAGTGTGATTATGTTGGTCAGTGTGATCACATTGGTCAGTGTGATTATGTTGGTCAGTGTGATCACATTGGTCAGTGTGATCATATTAATCAGTGTGATCATATTGGTCAGTGTAATCATATTAATGAGTGTGATCATATTGGTCAGTGTAATCATATTACTCAGTGATATTATATTGGTCAGTGTGATTATGTTGGTCAGTGTGATCACATTGGTCAGTGTGATTATGTTGGTCAGTGTGATCACATTGGTCAGTGTGTTAATATTAATGTAACACATAAAAGCTTCAGACAGCTCATGTTGTATAGAACTTTGGTCTGCGTGATCATATTGTCCTATTGACAACTCATGTTGTATAGAACTTTGGTCTGCGTGATCATATTGTCCTATTGACAACTCATGTTGTATAGAACTTTGGTCTGCGTGATCATACTGTCCTATTGACAACTCATGTTGTATAGAACTTTGGTCTGCGTGATGATACTGTCCTATTGACAGCTCATGTTGTATAGAACTTTTGTCTGCGTGATCATATTGTCCAATTGACAACTCATGTTGTATAGAACTTTGGTCTGCGTGATCATATTGTCCTTTGACAACTCATGTTGTATAGAACTTTGGTCTGCGTGATCATATTGTCCTATTGACAACTCATGTTGTATAGAACTTTGGTCTGCGTGATGGTGTACAAGCATTGGAGGCTGAAGCCAAAATTCGTCAACTGGCCAACTGTATGGACACAACACTGGTCACGTCAAGAAGTCTACCTGTCTGTCTGTACAACTCTATCCGCAAAGGTAAGATTTTGAACCTGTAAGTATGTCAAATCTATCATAATAAAACATGGGTGCACTTGGTTTGGAAGATGGGTCCACAACAAGGAATGTTTAAAAGTGTTCCTCAAAGCGAGGAACATCGACCTGAATTCATGTGAAACACTTACTATAGACCACACTAGCTGGACAGGAACACTCACAGTTGGAGCAAAATCTGGCCAGGAACACGTGCTATAGATCGCACAATCAGGTCGGGAACACTTTCTATAGATCACACAACCTGGCCAGGAACACTTACTGATGGAGTACAATCTGAACAGGAACACTCACTTTTGGAGTACAATCTGGCCAGGAACACTCAATGTTTGAGCACAATCTGGCCAGGAACACTCACTTTTGGAATACAATCTGGCCAGGAACACTCACTTTTAGAGTACAATCTTTCCAGGAACACTCAATGTTTGAACACAATCTGGCCAGGAACACTCAATGTTTGAACACAATCTGGCCAGGAACACTCAATGTTTGAGCATAATCTGGCCAGGAATACTCTTTGTTGAGTACAATCTGGGCAGGAGCACTGACTTTTGAAGTACAATCTGGCCAGGAACACTCACTGTTGGAGCACAATCTGGCCAGGAATCTTCTCATGCGAAGGACGAATGTCATCCATATTTTGTTACAAAATGTCTGGGTGGGCGTTTATGATAGAGACCATGCTAATGGCACTAATCATATCACTTCTTTCAATTGACTTTCAAGTATGAGTACGATGTAATCGATAGATGCACATTTTATGAAGAGTTCCAAGTTCACGTAGACTGTGGCGACACCTGCTGGACGGCTTTCATGTTTACAGCCGTCTGTGAGTTAAACAATGAAAGGAAACGTTTCAAAGACGTGCATTAAGTTAGTCACTGAAAAGTTTGACTAAATTGTTTGTGAATGGTTTGACTAAATTGTTTGTGAATGGTTTGACTAAATTGTTCGTGAATGGTTTGACTAAATTGTTTGTGAATGGTTTGACTAAATTGTTCGTGAATGGTTTGACTAAATTGTTCGTGAATGGTTTGACTAAATTGTTCGTGAATGGTTTGACTAAATTGTTCGTGAATGGTTTGACTAAATTGTTCGTGAATGGTTTTACTAAATTGTTCGTGAATGGTTTGACTAAATTTTTCGTGAATGGTTTGACTAAATTATTAGTGAATGGTTTGACTAAATTGTTTGTCCTGTCTGGATCGCCACAACCGGTTGTTAAGTGTTGATTATATAACTGACTCGGTTGCTAAATTTAAGCAATTTTACTGAAACTGTTAAAATTACAAAAAATAATATATTATATATATATATATTATTTTAAAAGAAACTGTTAAAATGTTTTTTCTCCATTGGCAAGAACCGACCAGGTAGTATGTTGTTTGTCAGAAAATCGCTGATGTAATGTAATGGGATCAAACTATTTTTTTAAATTTAATTTTGTATGTTCAAGATTTGGGCGCAGAGACTTTCTTTACTAGGACCAGATGTGCAATAGCTGTTTACATTTTTCAAGGTAACAGCAGGTAGTGGTGGTGTCAGGTAGCACAAGGTATTTGTAGACGCAGTGGTGGTGTCAGGCAACACAAGGTATTTGTAGACGCAGTGGTGTGTCAGGTAACACCAGGTATTTGTAGACGAAGTGGTGGTGTCGAATGTTCTGGCTGGAGTCAGGAGGTTTGTCACCGAGCCCTCCACACTGAATCAATCACGTGATCTCCACTAGCCACTTTGAACTGATTTATTAACACTGTTATTGCCTTTTTGTTGTCGAATTGTCTTTTCGACCCACCTCGCGCCCAACATTAACATTTCGTCCATTTCAACTCAGGTGACATCGAGCCCTGCCCTTGTTACAGCCCACTGTCCTTGCTCTCAACTGACCCCTGGATGGACAACAGCCTCAGATTGTTAGAGATACGAAGCCTGGGCACAGAGAGGTGGTTCTGGGACGGCGCCACGTCTGACAGAGCGCTCGTGTCGTGTGCTGATGGCAGGGAAACCTACAAAAGGCATTGGAGACCTCACCAGGAAGCATTCTGTGACGCCGACGGTTTGGCGCGAAACGCCATCTGAATTGAAATTTACTGCTTACAAATTAGATTTTGTTCCTTTTAAAAAAAACAAAAAAACATGAATTTTCCATTTTTATTATAGTAACATCATTAATGATATCAAATGTGTAAAAAGTTTTAACAAGACAATACATATTAAAAACACAAACCAAAGAGATTTTGATGAATTAATTCTTAAAGTAAGAGGTTCTTATTGTTATGGCAACCATTTTGTGGGATTTATGATGACTTCAGTTCAAGCATCACGGCCTATCTCCCCTTGATTCCAATTTTACCATTAGCATCTATTTCTTTGTTATCTGAATGTTTTATCGTAAAATTTTGTCTACTTTATGAAACACTCAAAGAAATAGTCATATTCGATCTTAAAATTTCCACAAGTTTTAGATAATGGCCATATCACAACTCATCAAACGGTATAGGTAACCTATCCTTTAGCCTCCGATATCACTGGCACAAGCTCTTGCCCCCTCTTCGTGTCCCCTCCTCTTGCCCCCTCTTCTTGCCCCCTCTTCAAGTAAACAAATAAATAGGGTTGAGGAACCCGTTCAGCTGCAGGCATCAACTTGCGTCACGTCCCCCCTCCCCCACATCCAAACCTGTTTAGTGTCTGGTATCGCAGATCTGGCCAGATTTTCACATTCCGTTCCAATAATCTGGTCCCAATAACTCAGCACCAGGGTAATGTCACAGCCCGTTCTACAATCACGTATGGCAGACAGCCTTCTTCCATCACGAATAGCAGACGGGCTTATGTCTGAGGATATGCTGGTGGGTTAGGATATGCGTGGGCAGGTCATGAGAGTTGGGACAGGTTACGCAGTGCATTGCCAGAGGTCAGGTGAGTGAAAAGGAAGTAATGTGAAGGGATGGAGAGGTCAAATGAGTTTAGAATGTGGGCAGGTTGACAGGAAGAGCGGCCAGGTCATGGAGAATGGAGAGTCAGGTGAGTCGAAGGACTCAGTTCAGGTGAGAATGGTTATTTTAGGTGAGACTGGATAGGTCAGTTGAGTAGGGAGTTGGTTGGAGGGTAAAAGGTCTGATGCTAGGCCAGTAGGGAGAGTTCAATTCCGTATGAGGGATTTGGTGAGATCAGGACAAAGCCTACATGGTTGGAACGAGGAGATTAAGGGAAGTAATTGAGGAAAATTGATTGCGGACGTGACGTCACAGTTGCTTTTACTTCAGGTGTGCCAGTAGAAGTTGTTGGTGAATAAAGTTGGAAATGGATGTCAGGTGCAACAATGTGATGTTTGAGGGATGTGATGTTTGAGGGATGTGATGTTTGAGGGATGTGATGTTTGAGGGATGTGATGTTTGAGAGATGTGATGTTTGAGGGATGGGAACTTTGAGGGATGGGAACTTTGAGGGATGGGATCTTTGAGGGATGGGATCTTTGAGGGATGGGATCTTTGAGGGATGGGATCTTTGAGGGATGGGATCTTTGAGGGATGGGATCTTTGAGGGATGGGATCTTTGAGGGATGGGATCTTTGAGGGATGGGATCTTTCAGGGATGGGATCTTTCAGGGATGGGATCTTCGAGGGATGTGATGTTTGAGGGATGTGATCTTTGAGGGATGTGATGTTTGAGGGATGGGATCTTTGAGGGATGGGATCTTTGAGGGATGGGATCTTTGAGGGATAGGATCTTTGAGGGATAGGATCTTTGAGGGATGGGATCTTTGAGGGATGGGATCTTTGAGGGATGGGAACTTTGAGGGATGGGATCTTTGAGTGATGGCATCTTTGAGGGATGGGATCTTTATATGAACGGTATATGAGAGTCTCATGGTCTTGTTGAGAGAGAGCAGCCATCTTTTACTTTTGTTAGATAGAAGGAGGGAGTGTTGGGGAGTGATGTGTTGTACCTATCCCATCATTCCTTCACTTTGACTGTTGCAATGTCTTGTAGCTTTAACCCCCTCCCCCACCCGGCGCTGACGACTCTCGTTGTCTAAACAGACAGCAGGCCATCGGGAACATAAGGTTGTCTGATCTGGTCTATTATCACGTTACAGAAATGCTTTGAACCAACCCAATGCAGGATCGGCCACCATCCTTCCAGCTGTGGTAATGTTTCAATCCGTAATCTTCAAATAAAGTTTTCAAGGACTTGTAAATGTATGTACGGTCTTCCTTTAAATCAACTTAAGTATACACTATAAGCATAACAATGTTGCACATATTACAGCAATAGTTGCTATTTACTGTCCTTAGTTTTCGTTCATCTGTTTTCCAGCCCGACCCATCAGAAGCGAGACCGTATGTTTCCTTCCGTATTCCTCCCGTTATACATGGATGGAATAAAAAAGAAGAAAAAATCGGAGTCTAGAGGCGAGTCTAGGAGGAAGATAACAGTGGGCGTGGGTGGCGAATGCGCTTACCTGCGCCCCCCGTAGTGGGGGATAAAACAAGCAAGAAATAATTGAACAGATCTGGCTGTACACAGGGGGAAATAACAAACATCGCCCTCAATAGAGCGGTTGTTGCCCCAAGCTAAAAGCCTATTTGAAGTCAGAGTTGTTGCTCTTGCCTTGAACTGTTTGGTCAGATGGCGTATATTTACACTACTGGAATAGGTGAACATCTTGACATCTGACAGCTTGACAGCTTGACATATTGACATCTGACAGCTTGACATCTTGACATATTGACAGCTTGACATCTTGACATATTGACATCTTGACATATTGACATATTGACATATTGACATATTGGTACTTTATGTTAATTGTAGGACATAATAATGGGAACATAAAGTATGCTGAAAATAAATACAATATACAGACGGTCATATTGGCCTATTCACAAAGACTTGAACGCAGACGTCGCTATAATAACCTTCATGTTGGCCTATCCACACGACATGAAGGCAGTCTTTGCTATAGTATCCTTCATATTGGCCTATCCACACGGCATGAAGGCAGTCTTTGCTATAGTATCCTTCATATTGGCTATTCCACATGGCATGAACGCAGTCTTTGCTATAGTATCCTTCATATTGGCCTATCCACACGGCATGAAGGCAGTCTTTGCTATAGTATCCTTCATATTGGCTATTCCACATGGCATGAACGCAGTCTTTGCTATAGTATCCTTCATATTGGCCTATCCACACGACATGAAGGCAGTCTTTGCTATAGTATCCTTCATATTGGCCTATCCACACGACATGAAGGCAGTCTTTGCTATAGTATCCTTCATATTGGCCTATCCACACGACATGAAGGCAGTCTTTGCTATAGTATACTCATATTGGCTATTCCACATGGCATGAACGCAGTCTTTGCTATAGTATCCTTCATATTGGCCTATCCACATGACATGAAGGCAGTCTTTGCTATAGTATCCTTCATATTGGCCTATCCACACGGCATTAAGGCAGTCTTTGCTATAGTACCCTTCATACTGGCCGTACAACTTAACAGCTGTTGCAAATTTAATAAAACAGACTACAAACTTGAGACTACAGACTTGAGACTACAGACTTGAGACTACAGACTTCAGGCTACAGACTTGAGACTACAGACTTGAGACTACAGACTTGAGACTACAGACTTGAGACTACAGACTTCAGGCTACAGACTTCAGGCTACAGACTTCAGGCTACAGACTTCAGGCTACAGACTTGAGACTACAGACTTCAGGCTACAGACTTCAGGCTACAGACTTGAGACTACAGACTTCAGACTACAGACACATCTCTGGGTTTTTTTTTTGTGGTCATGTTTATCTTTAAAAGGTATCTTTATTTATCGATGATTTAAGATATTTGTTTTTCATCGGTTTTGTTATAATAGTTTATTTATAACTGGAATTGGGACTTTCTATAATATACAATATAATCTTTTATAATATACAATATAATCTTTTATAACATACAATATAATCTTTAATATACAATATAATTTTTATAATATACAATATAATATTTTATAAAATACAACATGATATTTTATAATATACAATATAATCTTTAATATACAATATAGTTTTTTATAATAAACAATATAATATTTTATAATATACACATCATCTTTATAATATAAAATATAATCTTTTATAATAGATAATATCATCTTCTATAATATACAATATAATATTGCTTAATCATCTGTGTGTCTTCCTGTGAGACTCACTCTGTCAGTAAACATATAACAATATTACTACGTCCCGAGTGACGCAAAGTCCGACATTTAAACCTGCAGAACAGACGTGTACAACATACACAGACGTGTACAACATACGACCTGCCTTAAAGTTTTGAGTTGTGCTGTAGAAGGTCGTGATCATCCCTCCACACTTAAGAATCTCCTACTGGAAGGTGACGTTTGATTGCATTGTTGAGATAGGAAGTTACAATGCCTCCATGTGAGGTAGACAGGGAAATTGGTAGGAATGGTAAGTTAGACAGCGGATTGGAAGGAATGGTGAGGTAGACAGGGGATTTATTGGAATGGTGAGGTAGACAGGGGATTTATTGGAATGGTGAGGTAGACAGCGGATTGATTGGAATGGTGAGGTAGACAGGGGATTGATTGGAATGGTGAGGTAGACAGGGAAATTGGTAGGAATGGTAAGTTAGACAGCGGATTGGAAGGAATGGTGAGGAAGACAGGGGATTGATTGGAATGGTGAGGTAGACAGGGGATTGATTGGAATGGTGAGGTAGACATCGGATTGATTGGAATGGTGAGGTAGACATGGGATTGATTGGAATGGTGAGGTAGACAGGGGATTGATTGGAATGGTGAGGTAGACAGGGGATTGATTGGAATGGTGAGGTAGACAGGGGGTTGATTGGAATGGTGAGGTAGACAGGGGATTGATTGGAATGGTGAGGTAGACAGGGGATTTATTGGAATGGTGAGGTAGACAGGGGATTTATTGGAATGGTGAGGTAGACAGGGGATTGATTGGAATGGTGAGGTAGACAGGGGATTGATTGGAATGGTGAGGTAGACAGGGGATTGATTGGAATGGTGAGGTAGACATGGGATTGATTGGAATGGTGAGGTAGACAGGGGATTGATTGGAATGGTGAGGTAGACAGGGAAATTGGTAGGAATGGTGAGGTAGACAGGGGATTGATTGGAATGGTGAGGTAGACAGGGGATTGATTGGAATGGTTAGGTAGACAGGGGATTGATTGGAATGGTGAGGTAGACATCGGATTGATTGGAATGGTGAGCTAGACAGGGGATTGATTGGAATGGTGAGGTAGACAGGGGATTGATTGGAATGATGAGGTAGACAGGGGATTGATTGGAATTGTGAGGTTGACAGGGGATTGATTGGAATGGTGAGGTAGACAGGGGATTGATTGGAATGGTGAGATATACAGGGGATTGATTGGAATGGTGAGATAGACAGGGGATTGATTGGAATGGTGAGGTAGACAGGGAAATTGGTAGGAATGGTGAGGTAGACATCGGATTGGAAGGAATGGTGACACATTTTCATTTTGACACAATTCATCCGAATATAAGCACCAGTCAGCCGTAAAATTTGCACATAGTGTCACATTGTATCGTCATCATGGGTACACAATTCAACTTACCAACAATTTTTTTTCATTCATACAGTTCACAGCAACACAAATGTGTTGTGACGTCATGGCTCACTAGGATGTACGTGAATGATCGTCACGTGCTCATGTCTAAAAATAATTTTCTTATTTGAACACATTAAAGGATTTCCCCATTCAACATTCTAAATACGGATGGAAAGAATGGGGTATATTTTATTTTTTATTTTTTGTATTACTGTAAAATCTGAAATGGTTTAAGTTTTAATCATTTGAGTCAGATTTGGACCAAAAAAAGTTGGAAATAAATGGAATCTGCCTAAAGGTTTCTTTATAAAATATCTTCGTTTACTTTGTTCAATTTTATGGATTTTAAACATGCTATAAAAATATTAGACGACTTTTTACCAGGTCAGATCGACTCCCTGCAGTCCTCTCAACCTGTATGATCCTAAATCAACGTTGATAGTCGAATTACTAGATCAACGTTGATAGTCTAATTACTAGATCAACGTTGATAGTCTAAATACTAGATCAACGTTGATAATCGAATTACTAGCACAATAATAATGACACACACACACGCATACATAAAATCTCTCATATAAGATTCACAAACACACAAACACACACACATACTTTTCAGACTTGCGCAGACAGTGTCCTATTACAGACACTCTAATGATATATTATTATATTTTCGCTCATTAAAAGGATGTCTTATCATAGACAGACTGAAATTATGTCATATGACAAACACACACAACTATACATAGATTAAAGTACACCCTGGACGAGCCCTCGTCAACCGCTCACCCCATCACAGACATGACACAACACGGATTCCCTTGTCTCTCGCCTCGCACTTGTTTAGCCACTGATGCTCTCCAGTCTCCGCGAGGCGCTCACACCAAGAACATCGCCAGGAACAGGTCGCTTGATCATCGCGTGAGTAGTTGCCGCAGATCATTGTGTCAGTAGAGGTCGGATTCTTTGTGT
Source organism: Lymnaea stagnalis (assembly GCA_964033795.1). Classification (NCBI taxonomy): domain Eukaryota; kingdom Metazoa; phylum Mollusca; class Gastropoda; family Lymnaeidae; genus Lymnaea; species Lymnaea stagnalis. The sequence continues at coordinate 796,652 of CAXITT010000050.1, read as the reverse complement.
CATAAGCAGGTTGTGTATTCTCATTTGATTTCATCTTCAGATGCCGTCTTTGTTGATTTAACTGATAAAAGTGGCGCTCGAAAATATTTTTGTTTAAATCATTTTTTTTTTCAACTCAAGTTTCAGATTTAAAACCAAAATAAATCTATATAAAAATATTGTTTTAGTTGTGATAGTTGAGAATCGTTTTTTTTTTAATCAAGAATTTTATTACAAAATATTTCATTTATTTCTCTATTAAGTGTCGTTAATTTTATTGAAATTTTTTGGGTCATTTTATTTTTATTATTTTATTTTTTTAAACGTCATGTTGTCTTTTATCTTGATCATCGTGACGTCATCGACGTGGCAACTACTTACATTTCTTGTCAACTTTTTTTGATACGCTCCAAATCTTTGGCTCTATGTATTTATGTCCAATTTGGCTCTTTGTATTTATGTCCAATTTGGCTCTTTGTATGTATGTCCAATTTGGCTCTTTGTATGAATGTCCAATTTGGCTCTTTGGATGTATGTCCAAGTTGGCTCTTTGTATGAATGTCCAATTTGGCTCTTTGTATGTATGTCCAATTTGGCTCTTTGTATGAATGTCTAATTTGGCTCTTTGTATGTATGTCTAATTTGGCTCTTTGTATGTATGTCCAATTTGGCTCTTTGTATGAATGTCCAATTTGGCTCTTTGTATGTATGTCCAATTTGGCTCTTTGTATGTATGTCCAATTTGGCTCTTTGTATGAATGTCCAATTTGGCTCTTTGGATGTATGTCCAATTATAACTTAGTTCTATCTGACCGAAAGTAATTCAAAATTACTTCGGTTGTTATTTTTAAAAAAAATTAAAATGTCCATTATTTTTCCAAATATTTGTCTTTAGGCTTTTTCTCTTTTTTTTTTTTTTTTTTCTATCTTTTTTTTTTTCTTTTTTTTTTTTTGTTTTTTTTTTTTTTTTAAATTAAATTGTCTTTTTTTTTTTTAAATATTTTTTTTTTGGTTTTTTTTTTTTTTTTTTTTTTTTTTCCAAGCTCTAGTTTTTCCTGAACGTGGACTCCGCCGAAACTCATAGGTGACTCGCAATGAACTGATCGCGTTAATTTGAATGCCATCACTACTCTCATTGCAATTCTAAACACCGGAAGACAGTTACATCAAAGAAATTCGCCACTTTTATTCAAATTTCGCCAAAAAAAAGTGTTGCGAGTTACCGTAGATTTTAATTTTTCGCTTTTCTTTTCTTCAAAAATTAAAACATTAAAAAATACGTACATCATACATAATTCATCATGTATCATGCATTGGCAATGGAAATAATTTAATTCATGTTAGTTCTCTGAAAAAAGAATGTTAAACACATTTGTTATGTCTCGTGAAGAAATGTATCTAGAAAATGACACGTTGTTATGTACAGGTTGTGATGTTATGTACAGGCTGTGATACTTGAACACATTGTTATGTACAGGCTGTGATTCTTGAACACATTGTTATGTACAGGCTGTGATTCTTGAAAACATTGTTATGTACAGGCTGTGATTCCTGAACACGTAGTTATGTACAGGATGTGATTCTTGAAGGGTTATTACTGGTGAATCGTTGGAAAATAATGATAAAGAATGATGGACCTGTGTTGTGGATATTAAACTTCTGTTGACTTCAACATTGTTGATACGACGGTACCTCACGAACAGTGTTGTGAATGGCCGTTTAAATACAAACGGCATTCCATCTGTGACATAGTTCATTAACCAATTATAGGTCATTATGACAGTCTGACTGTAACCGATGACAGACACTTCATTGGCAGACGACACCAGGGGAGCGCTCTATCAATAACGGCGATGACATTTATATTTTAAGAATCTTTTCTTTTTTTTTTTTCGTTACCATTAAACGTTGAAAGGGTAACAGCAATAAACGCACCTGGGTGTTAGATTGAGCCCGTTATCAATAGGTCAGGCCGTTAGATTGAGCCCGTTATCAATAGGTCAGGCTGTTAGATTGAGCCCGTTATCAATAGGTCAGGCTGTTAGATTGAGCCCGTTATCAATAGGTCAGGCTGTTAGATTGAGCCCGTTATCAATAGGTCAGGCTGTTAGATTGAGCCCGTTATCAATAGGTCAGGCTGTTAGATTGAGCCCGTTATCAATAGGTCAGGCTGTTAGATTGAGCCCGTTATCAATAGGTCAGGCTGTTAGATTGAGCTCGTTATCAATAGGTCAGGCTGTTAGATTGAGCTCGTTATCAATAGGTCAGGCCGTTAGATTGAGCTCGTTATCAATACGTCAGGCCGTTAGATTGAGCCCGTTATCAATAGGTCAGGCTGTTAGATTGAGCCCGTTATCAATAGGTCAGGCCGTTAGATTGAGCTCGTTATCAATACGTCAGGCCGTTAGATTGAGTCCGTTATCAATAGGTGAGGCCGTTAGATTGAGCTCGTTGTCAATAGGTCAGGCCGTTAGATTGAGCTCGTTATCAATAGGTGAGGCCGTTAGATTGAGCCCTTTATCAATAGGTCAGGCCGTTAGATTCTGCTCGTTATCAAAAGGTCAGGCCGTTAGATTGAGCCCGTTATCAATAGGTCAGGCCGTTAGATTAAGCCCTTTATCAATAGGTCAGGCCGTACAAATGGTTCACATCGATGGAAATAAGTGCAACATTCAATGCACTTGTAATTGTTAAAAAAAAAAAAATAATTAAATATTAAACAATTTAAAAATCTGTATTGTTTGTTTTTAAATAGAAATAATCTTTGTGCATAAAGAGCCATTCTGTTGCACATCTTCATTAGAGCCATTCAGTTGCACATCTTCATAAGAGCCATTCTGTTGCACATCTTCATAAGAGACATTCTGTTGCATATCTTCATAAGAGCGATTATGTTGCACATCTTCATAAGAGCCATTCTGTTGCATATCTTCATAAGAGTCATTCTGTTGCACATTTTCATAAGAGCCATTCTGTTGCATATCTTCATAAGAGCCATTCTTTTGCATATCTTCATAAGAGCCATTCAGTTGCACATCTTCATAAGAGCCATTGTGTTGCATATCTTCATAAGAGCCATTCTTTTGCATATCTTCATAAGAGCCATTCTGTTGCATATCTTCATAAGAGCCATTCTGTTGCATATCTTCGTTATGAACTGCAAAATTGACTCACAGAACTAGGGTCAGATTATCATTTGGCCAGACAGGCAGGGCGCCAACGCCCCACGAAGCTGAAGACGCCCCGGCGCTGGCTATAAATAAACACCCCTACTTTTCGGACAATGCAAAGTTTATTCTGTGCTTATATGTTGATAAGCTGTCTGTACATCTTGTAGAGGAAGATCATAAGTCCACCCTTCAAAGGAACCGACGACCGCTATATTTGATACCTTTGATTGTTTTATATGTTTGAGCTGAAGCATCGTTGAAATCTTTGATGTCTTTGATATCTTTGATATCTGCGATGACAGTTCAAATTGAGTGTGTGACAACGAAATTGACACTGCTGCCCTCATAGCGTCCACAGCTGGTCTCACCACAGCAGACTGTGAGATGTCTGTGACATTTCACAAACCAGACAACCCGTCTCTGCTCGTGTCTGGTTTGACCCTTGACCCCGCCGAAATAATCCAAACTGAATCGCCACCTACTAACCGGAGCCGAATTTTGTTTGGTGACCTTTGACCTTTGTAGAACTGCTCCCTCACGCCGCACAGCAAAGGGACTCAAACTAAAAGTGACCAAAAATGAGTTTCCTGTCCGATCAATGTTTAGGACACACTGCCGTCCATCTCCTATGTGGCCGTCCATCTCCTATGTGGCCGTCCATCTCCTATATGGCCGTCCATCTCCTATGTGGCCGTCCATCTCCTATGTGGCTTTGTCTCTTGACTGTTTAAGTAGCCAACTTTGAGTAGCATTATTTTGTTTTACTATATAGTCTATTGTGTTCAAAAAGAAATTTGACGCGAAATTTGATCTTTTGAACTGAAAATAAAATTCGATCAAATTTCCGTTCAATCAAACTTCCGTCGATCAATTTTTCGTCGACGAAATTTCTTTCAAACCAATTTCCGGTAACCAATATACCTGCATGACCTAATTTACCTTTTACTCCAATCTCCCAACTTTCGTCCAGGCTATTATGTTGATTATGTTGATTATGTTGATTATGTTGATTATGTTGATTATGTTGATTATGTTGATTATGTTGATTATGTTTATTATGTTGATTATGTTGATTATGTTGATTATGTTGATTATGTTGATTATGTTGATTATGTTGATTATGTTGATTATGTTTATTATGTTTATTATGTTAATTATGTTGATTATGTTGATTATGTTGATTATGTTGATTATGTTGATTGTGTTGATTATGTTGATTATGTTGATTATGTTGATTATGTTGATTATGTTGATTATGTTGATTATGTTGATTATGTTGAATATGTTGATTATGTTGATTATGTTGATTATGTTGATTATGTTAATTATGTTGATTATGTTGAATATGTTGATTATGTTGATTATGTTGATTATGTTGATTGTGTTGATTGTGTTGATTGTGTTGATTATGTTGATTATGTTGATTATGTTGATTATGTTGATTATGTTGATTATGTTGATTATGTTGATTATGTTGAATATGTTGATTATGTTGATTATGTTAATTATGTTGATTATGTTGAATATGTTGATTATGTTGATTATGTTGATTATGTTGATTGTGTTGATTGTGTTGATTGTGTTGATTATGTTGATTATGTTGATTATGTTGATTATGTTGATTATGTTGATTATGTTGATTATGTTGATTATGTTGAATATGTTGATTATGTTGATTATGTTAATTATGTTGATTATGTTGAATATGTTGATTATGTTGATTATGTTGATTATGTTGATTGTGTTGATTGTGTTGATTGTGTTGATTATGTTGATTATGTTGATTATGTTGATTATGTTGAATATGTTGATTATGTTGATTATGTTGATTATGTTGATTATGTTGAATGTGCGTTTAAGGAAGAAAAACATTGTTGCTTTTTTATGATTAACAGGAATATTTTTTTTTAGTAAATCTGTGAAGGGGGTGGGGTTGGGGTGGGGGTGGGGATGGTAAGAGATAAATGCTTGTTGATCTATTTTTACATCTTCAAATAGTTTTCATAAATGACACAAGGTGCTTGACTTAATCAGTCAGACAGGCAAAACAGTCTATAATGTGAAACCTTATAGTCCTGGGCCCTGTGCTATTGATAGACAGAATCACAAAGTCTGGGTGCTGTGCTATTGATAGACAGAATCATCAAGTCTGGGTACTGTGCTATTGATAGACAGAATCATCAAGTCTGTGTGCTGTGCTATTGATAGACAGAATCACAAAGTCTGGGTGCTGTGCTATTGATAGACAGAATCATAAAGCCTGGGTGCTGTGCTATTGATAGACAGAATCATAAAGCCTGGGTGCTGTGCTATTGATAGACAGAATCATCAAGCCTGGGTGCTGTGCTATTGATAGACAGAATCATCAAGTCTGGGTGCTGTGCTATTGATAGACAGAATCATCAAGTCTGGGTGCTGTGCTATTGATAGACAGAATCATCAAGTCTGGGTGCTGTGCTATTGATAGACAGAATCATCAAGCCTGGGTACTGTGCTATTGATAGACAGAATCATCAAGTCTAGGTGCTGTTCTATTGATAGACAGAATCATCAAGTCTGGGTGCTGTGCAATTGATAGACAGAATCACAAAGTCTGGGTGCTGTGCTATTGATAGACAGAATCATAAAGCCTGGGTGCTGTGCTATTGATAGACAGAATCACAAAGTCTGGGTGCTGTGCTATTGATAGACAGAATCACAAAGTCTGGGTGCTGTGCTATTGATAGACAGAATCACAAAGTCTGGGTGCTGTGCTATTGATAGCAAGAATCATCAAGTCTGGGTGCTGTGCTATTGATAGACAGAATCATCAAGTCTGGGTCTGGGTGCTATTGATAGACAGAATCATCAAGTCTGGGTGCTGTGCTATTGATAGACAGAATCATCAAGTCTGGGTGCTGTGCTATTGATAGACAGAATCATCAAGTCTGGGTGCTGTGCTATTGATAGACAGAATCATTAAGTCCCACAAAGCTGGGGTGATTTGCGCACTCGTATTTCAGTCTGACCTTATCCATACTCTTCTATCTACCTGCTGTCTGACCTTCTCCATACTCTTCTATCTACCTGCTGTCTGACCTTCTCCATACTCTTCTATCTACCTGCTGTCTGACCTTCTCCATACTCTTCTATCTACCTGCTGTCTGACCTTCTCCATACTCTTCTATCTACCTGCTCTCTGACCTTCTCCATACTCTTCTATCTACCTGCTGTCTGACCTTCTCCATACTCTTCTATCTACCTGCTGTCTGACCTTCTCCATACTCTTCTATCTACCTGCTGTCTGACCTTCTCCATACTCTTCTATCTACCTGCTGTCTGACCTTCTCCATACTCTTCTATCTACCTGTCTAACATGTGTATCTGTAAGAAGAAATAAAATGACCCTATATTTGGTTCTCTCATTCACAAAGGTTGCTTTTGATCGAAATTATCCAGCGTACTTTCATCTTCTGGTTATCACGTGATTTTCTCAGGACCATGGCTCAATTCTGTGGCAAGTGGGAGCTCACCTCAAGCGATGCCAACTTTGAGGAATATATGAAAGTTGTAGGTGAGTACACAGAGGAAAGTGTGGTGGGGTGGGGGATGAATGAGTGAGATAGTAGTCGGGGAGGTGAGGGAATGGTCCTTAAGGTCAAGGTCAATCAAATTAACAATGAGTCATAATAAATAGTAGGTTTGTACTAAGTAATGGGTAATTACTGTGAGACTTGGTGAACTATGTTATGTCGTGGTGAGGTATTGTGAGAAATGGTGAACCATGTTATGTCGTGGTGAGGTATTGTGAGACTCGGCGTGCCTCGTTCAGTTATGTTCACTTCGATTCTTGTTTTAGAATCCCACTCCAGCGAATACCGATCACAGTAATTAGGATGGATGACGTCACAAAATAGTATTATTGTTAGAGACACGTCACGATATTTAAATACTGTTTTATAGGGAAATACATTTGAGAGGTGATCTCTGACTTAAATCGTAACCGTCTCACTCCTGCAGTCTGACTCCTACAGTCTGACTCCTACAGTCTGACTCCTACAGTCATAGCCGCACACTTGACATGTACTTGATGTCAGCTGATGGCTCTAGTGTTCTCGGTCTCTGGCTGTGAAAGACTTGCATCATGCCCTTCAACCACTTGGACATTGTGACAGTTTGTTTGATTTGTCATCATCTGACATATGACACATGTGTACAATTCCATTTAAATACTTAAAATAATCTTTCAACGATGAGATATTATTTCAAATATATACATCACATTTCTCAGGGCACTCTGTTGAAAACAGATCCCTTTATATAATCAGTAAATATATAAAGTATTCTATATAGTTCCAGCCAAAAAAATAGTTATAAAGATATAAGTATTTGGTGAGGAACTATGAATAAATATTTTGTGTCGTCGAAATGGATCATTATTCAGCAAATTTTCCCCAGGAAAGATAACAGACATGGCATACAGACATGGCATACAGACATGGCATACAGACATGGCATTACAGACAAGGCATACAGACAAGGCATACAGACATGGCATACAGACATTGCATACAGACATGGCATACAGACATTGCATACAGACATTGCATACAGACATTACATACAGACATGGCATACAGACATGGTATACAAACATGGCACACAGACATTGCATACAGACATGGCATACAGACATGGCATACAGACATGGCATACAGACATTGTATACAGACATGGCATACAGACAAGTAGAGACCGACCAAATTTCGGCTTCGGCTTCGGTTTCGGCGCCGAAAGTGGCCATTTTATCACTTTCGGCCAAGTTTCGGTTTCGGCCGAAACTGAAAAGTTAACTTTCGGCTTAATTTCGGTTTCGGCCGAAACTGAAAATTTAACTTTCGGTTTTTCTTCGGTTTCGGCCGAAATTGACTTAGACTTTCGGCCATCCGGCCGAAAGTGACTCAGGTTTTCGGTCAATTGAAAC
>CAXITT010000050.1:727763-787311 GCA_964033795.1 Lymnaea stagnalis | reverse complement strand
CGCATTTACACTAAACTTTTCTGTCACGTAGCGGGCCGCAAAATATCGTCTTGCGGGTCACAATTGGCTCGCGGGCCGCGAGTTTGAGAACCCTATATTAGATGTTTATTTATTAATATTCACGATTATCTCATTTTTTATAAAAAGAATGCAACTATTTATACTTTCCCACATCATTATCGATGTATGCAGAGTGTATGTGGGAACGAATTTCAAAATATCTTAACATTTCATTTTCGGTTTCGGCCTCGGTTTCGGCTTCGGCCGAAATTCATTTTTAACTTTCGGCCTTTTTTCGGTTTCGGCCGAAAGTCATTTTTAAACTTTCGGTCTTTTTTCGGTTTCGGCCGAAAGTCATTTTAAACTTTCGGCCTATTTTCGGCTTCGGCCGAAATCAGAAAATCACTTTCGGTCGGTCTCTACAGACAAGCATACAGACATGGCAAACAGACATGGCATACAGACATGGCATACAGACATGGCATACAAACATTGCATACAGACATAGCATACAGACATGGCATACAGACATTGCATACAGACATGGCATACAAACATTGCATACATACATTTCATACATACATTGCATACAGACATTGCATACAGACATGGCATACAGACATTGCATACAGACATTGCATACAGACATGACATACAAACATTGCATACAGACATTGCATACAGACATTGAATACATACATGTCATATAGACATTGCATACAGACATTGCATACAGACATGGTATACAGACATGGCATACAGACATGACATACAGACATTGCATACAGACATTGTAAAAACATCCGATCATCCATACTTATATTACCAATCCCCCCCCCCCGGGGCACCCCTACCCAACTGGCAACATGATTGACTGCACCGGAAGAATCTCTAGGGATATTTCATTAATTAGTTCATTCTCACCGTGGTTTATTATTCACATATGTTTTTAATTAGCAGGCCGCCATTTTCATTACCTGGCAAGGCTTTGAATCTTCTTGGCAATTAAGCAAATAACTTATAAGGTAACCGTAGCTCGTTGGATTCGAAACAAATCATTTCTCTATGTGAAGCCATAGCTGAGTCACTGAGTGTGTGGATGAGTGAAGCCATAGCTGGGTCACTGAGTGTGTGGATGAGTGAAGCCATAGCTGAGTCACTGAGTGTGTGGATGAGTGAAGCCATAGCTGAGTCACTGAGTGTGTGGATGAGTGAAGCCATAGCTGGGTCACTGAGTGTGTGGATGAGTGAAGCCATAGCTGGGTCACTGAGTGTGTGGATGAGTGAAGCCATAGCTGGGTCACTGAGTGTGTGGATGAGTGAAGCCATAGCTGAGTCACTGAGTGTGTGGATGAGTGAAGCCATAGCTGGGTCACTGAGTGTGTGGATGAGTGAAGCCATAGCTGGGTCACTGAGTGTGTGGATGAGTGAAGCCATAGCTGAGTCACTGAGTGTGTGGATGAGTGAAGCCATAGCTGAGTCACTGAGTGTGTGGATGAGTGAAGCCATAGCTGAGTCACTGAGTGTGTGGATGAGTGAAGCCATAGCTGAGTCACTGAGTGTGTGGATGAGTGAAGCCATAGCTGGGTCACTGAGTGTGTGGATGAGTGAAGCCATAGCTGGGTCACTGAGTGTGTGGATGAGTGAAGCCATAGCTGAGTCAATGAGTGTGTGGATGAGTGAAGCCATAGCTGAGTCACTGAGTGTGTGGATGAGTGAAGCCATAGCTGAGTCAATGAGTGTGTGGATGAGTGAAGCCATAGCTGGGTCACTGAGTGTGTGGATGAGTGAAGCCATAGCTGGGTCACTGAGTGTGTGGATGAGTGAAGCCATAGCTGAGTCAATGAGTGTGTGGATGAGTGAAGCCATAGCTGAGTCACTGAGTGTGTGGATGAGTGAAGCCATAGCTGAGTCAATGAGTGTGTCGACTAGTGAAGCCATAGCTGAGTCGCTGAGAGTGTTGATGAGACCTTCACCATATGATCGTACGGTGTAGCAACAGTGAATCCTTTATTTTAACAGTGTTCTTTGATTTGTAAATTGTATCACATGCTAATTGGATACAACATTACCTATTGTTTGCTGTATATATTTGGCATTGGATACAACATTACCAAATGTTTTCTATACACATTTTGCATTAGATATAGCATTACCAAATGTTTGCGATACATATTTGGCATTGGATATAGCATTACCAAATGTTTGCTATACATATTTGGCATTGGATATAAAATTACCAAATGTTTGCTATACATATTTGGCATTGGATACAACATTACCAAATGTTTGCCATAGATATTTGTCACTGGGACTTTTCTAGATATAAGAGTTTTCTGTACATTGTTTTAAAACAGAGTTAGCTGGCATGTTGCCATATGTAATCTGAATCAATCTAGCACAGCAGAATCCAAAATAAATTAAAGATATTATCGAAGGATATTCTGGGGATTGGTTAGTGGAGTCATCAATGAGATGATTGTTGTTACAATGAGTTGTTTGTTGTTACACTGACCTGATTGTTGTTCAACTGCTCAAAGGGACTTGGGGCAGGGATGGACTGGGCCGCCTGAACAACGGGAAAGAAGCAGGTGGTCCGCCAGGGGTAGTGACATTTTGACCACTTGGACGGCTTCTACATTGCTGTAAAACGTCCTTATTAAGTCACTACTTACAGATCTTTGTCAACTACTGACTCCGAGTCTGCCCTTTAATCATCAAACTGACTCAGAGTCTGTCCTTTAATCATCAACCTGACTCAGAGTCTGTCCTTTAATCTGATTTACTTCCCAAATGGAGCATGAGTTTTTGTAACCCAAGTTGGAGTAAAACAAATAAATTTTAAGTCGTAAAATGTCCATCCTAACATTGATATTTTGGTATCCTGTAACTACAGATTTGGAGCAGACGACGTGATTGGTTGGCTCTGACGACGTGATTGGTCGATTCTGACGGGGGAATAGCTGCGTATAGCTCATTGGACTAATCGGGAAGTCAGGGACCAACATGTCAATGAACGAATTAACGCATTTTATCAATGTAGCAAGTCAATGGCCTAATGAACGAATTAACGCATTTTATAAATGGAGCAAGTCAATGGCCAGGGCACAGAAGACGATTTTTTTTAAATTCTGTGGCCAGGCCACAGTAAGACAAGTGATTGGGACAAGTTAGTTGTAGAACCATGCACTAGATGAACTCGAGACGTCTCAATGACAAACAAAGAACCTTGTGTACATAAACGCCAAAACAAAGAACTGTGGTAAAAATTGTAGTTATTAATTTATTACACAGAGACAAAGTGGTTCTGTTTAGTGTTTGAAACCCTCTCGTTAATGGAAGAAACAGACGGAGATATAAAAACACAATTAATGTGCATTGCCAAGTTGGCTCGTCCAGAATATCAGATGGTGATCTGAAGAGTGCAGTGATTTCGTTTTCTTAACCACACTACAATTTTAGGAGGATTTTATTTATAAACGGTAAGCAGAGGATTTTGGCGAGCATCCTAGAAATTGAATGCGTATCTTCTCCTCTTTCTGTTGAAGTGTTATCGAGTAGAGGAAATTTGTATTAGCCTCAGCTGATGATGGTTCAGTAAAAGTAGTTTTTTTTTTATCAGTTGTAATGGGTCAAACAGCGCCTTCGGGGTTGGGGGGCGCTAATAACGTCACATGACGGCAATAAGGTTAAAATTTTCTTTTCTTATGTATCATAATGGTTCCCAATTTATGCAAAGGTTGGGGTTTGAAATTAAAATGGCAGGCCTTTCAGTGCAAAGTTCAATTCGAGAAATGCCCCTCCCCCCTCCCCCAAGTATAGATTCTTTTTAAACTTTGCTAGTAAAGTAAAGATTGTTTTTAAAATTTTTTAAGTAAAGTAAAGATTGTGTTTAAACTGTGTTAGTAAGGTAAAGATTGTGTTTAAACTTTGTTAGTAAGGTAAAGATTGTGTTTAAACTTTGTTAGTAAAGTAAAGATTGTGTTTAAACTTTGTTAGTAAGGTAAAGATTGTGTTTAAACTGTGTTAGTAAGGTAAAGATTGTGTTTAAACTTTGTTAGTAAAGTAAAGATTGTGTTTAAACTTTGTTAGTAAGGTAAAGATTGTGTTTAAACTTTGTTAGTAAGGTAAAGATTGTGTTTAAACTTTGTTAGTAAAGTAAAGATTGTGTTTAAACTTTGTTAGTAAGGTAAAGATTGTGTTTACACTGTGTTAGTAAAGTAAAGATTGTGTTTAAACTTTGTTAGTAAGGTAAAGATTGTGTTTAAACTTTGTTAGTAAAGTAAAGATTGTTTTTAAACTTTGTTAGTAAGGTAAAGATTGTGTTTAAACTTTGTTAGTAAAGTAAAGATTGTGTTTTAAAGTTGTTAGTAACGTTAAAATTGTGTTTAATTTTGTTAGTAACGTAAAGATTGTGTTTAAACGATGAAATTAAAGTACGTTTGTGTTTAACCTTTGTTAGTAAAATAAAAATTGTGTTTAAATTTTGTTAGTAAATTAAAGATTGGGTTTAACTTTTGTTATTAGAGTAAAGATTATGTTTAATTTTGTTAGTAAAGTAAATATTGTGTTTAAACTTTGTTAGTTAAGTAAAGATTGTGTTCGCAGGAGTGACTGAGGACATGAGAAAGTTGGCCCTCTCGGCGCTAACAACCGGCTCCAAGCTCGTGCAGCAGATATCACGTGACGGTACAAAATGGACGGTGGGGGTCATCACCAAGGAAGGAGAAAAGGCGGATGTTTTCGAGGAGGGCAAGCCTACAGAGGTGTCTACCCTGGACGGTAGGAAGGTCACGGTACGTTGAAGGGCTGACCGTGGGGGCAGAGTGGTGAACAGGCCTTGCTGTTAACCGTTAAGTTAATTCAGGTGCAAGATTACGTACGCATTTCAATAAACATGTTTTTTTTGTGGTCAACAGGCTGTGTACACTCTGGAGGGCGATCAGCTCGTGGAAATTCAGAAAGGCAATGGGTTCGAATCCCGGAACGTGAGGAAAGTGAACGGGGAAACTTTAACTATGGTGATGAGACTTTTGAGGCATTAGACTTCCTTTGGTCTCCAACATTGAGACTTCTAGCATGGACAACTCCAACATTGAGACTTCTAGCATGGACACCTCCAATATGGATACCTTCAACATTGACACTTCTAACATGGACAACTCCAACATTGACACTTCTAACATGGACACTTCTAACATGGACACCTCCAACATTGACACTTCTAACATGGACACCTCCAACATTAACACTTCTAACATGGACAAATCCAACACTGACACTTCTAGCATGGACACCTCCGACATTGACACTTCTAACATGGACACCTCCGACACTGACACTTCTAACATGGACACCTCCGACACTGACACATCTAACATGGACACCTCCGTCATTGTCACTTCTAACATGGACACCTCCATCATATACTCCGATCTGGGTATCATTGTGCTATCCTATCCTCCTAAAAAGTTATCACGTGGTCAACTGGATTCATTTTCTTTCCCCAGACGTTGACAGCCAATAATTCAGTGACTTGTGCAAGGACGTACAAGAAAGTATAGACACTCCCTCTCTGTGTGTGTGTGTGGTAACACCGGCTGAATCTCATCAAATTTAATTACTACATGCGATATCACCTTACTTAAATAAAACATTAAATAACATCTTCATATTATAGAAATTGCTTTGTTTCATTAAATATTTTTAAAATATAACTTTTGAGTTTTTTCGGTCTTTAAATCTTTTTTTTTTAATATGTACATTTTAAACAAATTTATTTAATATATAGATATATATATAAATATATGTATATATATATGTACAAAGTGGCTATTCCCGCCCGGGTACCAGAAGTGAGAGGTTGAGATTAAGAAACTATTTAAAATATTATTGTTGGGTTTGTAAGAAAAAATGAGGTATCAAATGAAAGATAATTGAATGGACTATATGTTTGTAAACTTACTTCTTCAGTTTAACTAAAATAAACTACCATAAATGTCATCCGAATGGCATTTAGTCTAAAGGGACCCGGGTACCCATAGCCGATATGGGGAGGGTGGGGGGTGTTCGTTTTTTATGTGCCTGTATAATTAAAATTTGATCGTGCAGTGTTCACCTGGGGAACGGCTGGAAAGGGTGGGTAAGGGAGTGAGACATTTCCTTAATATTGAACTCATCTGCTTCGCCGAGTGATCGGGTGGGTGAGCTGAGATCTACACTTTAGTTGTATGACTAGGTAAAGAGTTAAATCACTTCAACCTAGATTTTGAAAGCATTCGATGTTTTAAAAAAAGTAAATTATTCTCCTTTTGTGGATAATTTAAAGATTACAATTTTAATATTAAAGAGTAAAAATAACAATATTTTTTTTTAAAAAGGACTTTCTATCAAAGACGAATTAACACTGACTAAAAAGCAGAAAATAATGAGACATTTTTTAAAATGCATGACACAAAGAAAGTCTGTGCAGATAATAGTTTCAACAAATTAATAAAAATAAAACGATGAAGTCTTATCGCTGGCATAAACTTGTCCATGTCCGCCTTATACAACATTTCGATCAAATGCTTACACTAGAGATATGACTGAATTATCGTTTGGCTTAGTTAGAGCATGGGGCTGATATGAAGGTGGGCTAGGATTAATATGGGATGATTAAACGATGGACGCAAATAATATGAAACTTTTATTACGAGTTATTGACATCCTTTTTTATACATGTGCTACTAAAAATTAGCAAACAAAACAATATTTGAAACTTTTTTCAAACAAATGTTTTTATTCTTAATGAGTCAATCAGTAAGTGGAAAGACATGACAGAGTGGATTAAGCTAATTGAAGACTTCATTTTATAATCTATCAAAATGTGCACACACAACAATGGGCTCTTTTGAAAAGTGGGGACAGGCTTCTCTAGCTGCTTGCCAGTGTCTACATTGGAGAAGAATCTTATGTCCCCTTCTCTAGCTGCTAGCCAGTGTCTACATTAGAGATGAAATCTTAAGTAAGTATGGTGGACATTTAGGGAACTACTAATAATTCTAATATCTAATTAAGAATATAAGTGTTGAAGGGAGACAAATCATGTATTATTGAATAAGCATTGCTTGAATATTACAAGGTCAGCAATATGTAGCTTACTTGGTGATATTACAAGTTTGTCAACATTTAGTTCAAAAACATTTTCTATTAACAACTGGTAAATATTTTAAGCTATGTTTGGCTATCAGCAGACATACTTTGGATTGCAAGCAACTATAAATAGCATGCAAGGGAATTTATGTACAACAGACTTGTCAGTTATTTCCCTTTGTAAGTTATTCCCCTTACATACAAGAGCGTCAGCCAGTTGTTCATTACAAAAAACAATGACCTGCCTTGGATGTCAGTGAATGAAATATTTTGACCAAAAAGATCAAACTTGGCCACAGAGGTCCAATCCCATAAAACATCATGTCATTAAGTCATTATTTAATCAAGGGTCAAATCTGCTATTTTAATCAACCTCAAATTTATTCCAAATTTAAGACTTTTTACCCTGAAGACTGCAGTAGATATATTACTCTTGCACTAAACGCTCCTTGCACAGTTTTTTTTGCTTGCAAGAAAAAGTTTACAGCAAGAATGTCATTACTTTAAGAGTCAATAATTTGCTGATTCATATTGTCATTTATACTGGGCAGGTGTATAGACTTTATAAAAAAAACAATAAATTCATTCCTTAAATAAAAATACAAATGGATTAAATCTGAATTCAAGCTGTCAGTGTTCCTTGACCTAACAAGAAATTAACACCATGAAATTAAAAGTCTTGCTCAGATTTTATCACAGATACTTGAATGATATCAGCTATCACCTAACCTACAGGCAATAATAGATTTCATTAACAACATAGTAGCCCTGCACTAACACAATTCTCTCCAGGATTACACACCAAAAAGAGGATTTCATGAAACAAATAATGAATCACTCTCAGAGTGATCTGGTCACATCATTATTTTTTTGGCACTAACAACCTAATGAGTTATATACTGTCAATCTGATCTTGTTATGGAGATTATCAGATTAATTTGAAATATACTTTCCAACATAAATTATTTAAAAGATAGATTACTAACAGTAAAATTATATCATCATCATTACATTGTAAAAATATGTTTCATTAAAGTTTCCTTTAAAAGGATGCTCCTTATCATATTAAATAATAGTTATTGATTATTTTGCAATGAGATAGCATCTCAAGGTAAATTTTGCAACAAAAATCCATTACTTACATGAGACATGACACATCAATCATTTACATAAGACTTCACACATCTATCACATCATAAGACATTACACGTCCATCACATATACGAGACATCACACATGTAAAAAAAAAAAAAATTCTGAAATTCAAAGCACAGAGATGCACTTTGACTTGTACCTATCTTTAGTTTTGCATCCCTCTACACTTACTCTGCAAACTGAATAAATGCTTGTGAAGAATTAAGTTCCCCCCCCCCCCCCCCCCCCCCCCCCTGTTTATTTACATCCTTTAATTTTAGTTGTTACTAAATAGTAGCATTGTTGTAAGACAACTAAATGCAATATAATTTTTAAAATCAGCCCAAAAGAGGGGCTGTCACATCAAAATTGTGCACACCATCACAAAAAAGTGATTTCAAATGTGCATTTATGCCAGGAATGAAACTAATCGCTAATGGAATAAAGAAATAAGTTCAACTGTGATACATCAGGCGGGCAACAATATTTAATGTGGTGGACGGTGGGTGGCCACCCCTACAGCAAGTCTAGAAGCCTGATTTTATTTTCCATTTATATTTATATATTGTAGTCTAGTAACTACCGAAGTCTGGGAGAAGGAAAGAGGATGTTTGGAATGAAACTGAGATATTAAAATTGTACAGCTGCTTTCTAGATCTTATTTTTAAAATGTCCAAATCTAACGCTGCCATGCGGAGTAGAACAGAATGCATTTTTAAGATGTCCAAATCTAACGCTACCATACGGAGAAGAACAGAATGCATTTTTTAAAAAAATAAAAGTTAAACCTGTTTCCTCCATCTGGTGCAATCGCCGTGGTAAAGCCAAAGAATGAAATCATTACATGAAAAAATTACGCCACACAGCGACAAATCAAACAAAAATAAATGTTGAGTAAATGTGTCCCTAGGGCGACTATCATTTTGAAAACACAACAATAGGATGATTGGCACCATTATTACGAAATGAGGACGGTCTTATTTTACAGCCTTTAAAAAATATTTCGACATTCCACCCAACACCTCCCATCATCCGGTCCACCCAACACCTCCCATCATCCGGTCCACCCAAAACCTGGTCCACTCGTGAGTCAACCCCACACCCCTTTTCCCCTCTCAGTGCGTATGCAATTTAATCATGAATGGGATGGTGCCCACCAATCCAATTTAATCATGGATGGGATGGTGCCCAACCAATCAAATTTAATCATAGATAGGATGGTGCCCAACCAATCCAATTTAATCATAGATGGGATGGTGCCCAACCAATCAAATTTAATCATGGATGGGATGGTGCCCACCAATCCAATCATGGATGGGATGGTGCCCAACCAATCAAATTTAATCATAGATGGGATTATGCCCAACCAATCCAATTTAATCATGGATTGGATGGTGCCCAACCAATCCATTCACAGATAGATGAAGAAAAGAGCAGCAACCATAATTTTTTTTTTAAACCCAAAAACTACTTGAATATATTTTTGTTAACCTGGTCCCTCAAAATGGTCGTTCTGACAGCTCTCTGCATACATTTGTAAAAAAACATCTCAAAATCATACACAACATGCCAAAATGGTAAGAGTAACCAGGTCTGCACTTACATGTGACATCAAACAACACTGAGACATCACACATCCATCACATATTAGAGACATGTTACAAAGTCATAACTAAAACAATATTTCAATATGGTGAGAGCCCCTAGACTCAAACATAAGTCAATATGAGAACCTCTAGACTCAAGCATAAGTCAATAACTTTTCTAAGAAAACCTGGAACATAATGAAAGTACCAAGTTCAATTATGTTGAATGGCTGGCACTCTTTGTACAAAAGGTGTACTGTACTAACTATAACTTCCTGGCCACTTTAGTCATAAAGAAGCCATTGAAAAAAATACCAAAATGGCTGAGACTATTTCTTTAATCACAAAATGGTATTGAAATTTGACTTTAAAAAATGATTTACCAAACACTCTAGACTCAAAAAAAATATTGTTCCCAAGCATTGATTGAGTCTTCACCTAATAGTCTTTAAAAAACAATAAACTTTGTTACAAACAAATAGAAATGTATCATTGGAAACTTGTATTTTATACACATACAATTTAAAGTGATATGTGGTACTCACAAGTTGTAAAGTCTTGCCAGTGACAATGTAAAAGTTATAAATGGTATAAATAATAAATTTCGTTAAAGTGATATGTGATACACCGTAATTGGTTTCAACCTTGTTATTATGTAAGTATATACGTCAAATAAATGTGTTACAAAACTCACAACGCTATCAAATCTTGCCAAGACAGTGCACTCAGGTCAATGTAATATGTAAAAAAAATTTCAATAAAGTTATATGTCATACACATCTAAGTTGTCACACTATGTACGTGTCTAGATATGATTTAATTTGTCACACTATGTACGTGTTTTAAAATGGTTTAAGTTGTTACACTATGTGCGTGTCTTGATATGGTTTATCTCATCAACATTGGTAACAAAAGAACAGGGGAAAAAAGTAAAAATTTGTAGTTTAAATAAAATAAGTACACATGCTAGTCACTCTCTCAACCTCATGGTCATTTACATAAAAATATTCAAATTAGATTTACTTTTTAAAGCTAAACAACATGAAACTAAACAGCTAGTAAGAAATGATCCACTTTTTAACAGTGATTGTCATTAGTAGATCAACACCTTCTACCAGCTGTACATCTTGAATGATTGAAAGAGAGCCCCAAACAGGAGAAACTCTCGAACCCTCATTCCATTTATATTGAAACCTGATTAGAGGCTTTTAGTTAATCTCAATGATCCTAAGGTTTCTTATCAGTCAGTTCACATCATCATTATGTTGAGTAGAAATGGTGAGACAAAAATGACATTTATTCATTTAGTCATGATGCTGCTCAAAATTCATGTAAGTTCACAACAATTTTTATAGTTGATCTAACATATACATTTTACAAAGGGGTAGGGCAAAAAGACTCAGAAAGATACTGATCATAATATATGTCTATATTTGCTATATTAAAAGACATTTTACTTAGGGCAAAAAGACTCAGAAAGGTACTGATCATAAAAGCTCTAGATTTGCTATATTAGAAGACATCTTAAACATGCTTTCTGGGGTGGTGTATCTAACAAATAGGTTAAAAACTCTGATTATAAATAAGGGTCAAGTTCATCGGGATAATTTAGTGGTACAATGGAAATATTTTCATTAGGGCAATTCATCGCTTTACAGTAATGATAAATTAGATAGTTAATTTAATTAGAACATAATAATAATAGTAAAACATAAACACAATTAAATAGCATTAACCATTAGAAAATGTTGCTAAATCTGACACACTCATGAAAGGAAAACAAACATAATAACAATAAAATGAAATCACTTGACAGACACTCAAAAGAATGTTTGTCATCACAGACCGTCAGTCTCTGAAATCAAATAATTTGAGCAAGAAAAAAAAATAATAAAAAAAACAAAATCATTGTTTTATAGTTGATCCACTGCAAAGTCGAGCAAAAGTTATCGTACGTGTCATTGTCACGCAGAGTAAAAATTACAAAAAAATAAAATGACACCACCAAATTTTGGAATGATAACCATAGGAGATCTTTGCAAACATAGAACATGATTTACTCAAGTTTAGCATAAAGGACCTGTGCCAACAAGCAAACTGGCCAGCCCAAAAATTGGGGGGAGAAAATCCAATCCCTTTCTCTGGGAGTGGGGTGAAGGGAGTTAGCTCTCCTTAGGATGTAACCGGTCTGGAAATGGTTGTAGTAGATATTAAAATTTATATTGCATGGATTTTTCTCTGCTCTTTCTTACGCATGGTGAAGTTCTAAAATTTACTTCTATGATTTTAATATGTAGCTGTTGGCAAATAATTCAGAAATTTTAACTTTTATTCCTCAAATTCATTTTCAGCAAGTTTCATCGATCAATAAAATGATATGTATTTATATTAACATTTTGTTTTAACTGTTTTCACATAAATCAAGGACTTGTTTTCAACTAGTGCACATTATTATCACTATGGCTACAGGACATTTTATCTTTCACATCAGTATCTGATTGATCAATCTATTGACTTGATTATTTAAAAACAATTTGCATTTAGTAAACAATCTGTGAAAGTGAATTCATGTTTTGTTAAAAGAGTTCCTCTAATTCTATTCGGACTTATTTTCAAGAAGACACAGATTATGATAGAATTATGAAATCTATGATAAAATTTTAGTAGATTAATAACTGTCTTAATGTGTCAAGTTACTGTGCAATGCTATTCAAGTGGATCATGTTATGTGCTTGTGAGGAAATTATATAAAATGAGTAAAACAGAGTAGGGTTAAACCTGAAAAAAGACGCGTAACAAAACAACGAACGTGTCGGCAGAAAGCCTTCGTCAGCGAACGAAACAACAGAAAAAGGGGTATAAAAGTAAAAATAAGAAATAGCACTTAGCTTGGAAGTAGTATCTGTGGGCCTCAAAAGAAATGAGGCCCACTTATACTACTTCCAAGCTAAGTGCTATTTCTTATTTTTACTTTTATACCCCTTTTTCTGTTGTTTCGTTCGCTGACGAAGGCTTTCTGCCGACACGTTCGTTGTTTTGTTACGCGTCTTTTTTCAGGTTTAACCCTACTCTGTTTTACTCATTTTATATTGTGCTAACTTGATTGCAGTCTCTCCCCTTATTACCCTGTGAGGAAATGCCAGGAATTCTCAGTGAGATGAACTTTACAAATAGAAGAAAAAGGGCTTTTAAGGTTAAATAACTAGAACTATTTCATTAAAGTTAAATAACTAGAACAATTTCATTTAGATTAAATAACTAGAGCTACTGCATTAAGATTAATGGCAAATACTATTTCCTTTTTTCTTTACACCAGTGGCTAAGAAATGAGAGTCATGTTCCCTCTATACTAAATGATGGCAAAAGTCTTAGCTACATCAGAGTTTAATGTAACATTTTTACCATCAGTAAATACCATTCTTAAAGCCGGCCATTGGATGGTTTTCAAACTTTTCCCTTGGTAGAGCAAAGCCTGGAAATTTTATCTCTATGTCTTTTCTGGCAAAGTTCTGTAGAGGCAGATGGACAGGACCAATTCAACCAGCTGTTGGACAATATAGAAAACAGGATTGGATGGCATTTAATGAAATATCATAATTTGTACTACAGGATAATAAAATAATAAAGCAAACCACGTCCGGAAAAAATATCAGCATATTATAGAAAAATGACAAACTCACTAGCCTCACATCCCCCCACACTTTAAAAAAATGTTTATGCTAAGTCTTGCATCACTGCAAAAATTAAAATTCATTTTAAATAAACTTTGGAAATGACACCCAAAAAAAACCCTCTGACTTCTGACACCAATTTAAATGTTACTGAAGAGTTAACTAGTGCATATAAACACTTTTATTGTGACTTAAAAGTCAAATTCTTTTGTTGTTAACTCATTAGCTACCAGAGTGAAAAAACGGTGTGGCTGAATTAAATGTAGGTCACATTTTCCCCACATGCAAGTCTATGTACGAAGAAGTCATTTGCCTTTTTCTTTGTATTAAATATTATCAATAAATATAAATAAATATATTAAATATTCTACTTATTAAGATATTTGTATAAGTAATACACCACTTTGTAGGGAAATGAATATTTTTAAAGTTAAATTTACAACAATTTATTAAAATATTGTTAACCCATTATTTACGAGAGAAAAGCATTAAAATTTTATGTTAATCATATAATATGTAAACGCATCTACACCAAATTAGAAAAGGTTTCCAAATTTATATGAATCAGCAATAGAATAAATATATCCCCAACTTATTTACAGTATGTTTTTTTTCGGTACCCAGTCATCTTATTGCTATTTGCCATGAAAAAAACTCGCTAGCTTCCCTCAAAAATACAATAAATATGACAAATAATAAATTTTTTTTTTTACATTGTAACTTTTCCGTGTGGTATTTAATTAATTTCCTGCAGCTAATGGTCGTTAATCAGTTAACGAAGTGGCTATTCGGACCCAGGTCTGAGAAGTGAGAGGTTGAGATTAAAATTTTAAAAAAATATTATTGTTAGGTTTTAAGACAAAATTTTGTATCAAATGAAAGATAATTGAATGGACTATATGTTTGTAAACTTAATTCTTCAGTTTAACTAAAATAAACTACCACAAATGATATCGGAATACCATTGAGTCTAAAGGGACCCGGGGTCGAATAGCGGTGATGCGTTTCCAGTTCCTTTTGTGTCAATGCTATTCGGATGTCATTTGTGGTAGTTTATTTTAGTTAAACTGAAGAAGTAAGTTTACAAACATATAGTTCATTCATTTATCTTTCATTTGATACCAAATTTTTGTCTTACAAGCCCTACAATAATTTTAAAGATTTTTTCATAAACCCAATCTATAACTTCTCGGAACCGGGTCCGAATAGCCGCAGCCATCAGTTAAATCACTTTTCCCTAAAAATGCTACCTGGCAACCCCTGGTAGGGACAATCTGAATCTAAATGACGGGCATGAGAAAAAACAACATGAACAAAAAAGCATGGTTTCTGTGTAGTACAACTAAAATGCTGCCCCACAAAAATGTTCCACCAGAGTGGACAGCCCCCCCCTCCCCGCCTTCCCCCCACTCCCTAACTTAGGTGGTGCTCTGTAAATTAAATCAAACAACATAATGACACCTGAAATGATAAAATATATAAGGACAAACTCACCATAAAAAGTCCTACAACAATGGCAGTTGTCCCAATGACAATCCCTGTACGTCGCAAGTACGGGTCTAGTGCATCAAAGCAGCCCTGAACACAAATGAGAAATGGTAAAACAGCATTCAAGCTGTGTGAAGGAAAAAGAAGAACAAGGTATGTGGAAGCTCGAAATCAAAAGACTGGACAATAAGATATGAACGTTTCGGCTTAGAGTCTTCCTCAGCAGGCAGGACAAATTAAAATATGACAAGTAATAGAGGACAGTTAAAAACTTCGGGGATCGCTATTGAAACCAATAATTTTAACAAGGTGCCCAACTCTTCTAAAATAATTAATTATATTTGTTGTATTTGTACAATTTTAAAAGATGCATCACATTTGCACTTTTAAATGACAAACACTTCTAGTTAATACAATATCACAAAACAGGGAAATATATTTTGAATTTCTCACCTTTGTGAACAGTGTATAGTTTCTCTTGGATGGATCATCAGATAGTGGAGGCTTCCATCTGGGTGGACTACCAACTGTTGAATTTAACACACCAGTACACTGAAGAATGTTTACCTCCTGGTCTTTGCAGCAACTAGCCGGCACATAACTACCATCTGAAATGGTACATCATAAAACTTATTGCAACATAATGATTAAAGTTGTAAGTTGCCATATACAGCAATCCCATGTCTATCGCCGGGGTTAGGTTGCAAAACTACCCGGGATAGGTGAAAATTCTGAAAAGTAGTGGTCTTATATTTAATTTATTATTTATATATTTATTAAACCTTCTAACACTCTTAAAAATCTTTACCACACTGTTATAAACACTTCCTATGTTCTTAAACACTTTCTACACTCTTGAACAGTTCCTATGTTCTTAAACACTTTCTACACTCTTAAACACTTCCTATGTACTTAAACACTTTCTACACTCTTAAACACTTCCTATGTTCTTAAACATTCTACACTCTTAAACACTTCCTATGTTCTTAAACACTTTCTGCACTCTTAAACACTTCCTGTGTACTTAAACATTTTCTACACTCTTAAACACTTTTTATGTACTTAAACACTTTCTACAATCTTAAACACTTCCTATGTTCTTAAACACTTTCTACACTCTTAAACACTTCATACACTCTTAAACACTTCCTATGTTCTTAAACACTTTCTACACTCTTAAACACTTCCTATGTTCTTAAACACTCTCTACACTCTTAAACACTTCCTATGTTCTTAGACACTTTCTACACTCTTAAACACTTTCTTTGCTCTTCAGCACTTTCTACACTCTTGAACACTTTCTATGTTCTTAAACACTTTCTGCACTCTTTAACTTGCAACTTCATCTATTCATCTGCTTTAGGCTACATATTTTAATCAGAATTTTAATATTCCTTCAAAATGTTTTGATTAATGTTTTTATATTGTTTATTTTTAACAATATTAATTAAAATAAAGAGTATATAAAAATACATATATACCGCAGAATTCAGCACAATATCCAAAAATCAGTGTCCAAAAATACAAGTAAAATATCTGCTAAACACTGAGATCCCAAAAAGTGAACCCATGATAAGCGAGGAATCCCTTCACACTCATTCAAAAGCAGACTTCGGGAATTATTTCCAGGATAATGAGCAGGTCATTGTAGATTTTTATCAGTTTCTCTTGTTCATTGATTCAATCATCGAAAACAATGACAAAAAATGTAATTAGCTGAGGTCAACTCAAAACCCTGTACCAAATAGGGTCACACGTTTTGTCCTCATTTAGCTCTTGCCGTCATTGGATGTGCTTAGATGGTAGTAAAGCACCTACATTCAATAAAAGGTGCGGGGTGGCCAAGCGGTCTGAACTGATTGAATCCCAAACCTGTGGACTGGAGTTCAATCCCCCCAAAAAAGCCGAGACAAGCAAAAACAACAACAGCACCCCGGGTGGATGGGACTTGTAAAACTTGGATTGGTGACTCATCTAAGACTATGAGAAGGTAAACTCTGAAGTCAAACCCAGAGATGGAGTCCCATATGTGGCAGGACATTGACACAATGAAAATTCCAACAACTACAGTGAAGTGGAACCCATAAAAGCACAGTGAGACACAAGACACATTGTTGGTCATCCACTGCATCCTGATCTATTTCAAGTACCCTCGACGAAGTCTTGCCATTGGAACAGATAAGCAAGGACGAGAGAGTGAGGCTGACCAATTGAAAATCTCTCCTTCACTTTAATCAAACTACAGCTCAAGTCAATGCTACTACTCAAGTCAAAGGCTTGGTCATCTTTGCATGTGAAGTATTAAAAATAATAACACTGAATAATGAAATGCCAAACTGTCATAATTTATATTATAGTAGCAGCAGTTGAAATCTATTTTTTAGAATGGTATCAGATCCTGACCCACAAGCTTGTTAATTTTTATCTACAGCAGAGCGCATCCATGCAACAGGGCAACCACATATTTCTTCCCAAAAAGCAGTCATGAATTTTTGGAAATATTTCATATGGTTAGACATGCAAAGTGACTATCTTTTTTTACATTCCACTGTATGTTTTTTACTTTTTAATTGTTTTACTTACACAATCTTTTCAGGCCGTCTCAACCAAATCGAAGGGGTCAGCTTATGAACAAGGATGTATGGTAATAATAAATCAAAATTAAAATATTTTAATAAATTTAATTTTCTGTGATCAACAAATTTTATTATACACATTTCTATATGCAACACTTACTGTTGGCATGCGTGTTGAACCATTCACTTCGTTGATATATGTACCAGGAATTCAGAGAGTCTTGGTCCCCGTTAACACCGCAACACTCAAACTTGAAAAATATAAGAAAATAATAAACATTAGTAAACAGGTCTAGAAGTGAAATGGAAACGGAAAAAGCCCGAATTATACTATATATATTTTTCATTATTACGTTGATGTTTCAGCTTGTGACGCCACATAATTCTCTACACACTCATTATCTGCCTCGTGTTAAAATGTATCTGTAACCTATATTGGTTAAATTATTTGTGTAATTTAAGTAAAATTTTTATTAACTTCAAATAATAAATGTACAAAATTTCTAGACAAGATTTTTACTTAGATATTAAGCTTATTTGTCTACTATTTGTCTACTCACCCCTTGCTGTACTGTGTCCCAGGCATTTGTTATGATTTGGTTGCTGGTGCTTTTAACACTGTCAATACCATAATTATTTATAACAGCGTGCTCCATTTTTTCCCTTACTTTATCTTCCAACTGAAGATTAAATTTCAAGAAAAATAAGTTCATTATTTTCTTTACTTGTGTTTTTAAATGCAAAAATAAATTTTTAATTTAAAAAAAAAATATATATTTATATAGATAAGTATATTTAAAAATATGCAAATAACTCTAGTCAAGCCAATCAATGCCTCTAATTTAACTAAATAATTAAAAAGTAATTTGTATGTTCTGGCATTGACAACTAATACTTACCTCACTGACTAGGACGTAGCCCAAGACTCCTGCAACAAACAACATGACAGACATGAAGGCAAGCAGGCCCAGGTGCTGAAATAACAAAGGTTTTATTTAGTTGGCATAAAAAATAATATTCAGATAACAGCTTAACTCATTCCCAATGGTTGCAGCTATAAGATTTCCCAGGGAGTTGTGACAGATGTGTCCAAATGCATTCTGGTGCACAGTGACACACCTCAATCATTTTAATTTTAAAACAGCAACCAAGACCTCCGGTGATGGCATGATTCAATATTTCAATTTTAAAAAAGGGAAGTTTTTATCTTGTCTCACTATTAATCTATGTATGCTTTAGTAAGGTGCATCATTATGTAGCATGTGTTCATCTGAGGTGACAAAAATCAATATATTGGTAATTGTTTGTTATTTGTTCGCTGTTAATGTTATATTTTTTTTATTAAACCTACTTCATTTTGTTTTGGGATGCATTTATCATTAATTTTTTAATATTAGTTAATATTTAGCAGCTAAAAATAAAAAAATGGCAAAACAGTGTTATTTCACATTGTTCAGGAATACAAATTAAGTAAGGAATTAAGTAAGGAAATAGCACTGAAGTCAGGAATGAGTTAAATATTCATGAAACTACACTAAAGAAATAAAAATCAACATTTATATGACTTGTGGGTAACATAAAAACAATTACCAATCCCAGCAAGCATCTGTATTCTTTGAGCACCCCCAGGATGCCAATGATAGTGATGGCTATGATGGCACTGCCACCTATGATCATCAAGTAGGAGTCCACCTTGTAGATCTGGGCATTGATCAGTTCTGAAACCTGCTTGTTACCATACTCTGCTTCCAAAGTCCATATCCCTATTCCAAGAATACTTATGGCACCAACCTTAAAAAAATTATCATTCTTTTTTTAAGATTAGACTAAAAATGTCTGATTAAAATTTCCATCATTAATACTGTTTCAAGCAATGTGTAGAATTTTCATTGCATAAACTAACCCCAAAAAATTAATTTAAAAAACTGTTGAGGAAAAATTTTGTATTTAGATGAGATTATAAAAATATTGGTACTTTTCAAAGAATAAAAGATGCATCATCATCATCATATTTACTGCATTAAATTTAACACACAAAATAGAAGCATTGGTGTTAAACGTCAACTTAATACAAATGTAACATCTATTTTTTTGCTTTGCTGGTTTAAAAACATTATATTGTACCCCATATTATAAAAGATAAAGGTCAGTTAATTCAATATCTAATCTATTTCCCGAGGGAAAGAATGTAAAATAACTAAAGAAGCAAGCTTTAAGCCTTACCAGAACAATGGCAAGAAAGCACATCAGTGCAAACCTAATACCTCGAATAACTTGAGGATTAAGTGCTTTTGGACTGTCGTCCATATCATACAACTCGTAGGCCATGCTGGAATCTACACTGAGACTTTGAAGGAATGTACGAGTAAGACGCATTGCAGATCACTTCCACTTGATCTCCACTGTGACCTGGTAAAGAGAGTTTAAAAAATGTTATTGATTTATTTCAGAATTTCAATTTAACCATGACCATGTTGACATTTTATTTTAGGCCTTCAATTTAACCATGTTGACAGTTTATTTTAGGCCCTCAATTTAACCATGTCAGTTTATTTTATGCCTTAAATTTAACCATGTTGACAGTTTATTTTAGGCCCTCAATTTAACCATGTCAGTTTATTTTATGCCTTCAACTAAACCATGTCGTCAGTTTATTCCCATTTGATTTGAAGTAATACACATTAATTAGGCCTACAGTGATTATAAGAATCTTTCAATCAGGCTGGCTTGTGATCTATGTCTTAAAGTTATCTATTCCAATTTTCAATAGGTCACTCACCGTTACCTATTAAGTTATTTTTGTTAAAACAATCCAGCAGTTCAGTATGTCTGTAAAAAATACTTCATTTTAAAAGAAATTTCTAAATAAGTATTACAGTATACATCAATGTTCCCTTTAAGCTGCGCGGCTGCGCAGTAATCTCACAGGCGCCGTGCAGCAGTTTTGAGTACCACGCAGATAATTTCCACTTAAGTGTGTGTTTGTGTCTGTAGGCTGTAAAATTTTGCGCACAAAAAAATTGAAGCTGTAAAAATTTGCGCACAACTTTATGATTTTTCACACAAACCAACAAACCTTAGAGGGAACATTGGTATACATATATTATTGCGATGCTAATTTGGATTATTTTTTCTTTTAGTTGTGTCATTTATATCAGCTGTACTCAATTTTTCCAACTTCTAGTTTAAACACACAAAAATGCTATAGTTTCAAGAAATGACAAACATACACTGCAAATAATTTTATTTTTGTTAAAAAAGCAATAATATAAACACTAATGTTCCAGCAGGGGCTATACACCCCCCACCCCCCTCTTTTCAACCAACCACCTTGTTTTTTTCCTTCTAGGCCTAGGCTTGGATACAAAATTTTAAAAAATTCAAATAATTTTTTTAATAGCACAGTTAGTTAGAGCTAATTTCAAATAAAAAAATGAAACCAGAATCAACTTTTTAGCTTAAGTACTTTTTGAGCTATGAATTTTTAAAGTGTGAGTTCGTTTGGTATTTTTTACTATGGACGAAACCTCCACATCTTGTGACCTCATTCCGCTGATCGCGTCATGCGCAATGACTATATACTTTATATAAGGCAACGCATCGCCTTATCACTAAAATACTGTTTAGGGTCGACTTAGTTTAAACTTTCAACTTTGGCACATGAATAATTAATTAAAGCTTTCCCTGACCAATGGTATAGTAGTTTTTGCACACGGCAAACTCTTATGAATGAAACTCTGAGGTAGTACTACGATACAGCCGTTATGCAAGTGGCTGTGAATGGTTGCCAATGACAACGTGTTGCACACGGTAAATTTTGATCATTTATAATATGGATTCTACCGGGTTGTTAAAGCTCAAATTAAAACATTCCAGTTTAAATGTCTTCAAAATGCATTCTGAAACACAAGTTATCAATTATTTTGATGTAGATAGTGGTAATAATATAAGGCAACGCATCGCCTTATCACTAAAATACTGTTTAGGGTCGACTTAGTTTAAACTTTCAACTTTGGCACATGAATAATTAATTAAAGCTTTCCCTGACCAATGGTATAGTAGTTTTTGCACACGGCAAACTCTTATGAATGAAACTCTGAGGTAGTACTACGATACAGCCATTATGCAAGTGGCTGTGAATGGTTGCCAATGACAACGTGTTGCACACGGTAAATTCTGATCATTTATAATATGGAATCTACCGGGTTGTTAAAGCTCAAATTAAAACATTCCAGTTTAAATGTCTTCAAAATGCATTCTGAAACACAAGTTATCAATTATTTTGACGTAGATAGTGGTAATAAATTAATATTTCCTAAGTATCGGCAACTTCCGCCATTACAAAGGGGGCGTGGCCCACCCCATGGCGAAATTAGGTTGAGCGAGCTGCATGACCTGCTGCGAACGCGTAGAAACATAGCGTCTCTCGTAAGACACTTATCGCTGTGAAAATTGGCATACATGTAGATCAATAGATTCCCCAGATGCAAAAAAAATTTGGTAGTGACAAATTTTTTCCTTCGACTTAATTTTAATGATGAAAGTTGCCTTATATTTACCAAGGATTTTCTCAAAGCTGACTGATTGTAAATGAAAAAGAAATTGATTAAAATGTAGGCCAAGATGTCTACCTAATTATAAGGCCGAAAACGGAACTCAAATATATATCGAAAATACTAATTTAATAATAAATAGACACACACATCGGAAAATTAAAAACTCGGATTTTTTGGCGCCGATTGCGAAATCCCATACACAAAAAGTAGTAGTCTCCCTTGACTTACCGAAGTATCTACACTAGGCTAAGGTTCCCAACTATATTATTCTATAGGTTTTGATAGGCTACCTAGTAAGTATTTCACATTTCTAACTACTGTTCAACTGAGACAGCTCTCTTTGAGTTAGTGTCTATACTATTTTAGTATGTATTA
Source organism: Lymnaea stagnalis (assembly GCA_964033795.1). Classification (NCBI taxonomy): domain Eukaryota; kingdom Metazoa; phylum Mollusca; class Gastropoda; family Lymnaeidae; genus Lymnaea; species Lymnaea stagnalis. The sequence goes on along the minus strand of CAXITT010000050.1, from coordinate 764,791 downwards.
CTCTACTGTGTTGTCCTCCAATCATGTCATAATTAAGGGCTACACTTTGAAATCGCGCCCTCGCTCGTCTATGACAATAATGATTTGTAATAATTCTGTGACATTGTGTATAAGTTTCGAGTATATAATATTAACGTAGTAGGGGGCCCAACAGATGTACAAGTTTGGAACAATTAATAAATCACGTAGGCCTAATGTATCTCACTATGGAATTTAGTCCTCCTCAGACTAAGGAACCAGCTTTGCCTTGGTAGCCATTTATAAACAAAATATAGAAAACCAGGTGTTTTACTCAAACAAGGCCAAAAAGAATATTATTAAATTATCACTCATTTTTAATTTTTAGATGGGGAAAAATTCAAAACGATAAAAATCATTAAATTTTCATCACTGAATTATCCCAAAATAATAAATGAATTACTAACAAATATATCATTTAAACAGTGAAGCTTTCTAGAATGATATTTGGCTTTATTTGACTTTATTAGATAAGTAAGAATCAAAAGATTATAAATTATGGCAAGGCCGAATTTTAAACACCTACCTCGATATGTATATGAAAATTACTAATTTAGATCTCCCATAAATAAGTGAAAAAATATTTTTTTTAAAATCCTTTTCCATTTAAGAAGGATTTATTTCATATAATCATTCAATACAAACGATTTCCACTTATTCAAAAGACCGAGCTGTTAAATTGATATATAATTTTCAATACCCGGTGGCGGTATAAGTTGGCCTATGGTTGCCTAGACCTAAATTTAATAATAGGCGGTTATCGACTTTTTCTGCTGTTGTATTTAATATTGTTGTCCAGTCAATAACAATGTAACAAATTAAAAATCTCCCAGCTGTTTCCTATAGCGGTACTATAGAGAGCAATATTTGTTATAATAGCCAACTTGCTTTACAAACGAAAATATTGGCCAGTTATTAAATAATTTAGAAAGTAGCCTATCATTCGACTTACCACTTAGATTGTTTCCGCTACCTACAAAGTGTGCCGCCCGACGCATGTTATGACTGACAGTTATTGCGCAGGCCTAAATGCTATTACTATGATAGGTCTTATAATTATGTCAATGCGTATGATTTGGCCTGTCATCTGTCTACTCCGATAATCTCCAGATCTTTTAAGACCTACTGACTCATCATTCATAGTCACTCATATCATGTGATATATTGTAGACCCAGTGTGAGTGATGTAGCTAATGATGCTATATTGTAGACCTAGTGTGAGTGATGTAGCTAATGATGCTATATTGTAGACCCAGTGTGAGTACTGAAGCTAATGATGCTATATTGTCAATATTGTAGACCTCGTGTGAGTACTGCAGCTAATGATGCTATATTGTCAATATTGTAGACCCAGTGTGAGTACTGAAGCTAATGATGCTATATTGTCAATATTGTAGACCCACTGTGAGTACTGCAGCTAATTATGCTATATTGTCAATATTGTAGACCCAGTGTGAGTACTGAAGCTAATGATGCTATATTGTCAATATTGTAGACCCAGTGTGAGTACTGAAGCTAATGATGCTATATTGTCAATATTGTAGACCCAGTGTGAGTACTGCAGCTAATGATGCTATATTGTCAATATAGTAGACCCAGTGTGAGTACTGCAGCTAATGATGCTATATTGTCAATATTGTAGACCCAGTGTGAGTACTGAAGCTAATGATGCTATATTGTCAATATTGTAGACCCAGTGTGAGTACTGCAGCTAATGATGCTATATTGTCAAGCTAATGATGCTATATTGTCAATATTGTAGACCCAGTGTGAGTACTGAAGCTAATGATGCTATGTTGTAGACCCAGTGTGGGTGCTGCAGGCAGCTAATAATGCTATATTGTAGACCCAGTGTAAGTGCTAAAGCTAATGATGCTATATTGTAGACCCAGTGGGAGTGCTGCAGCTAATAATGCTATATTGTAGACCCAGTGCGAGTGCTGCAGCTAATAATGCTATATTGTAAACCCAGTGTGAGTCCTGAAGCCAATGATGCTAAATATCAATATCGTAGACTCAGTGTGAGTGCTGCAGCTAATGATGCTATATTGTAGACCCAGTGTGAGTGCTGTAGCTAATGCTATATTGTAGACCCAGTGCTGTAGCTAGAGTTAGTGCCACTGAAGGGGGGGGGGGGGCAAGAATTTTCCCGCTCTCTCCCAAAAGAAAAAACTATGCAGTTGGCAGAAAAAGCCACCCTTCAATATAAAGAAAAAAGTACCCCACGGGGTGGACTGCACCCCCCCCCCCTTCTAATGCCAGCGTATACACCTAAATTTAACGCATAATACAATATACAGTATGATGCATGGTATGAATAAAACAATTATATATTTTTTTACATAATTGGCACTTTGAAATTAATCTCTCTTGACAATTAAATTTGTTGTCGCTCTCTATACCTTATGCATAACCAAATCTATTTTTTTTCCCTGATGTACTTTACAAACTGGTTCACAAGGACATAAAATACTAATTTTTTTAATAGTAAACATGTAAAAGTTTCTCAATGTGGTGTCATCTTTGGTGCTGTAAAAAATGTTTGTTAACATATGTGTGCTTCATTTTTGTGTGACTTAGAATGCCTTGGTGCCCCCTTGCAAGCCTAAACTAATTAGTAAGATGAGAGCCCTAATGAATGATAATGTTATGAATTAACAATAAAATAAAGAGATCATAATTTAATATTATGAAGTTAGGACATTACTTGAAAGAATTATGTCATTCAATAAAAAATAACAAAAAAGATAATAATACAATGGCAACAATTTTGTGTAACCAAATAAACTTTAATATTGCTACAATTCCGAATGCTTTTGTTCATTCTAAGCACTAATAGTTATGCATCTGTGCATCAGACAATGAAAGTGTAACGATACAAAGCTGTAACAGTTTATACCATAAATATGCATATTTCTTTAGTACTGAGGTGGCCATTTAAAATATAAACAACATAAGATGGATTCCATTACAGTGGACACAGTTCACAATATGTGTTAAGTTTTATGCTATAATACACCTTGCATTAGTTTTTAATGCTTAATTTAACATTGCATTTATTCAAACATTGTTATTTCTGACCAAGTTTGTTAAGCCAGTTACTCATCCAGCTGACACATTAACGCTAAACCTCTGCAAACCCAGTGATCCTGCGGCTTGTCAGAGGGGATTAAAATGGCCATTACGTAGTTGGTGGAGTGACCAGTAGTGGACAGTGTGCCTCTCCTCTCACTGGTCTTATACACTGGACACTCATACACATTGACTGGGTTCAAGTCTGCTTTCTTTATTGGCTTCAACCACATCTGAAATATTATTTGAAAAAAGTTTGGAAACTTGTCTATGCCAGATTGTATGGTCCAAATAGATAAGATATTAATGGAAATCTTCAGTTAAAATTGTAGTGAAGTTACATTATTAATTATTAACCTTTTATTTCCCAAATAACCTGTCGTAATTTCTTTTAGATTAATGGCAACTGTGTTAACCAACTAATAATTGCAACATTTTCATCCTTGCTTACCACTGGAACGCTGTCATACAGAATTTTGGGAAAAGATTCATTTAGAACTTTCTTTTGTCTGTCCCACCTGGCTCCTTCTAAAAATAGTCCGTACACATAAACACCTGTCAAAAAAAAAAATTAGACAAATATTTTACTCACATCTGTGGCAATGTACAATATAAGCACCTCAATTAATGTGCTGATTGTTTTATTGTAAACATTCCGACTTCAGGGGAAGAGCCCGTTAGACTACTGAACAAGTTTTGTCATTTTTAATATTGCACTTCCTGGATTGTCAGATATCAAGTATACTTCTTTCAATCCCTGTGGCTTTGGCCTGCCTCACCACTTCCTTCCACTCAGACTAAATTAATTCTTTTCTATGCTTGGTGGTCAAGCTGCTGTAGATCTTTTTCCATCCATCTAAGCCTAGGTCTGACTTTGAAGTATAGTTGAACAAAAATTATACAGTTCTAGCAAAGTGCTAACGTAAGTGTTCAATAAGGATGATGGCGAGTGGAGTGTGTTGTATGTGTGCGTGTGTGACACACTTTTAACAACCTTGCTCGCAGTACCAAAAATGTAGTAGTGTGCAGGTCCTTAGGTACTGGTTGGTGATGGTGATTGTTTGAACCAAGTTTGACACTGACAGTTACTCATTAAAAAATTGAAGAAATTCAGGTCTTGAGGACTATAGCTTTATTACTAATCTACAGGAAAAGTTGACTATGACGAAAAAGGTCCTAAGGAAAAGTCTTAAGAAAATGCCAGAGAAAAAGTCTACTATGAAGAAAAAGTAAAGAAAAAGGACCATATAGAGCGTTCCAATGGGCCGCACTGAACAATGGCACACTGCAGGGATGCTGTCCAATCTCGAATGACCCCCTTCTTAGTGTGCACCCCTTTATAAAGCCGTGCGCGGACATATAAGAGAGCCCTCTGTCACGCCGAAACCAAGCCGGTCAACGCTTTGCCTTCTGGCCGATTTCCTTGAGTAAAATGTCTAACTCTGGGGACTACACCCGAGTCATAATAATTAAAATCCCTGTCCAAAGCCCTAACGACTTATATGTGTCCTGTGCAGTTTTGTCTCAGCTCTCTAAGATACTATTTTATATTGCTATGAGTTAAAATGTTTTTGAGATATTTTAACTAGAAGGGGTGGGGACCACTATAGATGGAGGTGAAAACTCCTTTAATGACTCAATGATAAAATATCCTCCAATGATGGAGACTTGTAAATATGTTACGGAATAGTACATAAAATTCCCTTTCCAACTAGATATAATTATAACTTAATACGCTAGGTTTTCGGAGAAATAAATTATTAAATTCCTAACTAAAGCACACATAGTGGTATTTAAGTATCCCCCCCCCCCCATGGGAGGGAGAAGTCGGCCGTACAGACTGGGGTGAAAGAGATACCTTGAGGTCAAGATTCCAAACTAGTGCTAGGCGAGGTCACACCGCGAGTTGGGCGCCCACCATGGTTTTCGTAGTAATCGCGGTTGTTTCAAAATAATGTGGCATACACTGCCACACAGTGATCAGAGTTTTGATGGAAATAATGAACTCATCTGAACAGTTTCCTTTCATTGATAACACTGGTCAACAACGATTTTGCTACCTACTCAAAGTAAGACATATGGCTTGATGTATTTTAAAGCAATGATTCCAAATATGAAGTCATAATCTGCCTAGCATGTCTAGATTTTAAGTTATGCATGCCACCTGTGAAATATCCTCTTCAAAACCATGCCCAGTTACATAGCGAACCCTTCTACAAACATAGGAACCAGAATGATCATTACCGGTACATTGATTATTGGGCCTCAAAATATAGAAGAAAAAATGTATATATTAATAAAATGGTCAGTGTTGAGTAGGTGGACATTTGCCCTAAGCATATTACACGATAAGTAGCGCACAAAGCATTTACTCAATGTGGGATGAACCTTTAATGGGAAAAAAATTATTATTCAGTCTAAAATTATACAGTTTTATAGACCAAATTAAACGAACGACTAAATTTAGTACCGGTAGTTTTTCAGCTATGACTTTGAAAACATTTGAAAATGTGAGTTTGAAAAAAATTTCAATGATCGCCACAATAACAAAATGAGATCTCAGAAGCAGAAGTTTTTCTAGGGCTCAACACACCCAACCAGTGGTGTAGCGAGGAAGGGGGGGACAGATGTCCATGGTGCAAAAATGGGCTTAATTGTATTTATTGATGAAAATAGTAGGTTTCAGAGTTGAGGGGGTGCATAAATATGAATCTTGTCCCTGGGTACCAAACACTCTAGCTACGCCCCACCCAGTCACTTTGTGATATATATATAGACATATTATAAATTGGAAAATTATGACACAATCCAGTCCGAACCACTCCCCGAACGGTGGGTTGAGGTAACGCAACGCCTCCCCGGAGAGGAAGTAAAGCCGTTTTGACCCATGTCCGCACAACTCCTAGGAACAGTGGGAGAAAGTTAAGCTTGTGACTACTCCCGGAGTCGAAGGAAAACCGTGCCACACCAAAGAACGTACAGCTCCCTGGGCGGTGGGGGTGGCAACGCAACGTCATCTCCGGAGAGTAAGCAAAGCCGTCCCAACCCAAACGTCCCGACCGTAAGACTCAATGGGCAAGGGGGGCTGTGACGCAAAACTGTACCCTCATGAGTGGAAGAAACCTGCCCAAAAACCCTGTTACTCAAGGCCGAGTTGCATGGCCGGAGTCCCCAAGGACTACTAGGCTATGTTTCACGGCCAGAGGTCCTAAGAGATGGAATCTCAACCTCCGAGTATTGATCTTTATCTTTATCTGTTTCTGTAATGATGTGAATGGTCTCATGCAGAAGTTAGGTTGTGAATATGTTCATGATCAGTGAAGACTATCCATTGACTCCAGCAAAGAGAGCTTGAAAGCACAATGCTGATGGAAAAATGTATGTTCCTATTTATAGCTCATGCTGTAGTCCTCAAAGATTCCATGAAACTCATTTTAAAAGTCATCAACTGCTTAGAACACAACCGAAACATATTATGTGCTGACCTGAAACTGGGCTTTGAGAAAAATTCTGTAGTAGCAATTGATTGTAATGAACAAAGTTTAGAATCTGGAGACCAGAAAATTTGGAGCAATCAAAACTGATGCTTAGCTGAAAGCTGGAATCTTTATTGGGTCAGAAGTCAGTGAACTGATGCATGATACTTAATTTAGAACTAATCAGAACCCACTTGAACTTGCCGCTTGGGATGCATTTATGTTGGTGGCGAAAAACTTTCTTGTGAATCATCGAGTTCAGAACTAATGGCCTTCAAGCACATCAGAACTATGGTAATGGCCTTCAAGCAAATCAGAACTATGCTAATGGCCTTCAAGCAAATCAGCACTATGCTAATGGCCTTTAAGCACATCAGAACTATGGTAATGGCCTTCAAGCAAATCAGAACTATGCTAATGGCCTTTAAGCACATCAGAACTATGCTAATGGCCTTCAAGCAAATCAGAACTATGCTAATGGCCTTCAAGCAAATCAGAACTATGCTAATGGCCTTTAAGCACATCAGAACTATGGTAATGGCCTTCAAGCAAATCAGAACTATGGTAATGGCCTTCAAGCAAATCAGAACTATGCTAATGGCCTTTAAGCACATCAGAACTATGGTAATGGCCTTCAAGCAAATCAGAACTATGGTAATGGCCTTCAAGCAAATCAGAACTATAGTAATGGCCTTCAAGCAAATCAGAACTATGCTAATGGCCTTTAAGCACATCAGAACTATGCTAATGGCCTTTAAGCACATTAGAACTATGCTAATGGCCTTCAAGCAAATCAGAACTATGTTAATGGCCTTCAAGCACATCAGAACTATGCTGACGGCCTACATGCAACTTGGCTCCTGATGTCCCTAAAATGAAATGCATTTTTTACCACCAAACTTGTCTGATGAAAGGGCTGAGCACAGGGAGAGATTTCATCAAAACTTCTTAACCTTGGAAACAAGGTATCAAGGCCACTGCAGTTTATACATGAGGGGATCATTACAACTGGTTTCTTCAGCAGGGAACCGCTGCCTAGCGAAGAGCTATTGCCTAAACCACTTTTGAACTTTTATAGAGTTAAGCTGGAGACGAAATTTTGAAATGAATGTTTTCACTAACAATACTAACATATATATATTTATATTAGATTTTAAAACTTTCCCAAAGCATTCTTTTTTTTTTTTAAATTGCATTGTATTGTTTAATAGATTTTGGCATGTTTTTATTTAGATTTTCTTTTAATTTAAGAAATCAAACATAAAATTTCTTATTGGAAATAGGTTACATTTTTATTTCAAGTTATAAAATAATAAATAAAATTGGTTTATGTTATGAATGCTCTAAGTCTTAGGACAGTCACAAAGTTATGTAAGCAAATACTAGCTCTGTAATTTGTTTGCATTAAAAAAAAATTTCACATGAGGCTGCATAACTTAAATCCCACTTCAGATTTTGGAATCAGCACACTGCATTTAGTATGAACCACACAATAGATTCCAGTGGCAGGCAAAAAAGATTTGTTGGTGTCCAGTGTAATTGGCTACCATACATAACTGAACGAGATTTACCATCTTCTGGTGACTTTTTATATGCTTTGTCTTCTAGAACTTCAAAGTCATAGGCCAATAAATCAATGGGAATTGTGTACCTGAAAGAGATATTCAGATTACTTGAGGGGAAAAATTCAATGAAAATAAGACAGATGCCTGTCAAAGGGTGCAGTCCCTGTTAAACTACAATAATCTTGCTGGCTCGGTCGTTTCCAAGCAACATAGAAAATCCTGATTTTTTTTTTTCAAAAGTGTCCCTTTTTTTTATCGTGATGCTTTTGTCCTAAACTTTTTAAAATAATGACCAAATATGTCAGCATGGATTTATATTCAGAACTTTTAAAAAGAAATGTTTTGTAAATAAATAGATCCATCTTTTCAAAAATTATTGAATTGGAAAATACGTTTGACTCAGAAATTTTAGAAGTTTTAAAATTATATGGCAATTTTGTGACGTAAAAGCATTCTATGATTCTTCAAGATTAGCACAGTGATGACTTTTTGTACAAACCAAAGGTAAATGTGCTACAAAACCAAACTAAAGTCTGATTAGATGCACTAAAAACTTACTTTCTGGCATAATTCTGTTGTGCTCCAGTGAGGAAAGCTTGAGTGAAGAAAAACCCAGACAGCCAAAATGTTGGTGGTGGACCTTTATCGTACCAGTCTTGTAAAAACTGGAAAACAGACATTTTCAAAACTTATTTAATTTTCCAAAATATGAAGTTTTAGAGCTTTCATATCAAGTTATACACAACAAATAGGAAAAAAATCTTGTATGACTTTAAAATATTCTGGTCAATCATAAATTTTTAAAAATAATCCTTTTGAAATACACTTAAATTTTCAAGATTATTGTGATGCAAAGTTGAACCATAAACAACTCTGAAATAAACCTGAAAAGAATGGGTAAACTGCACTGGAAATATGCACAAAACAGTCCGTTTTGTAATGGGTGCAAACAGTTTTTTTTAAAAATGTATTTCAATGCCAGCTGACTTGTAAACAAGCCAAGAAGTCACTGACAAGTAAACGAGCCAAGAAGTCACTGACAAGTAAACAAGCCAAGAAGTCACTGACCTGTAAACGGGCCAAGAAGTCATTTATGTAGCTGCCTAAAGGTTTGAGAGAAGGGTAAGAGACTTTCTTGAAAAGAGCTGGTATTTTTCCAATCAGGATACTGGTGACCACTTCCTCCATGTCTGTAGACATCACAACAAGACCCTGAAACAAGGAGAAGGAAGAAACAATCAGTGAGGAATTCTTATTTTAAGATTTGAATCAGTTTTTTTTATTGGGTTAAAAAGATGATAACACATAGCAGAATTTTCAGCTCAGAAAAATTTTTTTTAGTCAAATTACTTAAAGTTAAAGATTAATTCGACAACATTTTTGAAGAGAAACTTTATTTTCAGTTTGTAATCAAATAGCTCCACACTCTAACTGAGAACAATATACTTAAAAACTAAATAGAATGTGTGACTTACTTTTATAGCTTTTCTGATATTTAAAAGAGTACTCCTGATCCGTGAGAGTAAACGGTTGAACCGAACCATTTCTTGGACAAGTACTGTATTCATGCTCTGAGCATAAGATGTTGGATATTTTCTTAAAGCAATGTCAGTGTCAAAGTTTGCAGGCAAACGTTCAATAATATCCAGAGCGACGTGATCTACAACTTCGTCATTGGATTTACCTCCTTTGGAAGAGGATTTTCCCTGAAATTGAGAATTATATGAAAGAATTTATAATTATAATTAGGATAAAAAATATATCTTTGAAAACATTCTATTTTATAAATAAATGATGATATTATAGTTGGCCCTTCGCAAGCAAAGATGATAAAGACTTGGACTTAAGTTGTAGCATTTAGCATTGACTTGAGCTGTACCGGTATTTTGTTTTAAGTGAGTGAGGGAGAGTGGCTCAATTCGTCAGCCTCACTCTCTTGTGCTTGCCTAGTTGCTCCATTCGTCAGCCTCACTCTCTTGTGCTTGCCTCTATTGGATCCAATGACAAGACTTAGTCCAGACAACTGGAAATAGATTAGCATGCAGTGGATGACCAGTAGTGTTTCCTTTGTCTTCCACGTCGCTGTTGTCGGATTTTTCATTGTGTCAATGTCATAGCGCGTGCTGGACTCCATCTCCGGGTTTGAGTTCAGAGCTTCCTTCCCTTAGATGAGTTGCCATCCAAGATTAACGAGTGTTGTTTTTTGCTTGTCTAGGCTGGGCACTGAACGTCAGTCCACAAGCTTGGGATTGACAATGTCTTAGCCACGCAGCATGATAAGGTGATATACCGGTACAACAAGTTTGATTGTCGTCTGGAATGGACCAACCACAGCTAACTTAACTTTTTAGCTTTGAGCCACTCAACACCATAGTGACTAAATCAGCAAAAGATAATGTGTAAGTGTAGAAGGCTTTACATCCATTCAAACTTAATTAATTTTATTTGTTGGCAACATTTTGATAGCAGTCTCAAATGATGCCCAAGTTACCAATGGCTAATGCCATCCATGTAAGTAATGTCATCATAACACGTTTCCATTGACTGGGATCAATACAAGAATCTCATCTTATGAACAATATGTCAAAAGTTAGTTCCCCAATGTTGCAACATGAGTTTATTGATTTAAAACCCAGTGATTTCACATTACCAAAGTTAACAAGATGTTGTCAAACAATTGTTGGGTCTCAGACTGGTCTTTGGTAATCTCAGCATTGGGGTGCATCCCAAATACTTCTGTGGAGGCCATCAGGGGTAGACTTTGGGTGAAAGCAAGGTAAGATTCATACTGAAAATACAATGACATCAAATAGAATACACACAGAAATATATTCAATACATATTTAAAAAAAAAAAATTAAATGAGTTATAAGTTGCGATGCTTCAACAAGTCCTTAACAAATACAGTTATTTTATATAGCAAGTTTTAGACGAGTCTAGGAAAATCTATTTAATATAATAGTAACTTTAACATAGGGAGATCTTCCTATCAAATTTCTAATAGCTTATTATCATATGGGCACCACAAATTGCTATATTTCTATCTATATCTCCTTATCTGGTACCCGGTACCTAATGGAGAATATTAATTTTAAAATTATTTTCTAATTTTTCCGACCCATTTGTCTAAAATGTTTTTGCTATTGAAATATCTAGTTATTTGAGTTATTTGTTATCTGATAAGCTAGGCCCATGATGATAAAATGCTTACATCACCATCAGGCGGGAGCATGTATTTCTTTTGAGGATCAAAATAGAATACTTCAGTGGTGATCAGCTCAGGACAGTAGAATCTGTTAAGGATGGTCATCAGCGTCCTTCTGTCCCAGCTGTCGGTCACACGACCACCATAGTTACATTCTCCGGTCAGGTAACGCAAGGCTTCAAACTGAACCTCCTGTGGTTAGTTACCATGCACAAATTGTTAGATTTCAACATATCCATCAATAATTGATTCACTGATATACTGATATCTTAAAATAGAAACAAATGAAAATAATTGACATCAAACATTGTCATCTTAAAGACAACAAGTTTGAGCCATTATGCTGTTATTGTGTGGGTGTGGGGGGGGGGGTTGTGGGGGGTGGTGTTACTTAAGCATTAGTTGATAGGGGTGCTGGATAGCCGAGTGGTCTAAAGTGAGCAAATCTCAAGTTGGTTCTTAAAATAGAAACAAATGAAAATAATTGACATCAAACATTGTCATCTTAAAGACAACAAGTTTGAGCCATTATGCTGTTATTGTGTGGGTGTGGGGGGGGGGTTGTGGGGGGTGGTGTTACTTAAGCATTAGTTGATAGGGGTGCTGGATAGCCGAGTGGTCTAAAGTGAGCAAATCTCAAGTTGGTGGTCTGGAGATCAATTCCAGCCAAAGCAGTCAAGCAAAAAATCACCAGCACCCCGGGTAGATGGGACTCGTTAACCTTGGATGGAAACTTATCTAATAGAAGGAAACTCTGAAATCAAACCCCGGAGATGGAGTCTCGAAAGGCGGATAACATTGGTTCTAATGAAACATTCCCACAACTCCTGCAACGTCATTGGTGCCAAGCTGTATCATCCAATGATGTTCCTTTGGGTGATCCAGCAGCGTGGAGAGAGGCGATTTGCTGTTGGGAACCAGCTTATAATCCTTGAAGAAATAATCCCAGGCCTCCGAAGCCCACACCATCGTCACATGTGACGGACGGATGCCAACAACAACCAAGTTGATAGAAAACTATTTCAAAACATTCTTCAAAATATGTACTGGGTCAGGTTAAATGAAAATTAAATATTTTTTTCAAAATTGCTTTTATCAAATAATTCACGAGATGTACATCCAAATACAACAACAACATACATTAACTGAGAAAAATTAAATTCCATTCACACAAATCTAAAGGGAACAAACCTCATACTGGTTGAGGAAGATCTGCAATTGTAAAACACTGATTCTTAAATCAGTGTCATTGTATTCATATGGAATATTCCAACCCAATGGGCCAAATTTCTTTCTCTCTTGGACCAAAGCGTGGAAGAAACACAGGGAGTACAGCATTCTTTTAAAGATGACCTAGCAATGATCAATACAGAAAACAATAATCATTGGTTTACAAGGTGTGAACGGAATTCAAACTTATAATTACAGCATACCAGTGCATACATTGAGTATTTTAGTCGTAAACTTCATTTTAAGACACAGAGTTGATTTATCCATGGATCATAAATATCTCATTTACAACAGCCTGTTGTTAGTAAGATGATGTTGGAGCAATGCCCATCAAGATGCCCGCCATTCATCAGTATATGCTTGTCATTTTTTAACTGCATATAATTAATATAAATGAAATTGTCTTTGGTCTATCGTATTTGATCTGGTAAAGTTTCCAATATTTTGTATTATTTTATTTGCAATTTCAATACAGAATTATGTAGCCCATGTACCATTGTTGAAATTATATTCTTTAAAGATTGTCATCTGAAGACTGACCACATAAATACTTTTTCAAAAACAATTGGTTGGTTAAAAATGTCCTAGTTTTTAATCTTAGGCTAGCCTTTAATTCTACATTGTTAAAATAAAGTCATTAAATACTAATGGTTAAAGGGTGCAGACCATAAAAATGTTCTAAATTAACAAGCAATTTAATTTCAATAAAATGAAAGATATTGCTTGTCTGTGACTAGTTAAGTAATTTCTGTGTAGTGGGCTCGGAGAGAGATTGACTTAACCTATTATTACTGCCCTGTTCTCGACACAGGTTAAATCACTTCTAAACAATGTTATACCGGTACACTCACCGGCTGTGCACATCCATTAAAGAATTCAGGGTCAGAGATGGGATCTGATTTGTAGGATTTTACGATGTTAAATCTCAAACCTTTAGGTGCCTCATTGGTCATTTTCACACCATTTTGTAGGATTGATACAGGAAATACACCGGAGGGATAGGACGTTAGCCATAAACGAAAGTCGGGATGGGTTTGGTCTTCGGAAAATTCCTGTAAGGGTTGCAACAAAACGGCTATGTCTTATTTTTAAAAGTCATTACCTTTAAAAGGTTTCTTTTAAAAACTGTAGTTAAATGATTACTCAAGTTAATACAGCTTCACATTATTGTACAATTTTTTAACCTCCAACAACAGAATTTCTAATCACTGACAACTATTTTCTTATGATTATCAACATTTTCTTATCATTGCCGACTATTGACTTATCATTGCCAACGATTTGCCTATCATTTCCAACTATTTTCTTATCATTGCCAACAATTTACTTATCATTGCCAACTATTTTCTTATCATTGCCAACTATTTTATTATCATAGCCAACTATTTCCTTATTAAAGAAGTTGGACCCGAAATGTTGGACAAAGATTTTTTTTAAATTTAATATTTTTAATTATAAAGCAGTAAAATTAATCAGATTTAGTGAATATTTCTTACCGCTGTAATTTTCTCCAGTGTTGGCATCCATGAAGCAGCAAGGTGACAGTTTTGTAATACCACCCAAAAGCCATCTTTACAGGCCTTGTCAATCATCTTGATTGCAATTGGTCCTTGACCTTGGCCAAGAGAAAGGGAATCAAATTTTTCACCTCCCATGTTCTGAAAGAGACATACAGATTAAACAAATTAAATTTAAATGCTACATTATTCCTTTTTTCTTAAAATAAAGGAAACAATAATTATATTTTAGCTTGAAGATCTACTAGGTATGTTTTCCTGAGAGGAAAATTAATATTTAAATACAGAAACAGGAAGTGGTAGCTTTTAGTGATATGAATATTTAGTAAAAGATACAATCCTTAAAAATACTGAGTTGTCATTCTGAAATTACTTTAACAATCTTTTTTTTTATTATTTTAATAACAATTAACTCTTCATAAAGTTGTTTCATTCTAGATATATAAGTTGAATAGTCACTTCTAAATAGTCACATTTAAATTGTCACCTTAAAATAGTCACAATTTGAATTATTTTTTAAAGTCAAATTAGATAAGTTGTAAATAAAGTTACAAAATACACATTTTGAGATCATCAAGTTCAGCTATTCTTTTTTTGTATGAAATGTGATCATTTTCATATTTTGATTGTTTCATTAAGGGACTTAGGCATATTTTAAGGTGTTCAAATTTCTGCAATACACTTGGCCAACCAGATAAGAAAAGGTCACAGTTTAGAGTTATTTGTACAAAAATGTGACTTCAGTACTTTTAGCACTAGGGCCTTCAATTATAAAAAATGTCAAATCTTTTAACAAGATAAATGTGTAAAAATAAAATGTGCTCACATTGTCATCAGCAAATTTGAGTAATGCTGCCATGGGGTCAGAGCCAGGAGACAGGACGAACAACAAAGGCGTTGTACAGTTACTGTCTGCATAAGATTTGGGCAGGTCGAATGGGGGAGGTTCAACAAATGATTTGCCAAGTTTCTCTGTGACAAAGTTCTGGACTGCGGGTATCACCTGAAATAGACAGGAGCATTCTATAAAGCCCTGGCAAATAGATTGCATCAAAGAGGATGACTCTCCAAATTATTGTGGCAATACTGTCATCAAATTATAAACTAAAACCTATTTCAACATTGACTTCAATATAAAATGTTTTGCAGACATTAATATTTAGTATTAATTATTAATGCCTGATAAAGCACTCTTTATTTCATAGTTTTTACTTCGAATATTTAAAACAAATGAAAACAAAAGGGGAACAAGTCAGTGGAAGAAAATAAGGAGCGTCTTAATTTTGTTTTACAATTCTTAAACTAAATAGCAAGTCAAAGATAGTTTTTTTCAAACAATTTTTTTTAACAGATACACATCAAAATCTGATTACATTTGATTTAATCTTCTGGATAACATTTTCTCTATGAAATCCCAGATGGTATAATCCAGTGCAAAAATAATAGTAAATTATAGTAAATATTGAATAAAACGGCTGTGGATGCAAAGATTCAGTGATTTCATATCATCAAAAGTTATAATGTTTAAATGAGGAATTTTAATGTAACAGGCACCTGAAAATGGGGCCCGTCTTTATGACAGATAAGCCTCTTGTTAAAAGTTAGCTCTTTTTTTATAAAGCTACCACAATGGCTCCCTCAACTGTTTCACACACAAGCAAACTAGAGGAAACTAAAAAAATACCTTGTCAAATCTGAAGACACGAAGTGCTAGCATTTTTTGAAAGAGGTTGAGCTTAGCCTCCCACAGTTTGGGCATTGGTTCATTCTGTGGTTCCTGTGGAATAACAAGTGAAATCAAGCAATCAGCAAAGATTGTATCAACTAGAACCAAGCAATCAGTAAACATTGTATTTATTTATTTATTTATTTAGGCATTTTTATATAGCGCTTACCATAAAGCTCTAAGCGCTTTACTATTATTAAAAACATGTAAACTAAGTAAAATAAAAATGAGACACTAGGATAGTAACTACTATACTATAGAAACAATGAAAATGGCTATAAAACGAGGACACTTTGACACGTTTTGGCCTATACTTCAGGATCAACCCGAAACAGAAAATGAGGCAGGGCAAGGAGGGTGCATCACAGGTCATAGGCGGACCTAAACAGATGAGTTTTAAGGGACTTTTTGAAAATGGACGAGGTTTCACTATGACGTATATGGAAGGGGAGCTGGTTCCAGAACGTGGGCCCATGGAAGCAGAAGGAGCGTTCACCGATGGTCTTAGTTTTAGTTCTTGGGATTGAGAGGGTTCTACTGTCAATGGAAGAACGTAGTTGTCTTGTGGGGATGTAAGGAAGCAACAGTTCAGAGAGATAGACAGGAAAGTGAGGGTCAGTGAACGAGTTGAAGCAAAGATTGGCAGACTTGTATTTGATGCGAGAGGATATTGGAAGCCAGTGGAGTTGCCGCATGTGTGGTTGAATGTGGTCATGTTTCTTTGATTTAAAAATGAGTCTGCATGCTGAGTTCTGTGCCTTCTGAAGTTTTTCTATGTGGTGTTGAGGAATGCCTGAGAGAAGAATGTTACAGTAGTCAAATTTTGAAAGAATGAGTGAAGAGACGAGAGTTTTTGTGGCATCAAAGGAGAGGAGGTGTCTAATGGTGCTGATTTTTCTAATTTCGTTATATGCTGATCTGCATATATTCGTGACATGTTTCTCCATGGAGAGGGTGTCCGTAAGCGTGACTCCAAGGTTTCTGGCAGAGGGAGAGAGTGTGATGTCAGAGTTGCCAATAGATATAGAAGAAGGAGCGAATGGAGGGAGAGGTTTGTTTTGAGAGTGGATGAGAAGGATTTCCGTTTTATCATCATTTAGCTTCAGTTTGTTGCAAGTCATCCAACGCTTTACATCGTCCACGCACTCCTGTATGCGAAGGATTGTGGCATCAAGTTGATCAGGAAAGCAAGAGTCACTGATTTGAGTGTCATCAGCAAAGGATTGACTGGAAACTGAGTGGTGGCTAATGAGAGATGATAGAGGTTTAGTGTAGAGGATCAACTAGAACCAAGCAATCAGTAAACATTGTAACCAACTAGCTGCAGTTTATCTTGAACTAGTCAGATGTAAAATGTGCACCATCAAGGCTTTATTTTAGTTTAACTAATTAGCCAGTACAAACCATGCTGTCATAAACTCTCTTCCAATCCAACCAATCAGCCAGTACAAACCATGCTGTCATAAACTCTCTTCCAATCCAACCAATCAGCCAGTACAAACCATGCTGTCATAAACTCTCTTCCAATCCATCCAATCAGCCAGTACAAACCATGCTGTCATAAACTCTCTTCCAATCCAACCAATCAGCCAGTACAAACCATGCTGTCATAAACTCTCTTCCAATCCTCAGCCTCTTTTGAAAATCTTTCCATGATGCCCCTGTAAGATTCCAGTTCATTGATGCGACACAACTCATCCCATGACCTAGTGGGCAGCCAGTCAACAGGTTTTTTGCGTGGGTTGTCCAGACCCACGCCGCCTGTGAGGAAAAATCTCCATTCCTCTTCATTAATCTCTTTGTTGTGTTTTAAAATGTTGACGCACAACAAGAAGGAAAACAGCAACTGAGGAAGCAAAGAATGGAGAGAGTGAATTGGCACTACTGGCACTACTGGCAGTATTTAAAAAAAACACAGACTAAGCCAGTCATTCTTACATACACTGCAAATCTTATATTGAAAATAAAAGTCGTATAAATAATAAAACTGTTTAAACAAGTAATGGGTCTTACAGAGTGAATCCACCTGTGATTTATCAGTGGTCCTCAAACTTTAAGCAGAAATGGGCAACATTCAATAGTTATAAATATTTAAAATAGAAGATTATCAATTGAAAGGCATCAAATGGAAAAACACTCGGTTTTTGCTCACTACTCTTTCACTCCATATGAAAAACGTACTGTAGTTAAAAAAACGCTTAATCAAATTTAGAAACTAGTATTTCACCAAATACCTTATCTTTTTCAAACAGAGATCGGCAGACATTGCAGTACAACAAGAATGTGAAATGCTTGTGGAGATTGATGAGACGTTCATCAAGAACCTCCGACTTGTCTGCATTTTCAATAGATATGTTAAAGAGATTGATAAACCAGGTAAGGGAGTATTGGTACATCGGGTCAATGTTCGCCAGGTCGGCAATGGAGAAAAACAGGACAGTGCTGTGTATGGCGATGGGGGTGTAACCCATACGAGCCTCATCAATTTTTATTTCTGTCTCTTCTGCAATGGCCTAGTTGAAAGAGAAATAAGATAAAATTTTCTTTAACAGTAAAACGTGATGACTTGGTGTTTTCCCCACTGGTTTACATGAGGCACAAAATGTGGAGCGCTATTTTTAGAAAGTGCGGATCTATAAATACTGTTATTCTTTTTACTTACTTGTTTCTCTGAGATTTCATTGGACAAAGTCTTGGACGAGGACAGCACTTTAATGGCTGTTTCATCTTCTAGAATATTACCTTCTGAAGATGACAGAACTTCAAGGATTTTATCTTCTATTTCTTTCAGCTGCCTGTCGGTTGGTAGAGAAGTGGACAACTTATTGGTCTTTGGTTTTCATATTTATTGCACATTACAATGAGATACTTTTATAAAGTTTCAACATACATTCTAATTTATTCTTCAATCAATTTCCAACATTTATGATTTAATACCTCTCTTGAGCTCATAAACAAACATGGAACTAGATCATTCATTTTATATATAATTATATGTTATTTGATATCTAAAGAACCTGCTTTAAATTTTTAAAATCTGACAAAGATGGTTCTCACTTTTTATTGGAGGCCCCCTGAATGATGAGGATACTTTTCTCTTCTTCCAGCTCTGGTCTTTCCTTGGCCACAACAATACCCAGCAGCTGGTCCTGGAGACCCTCGGGTGTGATCATAAAGTTGATCAAGGTTACCTGAAAGTAATCAGTACTATTTGAATATGTCAGTTACTCTGGAAGTCTGAGTAACTGTCTAGTGAGGGAGGAGTCCTGAAGTTCAGCTTTTAATTTGAGTTGATGCAATTCTTAAAAATAATTAATTTTTAAAATTGTAATTTTAGTGTCATGTTATGAATTGAATTCATAAAAATGAAAAATATAATTATTTTCATTCTAAGAATTGGAAGACACTAAAGACATCTATAGGCAACTCAATTTTTTTCTCTTGTGAAAGATTTAATATCCGTTAAATATTTGATACTTTTTATAAATAAAATATTATTATAATGTTAAGTACAAAAAATAAGAGTAATGTAAATGGTACTCATGTCTACATAGTCCTTTGAGAACCCCTGTATTCTGTTTTAGATTTAATCAAGCAATCCAAGAGAACTGACTCGATAATCCTTGATGATTATAATTTAAAATCACTAATGTGCCCACCTTGACAGCTGTTTCAGGGAGATAGTGTGGATTTCTTAAGCTGGTTGTGATGTAAAACTTGAAATCAAAGGAGTATTCAATGGTTGAATCCCCTAACTTGATACACGTGGCGCCCCCCTGTTTGAAGACCTGCTTCAGTAGTAGTGGTTCAAGCATGGGATCTAACTCTTCTTGGATATTCTCTAGTAGGACCTAGATGAGGGTTAAATTTATTTTTGTAAATAATTTCTTTATATTATTGTTAGCAGATTGGATTTAAAGGATTCCGTTATATAAATTTATAAAAATAAAAAGAGATTTTATTAGCTCTATCTAGTCATGTATCTGTATCTAAATGTTTTGCTGAAAGTCCTTAATGAATTTAAAATTCACAAAAATATTGATGAGACATAGACACTGCTTTTACAAATGAATTGTATAGGATGATGTGTTTTTTTAAATGCAGCACATTAAACTCATACACACTGGGGTTCCGAACTGTATGCAGTTCTCCAGGTTCCTGACAAAGTCTCGGTCTGTGAGCTTGATGACATGGAGGTTATTCTGCTTCTCCATGTTTTTAATCCATTTGTTGGCCTGGCCTTGTGGGTCAATCATCAAGGGCCATCGGTTGGAGTTACTAGTCAAATGGAACATCATCAGTGTTGTTAGTTGGATAAAAAAAATTAATAATTTACAATTATTTATACACAGTGGGGAAAATATAATTTTTTGAGTGAAAGTTCTATAGTTTCAAAATTTAATCAACCTTATGATCAAGCTGTTAACATAATATAATCAAGCTCATGTTAACAAATATAATCAAACTCATGTTAACAGAATATAATCAAACTCATCTTAACATAATATAATCAAGCTCATGTGAACAGAGTATAATCAAACTCATGTTAACATAATATAATCAAGCTCATGTTAACATAATATAATCAAGCTCATGTTAACATAATATAATCAAGCTCATGTGAACAGAGTATAATCAAGCTCATGTTAACATAATATAATCAAGCTCATGTTAACATAATATAATCAAGCTCATGTTAACATAATATAATCAAGCTCATGTTAACATAATATAATCAAGCTCATGTTAACATAATATAATCAAGCTCATGTTAACATAATATAATCAAGCTCATGTGAACAGAGTATAATCAAGCTCATGTTAACATAATATAATCAAGCTCATGTTAACATAATATTCAAGCTCATGTGAACAGAGTATAATCAAGCTCATGTGAACAGAGTATAATCAAGCTCATGTTAACATAATATAATCAAGCTCATGTTAACATAATATAATCAAGCTCATGTTAACATAATATAATCAAGCTCATGTGAACAGAGTATAATCAAGCTCATGTTAACATAATATAATCAAGCTCATGTGAACAGAGTATAATCAAGCTCATGTTAACATAATATAATCAAGCTCATGTGAACATAATATAATCAAGCTCATGTTAACATAATATAATCAAGCTCATGTGAACAGAGTATAATCAAGCTCATGTTAACATAATATAATCAAGCTCATGTTAACATAATATAATCAAGCTCATGTTAACATAATATAATCAAGCTCATGTGAACATAATATAATCAAGCTCATGTTAACATAATATAATCAAGCTCATGTTAACATAATATAATCAAGCTCATGTTAACATAATATAATCAAGCTCATGTTAACATAATATAATCAAGCTCATGTTAACATAATATAATCAAGCTCATGTGAACAGAGTATAATCAAGCTCATGTTAACATAATATAATCAAGCTCATGTTAACATAATATAATCAAGCTCATGTTAACATAATATAATCAAGCTCATGTTAACATAATATAATCAAACTCATGTTAACATAATATAATCAAGCTCATGTTAACATAATATAATCAACCTCATGTTAACATAATATAATCAAGCTCATGTTAACATAATATAATCAAGCTCATGTTAACATAATATAATCAAGCTCATGTTAACATAATATAATCAAGCTCATGTTAACATAATATAATCAAGCTCATGTTAACATAATATAATCAAGCTCATGTTAACATAATATAATCAAGCTCATGTTAACATAATATAATCAAGCTCATGTTAACATAATATAATCAACCTCATGTTAACATAATATAATCAAGCTCATGTTAACATAATATAATCAAGCTCATGTTAACATAATATAATCAAGCTCATGTTAACATAATATAATCAACCTCATGTTAACATAATATAATCAACCTCATGTTAACATAATATAATCAAGCTCATGTTAACATAATATAATCAAGCTCATGTTAAAAAAATGGAGTTATGTCTTTTCTTTTATTAAAAAAATCTTATTAATGTTTGAGACTGATAAATATTCCTGTCAACTTGTACCCATAACCAAGATAAGAAGATGGACAAACGGCCGGCACAAAAAGGGGAAATCCTTCTCAACTAGTGTGATAATGATAATGATAATGTAAGGTAAAATTAAACAACCCTTAAACATTTTTTAAAACTAAATCCTTGATATGTTATATATTGTGCTCTAGTGGGTGGGGCTCAACATTGGGCAAAACATGCATACAAGTAACGCACTTGATACAAATACCTTTTAGTGCCCCTCAACCTAAGGCTCGCAACCGCACATATTTTTCCCGCCCCTGAACTATACTAACATTCTAATGACCCACCCACTTTTACGCCACAGATTTATTTCACCAACAATTTCAGAAAAATAAAGACAACATTGCACTATTGAGTGTATGGGGAGGAACTCAATGCTTGTGAGGAGAGGTGCTCATTGATTGTGTGGGGTAATTCTGATGAAATTCTAGGATTGAGGGAAAAAATATTCTCCTATCTAAATAGCCAGGCATGGGGTTTTTATTTCATACTTCCTTTTCAAGCTGATCAAATCTATAACTGTGAACACTTTAAAATGGCTTGACAAACCTAATGATAATTCCATTTTCTACAGAAAAGCTGTCTGTTGGAAGTCCTGCAATATTCCAAGATCTAATTTTCACAGGATCTCCCAAAGTGTTGGTCAGGGAGAAATCTTCAGCACATGAAATGTTCATTCTCCTGACTTCCTTTAACCAACTCATTGATTCTTCCTGTTGACAGAATGAAAACAAAACTACTTTTTCTTTTATTTATTCTTGGAAACTTGAAAAAACGTTTAGCTATGCAAATTTCCTCAAAATACAGTCTCAAGCTAAAAGTTTACCAGTCTGAAGGCTGAAGTAAATGCTCCAAGGTATGCTACAATACCAGAGGAAACCAAGACATCTCCGTTTAGATTGCCATATTTTAGGCCCAGTCTGTGTGCTGCTGTCTCCCATCTGTAACACATTAACAAAGATTAGTGGAAACATTTATGTGCAGATATCGGCTTTGCTGAATCATTAATGAAATAATTTAAATCACCTTAAAATATTTATGAATATACCCATCCAATGAACAAATGCACCGACCTCTGTTTCTCGCCTCCCAGTCCACCTATGAGCTGTGAGGCTCTTTCCAACTTTTTCTGGCACAAATCAACCTGGTTCTCAAGGTCTGCCTTCTTTTGTTTGTTATTTTCCAAAGTATCTTGAAGTTTCTGAAAACATATTGATAAGGTCAGTAATGCTCCAAGTTGGATTTTTAAAACAGGCACGTGTTTGTCAGCTACTAATGAGAAATAAAGAGCAGAGTTTAGAAATCTTAATATGATTTGAAAACAGAGCACAAAAATGATGTTTCGATTTTTACATCTTGAAGGTTTATGTTAATAAATTACAATCTTGTTCAATGATAAATAGTGAACAAGGTAGTAACAATCAAGAACTGAAAAGAAAGTCTATTTTCTCATGCAATCCAATGTTAAATAAAATTGTACGCAAAATGCTACAATTCATTAAAAAGCAAATCATGATTTTTTAAATTAAAAAGTTAAATTTTAACATTGATGGACTGATAGTTTATCAATTAGATTTTCCATTCAAGTTCTCAAATGGCTTTATTTTATTTTAAAAGTTAAACTGAAATGAAAAAATTCCTTTACTAATCACTTGTTGATGATGTAATTACCATAGAAACTGTTGATTGTTTAATTACCATGGAAACTGACCTGCAATTTGCCCTGTACATCCCTCAGTGATCCT
Source organism: Lymnaea stagnalis (assembly GCA_964033795.1). Lineage (NCBI taxonomy): Eukaryota > Metazoa > Mollusca > Gastropoda > Lymnaeidae > Lymnaea > Lymnaea stagnalis. Next base: position 741,171 of record CAXITT010000050.1, on the reverse strand, counting down.
CGTTTCTTCTCCAAAGAAGTCATGGCTGCCTTCAGTTCTCCCTCAGCCTCCTTCAAGGCTGCTTGCTTAGGGGCCACAACTTTTGCTACACTGTTTTTCAGAGGGAGACCATTCAAATGTACTGCAGGAAATTATCTATCTGCTACAATTTGTTTTAAATACACCTCAAGTATTTACTGACTGTTTAACTGTTAAAATTATGTGGATATTTGTATTAACTTGTCCTGAGTTCCATCAAATAAAATCAGTCAAGTAGAGAAAATTAATTTAACCTGATTTGATAGCAATGACATTTATTTTCCTTTTGTTGAAAGTCGTTGGTACAGAATACTATTTATTTACAATTGCATTCACAATGAAATTATCTTACACATCCATCCCAATGTAACAGGGTTATTGAAATCTATTCATCGTGTCAACTTACTCATCATATTTATCCATGGCTCTAACCCATTTGCACAGACCCTCGCAAGCAGTGGATGCAAGTTTGATTTTGTCAGGATCAAAGTCTGGATTAGTAATATACTGCTTACGTATTTTCTTGATGTTTTCTATGGGGATATTGTCCTATTGATCACAATGAAAATGAATGTTATTTTAAAGTGTAAATATCAATTGCACAATTTTAAGTCCAACAATCAATTCCTAAATGTATTACAATTTTTTTAAAGTTATTATGCTGTAAAGTTAAATGAAATATAATCTCAACTGACATAGTAAAAATGTTTAAATCCTGTTTCCTAATCCTTATGGCACGTGACTTACATGAGAAATAGTCAGAAATTGGAATTACAAAACTTTCAAGTCTTTTTAAATGTATTTGATTAAATCTACACAAAGCTGTCGTTAGATGTGACCTTGTCAAACTCCCGTAGCTGCTCCAAAAACTTCATGTCCCCAAGCATTTTCTTGGATGGACCCCAGTAGTCATCAATTTTTTTAGCAGAACCATCAGTGGCATTAATCCGTTCTGGCTTGACACCCCGCAGTACACAGACAGCTTCCAGCACAAGTTTCACCAGGTATGGGGGGCTCTTCATAGTCTTTACCACAGTTATATCCTGTCACATAATGACAAAAAAGACAATATCCTGTCACATAATGACACCAAAACAATATCCTGTCACATAACGACACCAAAACAATATCCTGTCATATAATGACACCAAAACAATATCCTGTCACATAATGACACCAAAACAATATCCTGTCACAAAATGACACCAAAACAATACTCTGTCACATAATGACACCAAAACAATATCCTGTCACATGACACCAAAACAATATCCTGTCACAAAATGACACCAAAACAATATCCTGTCACAAAATGACACCAAAAGAATATCCTGTCACATAATGACAACAAGACAATATCCTGTCACAAAATGACACAAAAACAATATCCTGTCACATAATGACACCAAAACAATATCCTGTCACAAAATGACACCAAAAATATATCCTGTCACATAATGACACCAAAACAATATCCTGTCACATAATGACAACAAGACAATATCCTGTCACAAAATGACACAAAGACAATATTCTGTCGCATGACACCAAAACAATATCCTGTCACATAATGACACCAAAACAATATCCTGTCACAAAATGACACCAAAACAATATTCTGTCGCATAATGACACCAAAACAATATCCTGTCACAAAATGACACCAAAACAATATTCCGTCACATAATGACACCAAAACAATATCCTGTCACAAAATGACACCAAAACACCAAACAATATTCCGTCACATAATTTTAAAGCTATTTCATTTTTAAAATGAAAGCAAATATTCTGTAAGACCAGCATTTTCACTGTAAAATTTATTTATTTGTTTTTGCATGTGAAATAACAATACAGACATTATATTTTTAGACCACTGCCAGGCTTGGTATCCATGTTCTTTATTTTCTGAAGTTGTTCACAGAGCCTGCAAGCCTATATACACTCATTGAACATTCTGTCCAGCATTGATCTGACATCAATTAAGAGCAGCTGCCTCTGTGTGCCACTCAGTTCATTCCTCAACTTTATCATTTCCCAATTTACAAAGAAGTGACCGCTGTGAGTGATATATGTTTTCATTTGATGAATCTCCAAATGAGAGTTGATGGGGCAGGGGACATGTTTGACAACATGCAGTCTCTTAAAACTAAGTAAAATACTAAACAATTCTATACAATGTAGCCCCATGTTTCCAAGTAGATTTTCAAGAGAGGGTGAGAGGCTACATACAACTTCAACATTTTGAGAAACAGAGACTTATCTTTCCAAATATTACAGTTGCTGATTTATTATAATTACATGACTGACCTCATTAAACAAAATAATATATTAATGAAATATCTAATTAAACGAAAAGGGGAAATCTCTTCAAATTTAAATGGAAAAAACTTGTATTAATTTTATAAGTTAAACTTAAAATATATCTCCACCAAATCAGATTATAAAAGGAATCTCACGTTTTGAGTCAGAGTGTTCAGAGCAGACAGAGCAGCTTCTAAGGCAGGCAGAGCCAATGCCAGCTGGGCGTCACAGTCATCTTTAATTGCTTTGGCGGCCGAGGCTTGTTCATTGGCTATGGCTTCATCAGCTTTTACAACCTGGAGCATGGGCACAAAGTTAGTAAATGTACTGATTATAGCTGGTTGAAAGTTAATAGTGAAACACAATAAACATGATAAGGGCATTTATATAATCTTAAAAAGATTATAGGAAAAATTGAGTGTATATGTACTTATGAAATATTTTTTAAATTTCAAAACCCCCCAGCATTTTCTCCAGGATAAGGATGGATATATGTGCCAAGTTTGGTCAAGATCCATCAATACATATAGAAACGTATGTGAACAAACAAATTTTCACTTTAAAATACTAATACATACATATATTTATTATGATATGATAATAAAGTTAGGTAAGATAAGGATCATATACTAATAAATAAGAAAACAAAGGAACAATACAACAACAAAATTCTCAATATGTCAACATATAATATTAGTGTATGTACCTTTTCCACCTTGGCCACTTCGATTGAATCTTTCTCAATGACAACCATGATGTCAGAGACCTCTTTTGAGGCAACAACAAGTTGTGGCTGAAGATCTGTCAGTTCTTGCTGCATGACTGAAACTTGGCTGGCGGCTGAAGCTAATTTTTCAAGACCAATGACGTATCTCATTTTTTGAGTCATCACCTGACTGATAATTTCATTTTTTAAAATATAAAGGTAACATTTTCTATCACATCCATTTAAGAAACTCTATTGCACAAATACTTGAATGTCTAAATTAATGTTTTCTAACAGTTATGAGTTTTGGCATTTAGTGGCAAAAGTCTACAAGAAAAAACAAAATTTAAAACCCACAATTTTAAGTGGCTGCTGTGGTAAGGAAGAGGATTAATTACCTAGTCCATTTTTAAAACATATGTTATTATATGATAATATTATTTATTTTTTATAAAAGTTAAAAAAAGAAATAAAGTAGATAGCACATTGTAGTAGGCTAGTCTTTTAAACTTTTAGCTAATGTTTTTTAATCATGCTATCTTTACAAGAGTTTTTTCCTTCCAGTTTTTATATAAAGTGAAATCTCTTGCAGTCTATTAAAATTAATATTTGTCAAGTACACATATAATAAAATAATGGATTAAGTCACAACAGTATGTCTTACTCTCTGTTATTCTGCAGCAGATTTTTAAATGTATTGATGAGTTCTAGATAAGAGGTGGGTGTCACATAGTTATGACGACCAAGCTGATTAAGAAATCTTTCTGACAAATGCTGAACAAAGGATATCATATGTATAAACATGCAAGTTTAACAACATTCATTTTAAACATTTATTTTTTATTGCAAAAAAATATCAATTCCCATGTCAGACATGGCAAAGAAGAAAAATTACTTTTAAATATTACGTTTCATCGCATGTAATTTTGAATCACAAAGAAAGACCCTTGCTATTATTTCATGAGAAATTAGATTGTTCAATGAGAAATGGCTGTTGTAAAGTACCTGGGTGGACTGGTGGAAATGTTTGCACATAACAATGACTCCCTTTCTTTCTTTACTTTCCATTTCAATGGCTTCCAGAAAACGTGTGGCTACTGCTTCCAGGGCATCATCTGGCCAGGCCTGAACAATGCAAATTAATTAATTGTACGATTATGAAAATCATTATCATTAAAGACACTACAGCCCATGATGGGGTCTAGCCTGCATCACTATATCCTTTCATGTTCTATAAATAGCCTGCATCACCATATCCTTTTATGTACTATAAATAGCCTGCATCACCATATCCTTTTATGTACTATAAATAGCCTGCATCACCATATCCTTTCATGTACTATGAGATGTTACAACACAGATTGACATTCATTACTGTACGGCAGATATGAATGGACACATTTCTGTAGCCGTATCATGCATCAGTGACATCTACTCACTTGGAACCAGTTTACTGTGCAACAGTTGACAAGGGATGGAAATTTGCGCAGCCTGTTTCTAAACGCATCCCCGATGGGGCTCATGGACAAGACAACATGCAACTGTTCCCGTACTTTGGAAACAAACAGGTTGAACAGCGCCATCATGGATCCATCGGTCTGTTGATTTTTATCTCTTTGTCTGAACAAAAATAAATAAAGAGTTACCATTTCCTTTTCCTGGAAAATGCTTTAGAAAGCAACCACTTCATTTTCCTGGAAAATGCTTTAGAAAGCTACCACTTCATTTTCCTGGAAAATGCTTTAGAAAAGCTACCACTTCATTTTCCTGGAAAATGCTTTGGAAAGCATTTTCCTGGAAAATGCTTTGGAAAGCAACCACTTCATTTTCCTCGAAAAGTCTGTAGGAAGCTGCTTAAAATATTTAGCTCCAATTTTTTACCAATAACCAAACGAGATTTACACATCTTATTAAAATATTTTTGCAGAACAAAATAAAAATGGCATATTTAATTTGAAGCTAAGAAAAAGAATGTTACATTCTATAACTTCTTTAAAACTAAACTACATAAAACCATCCAGTGATTGGACTGTGCCTCAGGAAGGGAGCTAATTCATCTTTTAATGTCAATGACTTTTTTTTCCCATCTTATCTGACCTGTCAAGAGCTCTCATCCTTTCACAGATTTCAATTTTTTCCTCAACGTCAAATAACCCTGGTACTTCTCCAGCATTCAGTAGACCATTGACGTCTTCTAGGAATGATTCTTGTTTTATCTATAAAAGAACAGAATACAACAACAGTTCAGATCTAAATGGAAGTAAAACTAATTTTGAAGGGTAAATAAAAAGTATATGAATGTGTGTAGTGTATGAAACAATGGTTCCTTTGAATATATGAATGAATTGAATATACTTTCCCAAAATATCTTTTTTAATAACTAATATGGAGAAAAAAAAATCATTCTTTTAAGGAACTCTCTTCAAGTATTATTTTTACCTTTACATCTGTCTCCATTGTAGCACCACAAGGCCAGATTGAGCCAAATGCTTAAGCCCTTTCTATTCATTATTAACATTAATATTAGCATATAAAAAAAAATTTTGATTTAACAATCTCATTTTAAAAAAATATCTCATATATCTACTATTTTAGAGATGGCCATTATTTAAATAATCAAACAAAGCCACTACAGGGACTTACTTGAGTGTCAGAAAACAGGAATACAGAAGCTGTTGAGGATTCTGTTGATTTTTTAAGAATTCTTTTAAGGTCATCCCGCCACTCGATTGACGAGTAGCTTTTGGAAATTTCAACCTGTGAATGAGAAGGGAACTGAGAGACAAGGAACTGAGAGACAAGGAACTCAGAGTAAACAAAAACTGTGGAACCTCCCTCAACAAGTTACAGCATGAATGAAGAAAACTAGTGTTTTTATAGTACACTTAAAGACCGGTCAATGATTGTCAATTACTCAAAGCAAATGTACAAGTTACTGGTCAAAGATAGTCAATTACTCAAGGCGAATGCTCCTCAATTTCACCCATCTAATGCCTACAGCACCCAAAGGTTTTTTCTGAAGTTAAACTGACCTGAAAAAGTTCATAATCTGATATGTAGGCAGCTAGCCTGGTCAGAGACTGTCGACCAGACCCCCCAACTCCAACAAGTAGAGCGTGACTGGACGGTTGTTTCAGGATTCTGGAGATTCTTGAAACATGCTCAATAGCAAATCTAAGGATTAGTAAATGGCAGATTTTATCAAATGATAGTTTTGACATGCCATAAAATATGGCTGAATAGTATCGGTGTATATCTGAAATCATTTGATAATGACATGAAGTTAAAAAAAAACTAGATTATAGATTAAAAAGAAAATTTTACTAAAAAGCAATAACATATTAGTTAAGCACAATGCAAAATTGACTCAATGATATTTTAGATAAGCACATTGCAAAATTGGTTCAATGATATTTTAGATAAGCACATTGCAAAATTGGTTCAATGATATTTTAGATAAGCACATTGCAAAATTGGTTCAATGATATTTTAGATAAGCACATTGCAAAATTGACTCAATGATATTTTAGATAAGCACATTGCAAAATTGGTTCAATGATATTTTAGATAAGCACATTGCAAAATTGGTTCAATGATATTTTAGATAAGCACATTGCAAAATTGACTCAATGATATTTTAGATAAGCACATTGCAAAATTGGTTCAATGATATTTTAGATAAGCACAATGCAAATGGACTATTTTTTTGAAGCAAAGAAGAACATGAACTAATCTCAAAACATAAAGTACAAAGTTTAAACTACAATCAATGATAAGTGTGATCCCCTTAACTTGTCTTATGAGTTTTGTGTGAGATAGATAAATTAGTTGGTATTGTTCATCTTACAGACACCATATAACTGCCTCCAGCAGTCTCAGATTCAAGAGTTCAAAGCCCATGTAAACTTACCTGAAAAGAACCAGGTCCATAGGTTTCTTGCTCATCTGATTAAAGTCTGCCAGGAAAGCCATTAAGACTTTCTGGACGACATCCAAATCCCTGGCCTCTTGATACAATCTTTGATCCCCGGTGGGATCTGTAAAGTCAGAATAAATAAGAGATCGCATATTGTCCTCAGACACTCGGCCAACCTCTTCAGTGTCTAAGTGTGCAAACAGCTTGTCAAAGTCCTCTTTTAAAACAGAGAAGATGACTTCACGACCACAGTTGTACAGCCAGGTTCTATCGTCGTCATCAATCAGTCGGTCGCTAAATACACGATTAACCTTGAAAAAAATCATAAACAAAGACACGATCATTGACCTGATATGTTTAAGTGCAAATAAAACTTATGAACTGGACATTTAAGGTGAACATCCTGTTGACTTGAGACCATGCGCTTTGATAGAAGGTGAGCAAACAATGCTGACAACAGGAATTATTTTATTATCTGCTTGTATTTTGACTTTGTGTAGCCTAGAGAGTTTCACTGTCAAGTAACTCAACAGCTCAAAATCAAATTACATCTCTTCAATATCCAAAAGTTTTGCAAGCACTGCTATAATTTATTTACTTCACAACCATTCAAATGACAATTAGGACCATCTAGACCCACTGAACAAAAAAATTATTTTCTTCACATTTGGATGATTTTGTCACATCTCTCTTAAAGGCTATGGTCTATGTTTCCGTTCCATTTAAAGTATTTGAAAAATGCAACAAAAATTTCAAAGAGAGTTTTCTTCTATTGATAATTACCTCATGTAACCAGAGTCGTTTAATAGACTCCACATCAGGGGCTGTTACCGGTGTAGACAAGAGGATTCCTTGTATGACACGACTGAAATCTCTCAAGTTGAATAAGTAGTGACTCTTGGCAGGGGTGGGCAACAGGTTATACATGGCTTGCTGGTAAACTTTCAATGTGCCGCTCACAACTTGAGGAATGCAAACAAACATGGATTCTGGGAATTCCCTGTGGAATAAAGTGGAATGTCACATTCTATATAACTAATAATCATATTGTGCACAATTAGTTACCAACAAAATCCCATGCTCCTGCTTTACATGTTCCATTGAAATAACAACCAGCTTGGAAAAATGTAGTACAGTTACTATTACTATGAATGTTAACAAAGAATTTGTAGTCTTAAAACTATGCAAATCAACTAGTTGTTGATGGACTTCTCTTCTAAACAATTGAAATAATGAACATTTTTGTCCTAACCTAGCAAATTTTTTAAATCAAGGCCTTCACCTTCTTGTTACAGGAAAATAAATAAGTTATGATAGAAATAAGACAAATGCTGCGCCATGTCATTTGAGCAATGGAACCTTCCAATAACTTGGTTAAAACATAGTAATAAAGAGAGACAAACATTGACCAAAGAAACAAAAATAAACCACAAGTTGGATGCAACAGTAAAGTGCCATAATGAAAAAAGGTATGAGAGACAAATACAGATATTTATACAAGAATAGCCGCATTTAAAGAGAATTGACTGACATTTTCCCCCCCCCCCCCTTTTTTTCATTTCCCGTGCATTTCTTGAATAAATGAAAATGATGAGGGACTTACGGAGTTTTGAAATGCCATTGTAAAAAGGTATGAGAGACAAATACAGATATTTATACAAGAATAGCCGCATTTAAAGAGAATTGACTTACATTTTCCCCCCCCCCTCCCTTTTTTTCATTTCCCGTGCATTTCTTGAATAAATGAAAATGATGAGGGACTTACTGAGTTTTGAAATGCCATTGCAGTATTTGTGAGAATATTGTTATCATTGCTTCGTCATCAAACACATTAATTGCAATGTTGTTGAGGTGTCTTATAAATCTTGGAGTGATAAAATTTCTTCCACCACCTTGGAGCGCATTAAATGTCTATGTTAAATATTTACAAAAGTGTGTTCCACCTTTTTAATCTATCCATTTGATGAAACATTTGAAAAGTGTGGAGATTTGAGGAAGACTACGGTAAAATATATCATAATAGAACTTTACAAGAATCAGATTTAACATAAACATCAATGAAGGGTAAATAACTCAAGCAACATCCTCCAAGAGGCAGCTCTTATCTAGACAATGTCCCAACAATGATTTGATTGAGACAAGTCCACAGCAAAAATAGAGTAAATAGAACTGTGTAAAAATGAGATCACAGGCCAAAATTGTATCACACATTAAATCACATCTATATATCTATAGTGTTTTGCTTTGGCAGCCCTAATAAAACGAAAATTCTGCAACAGCTTATTAAACAAGCCCCTAAACTTATGGTAGCAGCATTTAATTTCTATTGAACATTGATGGACATTTCTTTTATAATTCAGCATCAATAATATTTTGAATTAATGAAATAATTTATAAGGATACTGAATTGAAGTGCATATTGATAAAATATTTGAAAACAACACATTGGGGGTCAATGAGGAGGTTGGTGGGTGGGGGGGGGTGGGGGGGGGTTGGTCCACACAACCTCAACCACTCACACTGTATGAACAAACTGTAACTGTACCCACCCGGTGGGCCCATGGCACCAATAAACTGGATGTCCACCAGCTTCATGGGACTGGTGTCCGTAAGGTCATACCAGTTCCAGTGATCCACCCACTGTCTCAAGAGTTCGATGGGAGGCTGGGCTCCCCACTGTTCCGGCATGGGCATGTTCAGATCATCAACAAACACCAGCTGTAAGGGGAGGTAATCGGTGACAGGCAAGATTGTGACATTCTAGGGCTTACTCTACAATAATTCTATCAACGAATTGCCTAAATATGATTCCCTTATTTAGGACATACTATTTGTGTTGACTCGTTCATTTACTCATTTATTACATTTCCTCCAGGATCATGCAAGTCTTATCCATGCTAATTAGACAGCTAAGCTTTTATAAATTTTTAAACATGCCTTAAAAATAGCAATGCACAGTCCCATGTGATAATATAGACCTTGTATTTAAAAGTTTATCATTTGTTTACTTACAGCTCTTTTACCGGGTGGGGGTCCGTAGACCCCTTTCCTTCTTTTGTCTAGTTTGGACATTATCATATTTTGGGTTTGTGTAGAACTGGTCTGGGCAGAAAAATTCAGGATATTTGGTTTGTAGATGTTCTTGTCTAACTTCTTCAGTAGAAAATCCTGTTACAAAAAGACAAATATGTCCATGAAATTCATATCTTCCTAATGGGCAAAAAATGTCAATGAATGTTGTCTTTATCATTAATCTTTTTTTAGGGGGGATATTGGTTAAAATGCCACTTTTTTCAGAATTGTTTTGGTGGGATATGGTTTGAGGGGGGGGGGGGGGGGGTTGGATGGGGTGAGGCCATATTTTGCAGGAAGTTTGCCTTAAACATGAAATTTCAACAAACATTTTTGAATATATTAGTCCCCATTGGAATCTAGATTATTTTCTCCTGCCATGGTTTCACAGTAAACACTAGCTCACATTTCCTTAGTTTATCATTAGAATTTCTCAAGACACTAAAAAATTATGAGTCATTCATTACTGTCTAAAAAAGTTTGCCCAGTACAGATTTTAGAGCCTTGACCATACTGTCCCTAAACAATGGAATTTTCCAAACACATCTGCAATATACCGAACATCACAGCCTTCAAAACTGCACTCAAAACACATCTCTTTAATCTCTACAATCCTAAATCATAAAATCTTAATGAACAGATTTCCACAACAAATATTGTGAATTCTGTCCATGTTACACGTCTACAATTAAAAACTTTTCAATAAACAAAATGATGATTACTAAGTTGCTACAAACACAGTCACATGTTATAAAGCCCTCAGATAAGCCTGATGTTAAACAGATATTATGTCCAAACATAAAACTAATTTCTGTCCTTCCACTCACGGTGATATAAACACTCTTGCCGGTCCCTGTCGGGCCAATAATCAGGTAATGGTTGTCATGTAAAGTCAACATTTCCATAAGAGCTGTGTAGCGGACGGTGTCCACTGTTGGGACAATGATCTCATTAAAGGCTGCTTCGGACGATATCTCAGGCATTGCGGTTAGCTCTTCCGACCAATGTGCCCAGCGACCACAAATCTAAAAATACATGTGATAAATGGACTTATATTTTTTACATTCAAATTGAGGGATGTGAAATTAGTAGCAGCTTTGAATTCCTTATTTTGTTTAAGCTATTGACCAGTCTAAATTTTTCTAAGACACAATGTGAAAGCAGCACCTTCTTCTCTATGCCAGCCATATCCTTGTTGAGCAGCTCCATCAAGTCCTCTGTGAACAGATCCTCACTCTCTTCATCTCCTTTTTTCTTGTTTTTTGGTTTCTCAAATTTCTGGAACAGAAAATTCTCACAATTCACGGATAATGTTTTAAAGCTAAATTTATTTTCTAAAAATATGTTAAGAGTTTTTGTAAAGATTATGTTTTACTTCCTATAGCCATTTGTGTATAGATAAAATTACTTATCTGCATTCAATACTAGCTAAAAAGTGATTTTAACACAAATATAGCTTTGTTTAATTTTATTGCAGAGTGTAAAGGAAGTATAATTTTTTTACCAGTGACTGAGACAGTAAATATATTATTATTATTTCTTTAAATCCAACTTGTAAAACTGGCATAATATAATTTTAACTTTTTTAATTATTAGATATTCAGTAGAATTATAAGTTATTAAAAAAAAAAAAGAGTAATCTAATTTTGTTTATGTTAAAGATAATTCTGACCTCCTTTAAAAACTGATAGTCATAGATAGTTCCTTCAGGCGGGAAAGGCAGCATGTAAGGTGTTTCTAATGCAGGGACATTGCTCACAAAACCGAGAGCCCCTCTTGTGCTTTCTGCCAGAGGTCCCTATACAAGAAAAAGATTTTTATCAAAATTACATTGAACAGAAATGCAGCGGTTAAAATAAAGACTGTAGAGTCAGAGCTGGACTTGGAGTAATAAAAAAAAAAAACCTTCTACTGCAGTTTATTTATTGTAGAATGTAATTGTGAAGGTTCTTTAAGTCTTACATCACATTTCAAAATGACTGTATACTCAACTTTTTCAAGTAAAATGCTATTGAGACAAATTACTTAAATTCTTCAGATTTGATCAAATTTTCAAGTGAGTATCATTACCCACCCACCCCATATCACCCCCCACCCCAAACCCCCTCCAGCAATTTACAGGTAGGTAAATCTTTCCTTTCTGCTTCTCCTTTCTTCCTTGGTTTTAGTTTGTCATAGTGGCCAAGGCAAAGAAAAACGTCATGAACGTCCAGATACTTGAGAGATACTTTGAAAATCTAAGACAACTCTGGACTCACTTTAATCAACTCTTTAACCAAAGAATCAAAGCGCAATCTTCCCGACTGATCACAGGTGGCTGCGATGGACCAGGTAAAGGAGAACAGAAATATGCACTGTGGAATGTCATGCATTATTTGAATTCAGAAATCAGTTAGCCTAGCCAAATAGTGTACTATTCCCAAGCTAACATTAATCCACTGACCTCTGACATTTAACAACACTTTTTTTTTAAAGTAATAAATTGCAATAGGCCTATCCATAACAAACATGGTGAGACAATAGATAACCACACACAGAAAAGGACTTCTAGCTTCATATTCTTACAAATCAAAATGCCTATAAAACATAACTCTATCATTACAGAAACATAAGACTATGAACACCTCTAACCTCATGACTATGAAATTCTAAAACCACATGAAAATAAAATACCTCGAATAACATGAGAATATTTCCAGCAACATAACAATAAAATACATCCAGTCACATGACAACAATATACATCTAACAACATGACAATATACATCCAGCCACATAGAGACACATATATACCTCCAGCCACATGACAATAATATACATCAAGCCACATGACAACATACATCGAGCCACATGACAATCTCCCTCTCATCAAGCCACATGACAAATCTATACTTCCAGCCACATGACAACACTATACCTCCAGCCACATGACAATCCCCCTCTCATCCAGCCACATGACAACATACATCAAACCACATGACAACTTACATCAAGCCACATGACAACCTCCCTCTCATCAAGCCACATGACAACTCTATACTTCCAGCCACATGACAACACTATACCTCCATCACATGACAACACTATACCTCCGCACCATGACAACACTATACCTCCACATCATGACAACACTAAACCTCCAGCCACATGACAACACTATACCTCCAGCCACATGACAATCCCCCTCTCATCCAGCCACATGACAACATACATCCAGCCACATGACAACATACATCGAGCCACATGACAATCTCCCTCTCATCAAGCCACATGACAAATCTATACTTCCAGCCACATGACAACACTATACCTCCAGCCACATGACAATCCCCCTCTCATCCAGCCACATGACAACATACATCAAACCACATGACAACTTACATCAAGCCACA